>VZSE01005379.1:703542-775265 GCA_013398275.1 Promerops cafer | reverse complement strand
CCCGCCGTCCCCTCCGGGGCCAGTCACTGCCTGGGGCCCCCCCAAGACCCGGGGACCGAGTGGGAATACGTGGCGCCGTCGGGTTCAGCTGGGCTTCGAAGGCTGATCCCGCCTGGTCCAGCTCGCCTCTTTCTTGCCCGTGTGAAAGGATGCAGCAAGTTTTCAGGTGTCTCCCGAACGCTTAATCACAAAGCCTCATTGCCTTTACTTGCTGCGTGACAGCTGTGGGTGCAACAGACTTCCAGCTCTTAAACGGTGTTACTTGTAATAGGACTGCGGTGTTTGCTTTGGTTTTTTTTTTTTTCTGTTTTGTTTTGGTTTTTTTAAACTTTGGTGATATAAACTCTACAGTGAAAAAATGGTCTTTGAATTTAAAGGACATAGTAAAGTTCTCCCTAGGCCTGCTTTTACAAGCTTTTGGCTAGCACACCAAGAAATTGGGAAACTCAAGATGGCTTATAACTGTTCATGAGATAATGTGTCTGCAAGATGTGCTCTAACCAGAGTACCCAGAAATAACCAGTTTTTGTTTGGTCATCATGAAAATTCCAAGCATTAGTGCTCGGACCAACATGTATTCTACAGGCCTTGTATCCACAGAATCAAATGGGTTGAAAAAGACCTCTGGAATCATCAAGTCTAATCTATGACCAAACACCACCATGTCAACTAGACCATGGCACCGAGTGCCATGTTCAGTCTTTCCTTAAACACTTCCAAGGGTGGTGACTCCACCACCTCCCCGGGCAGCCCATTCCAATGTCTAATCACCCTTTCTGTGAAGAAATTCCTCATAATGTCCAGCTTAAACGTCCCCTGGTGCAGTTTGAGACTGTGTCCTCTTATCCTGTCTCTGGCTGTCTGGGAGAAAGGGCTGAACCTATCTGATTACAACCTCCTTTCAGAGACTATCTGCCACATGCAGAGGAGATACACCCCATGCTCATATTTAGATGATGCTTGTTGATCTTTGTTCAGCTGTCTGTGAGCCCACCTGCTCTAAAATGTATTTGTTACATAATTACAAAAGAGATACCATTACACTTACATTAGGCTCTTGATTCTGAGGTGTATTTGTGTAGCATTCAGTACCTGAGTGTCTCGCACTTGTGCACAGATTCAAAAAAGTTAGCCAATAAGCAGTATCAAACAGGCTGGCCAGACCTGCTCTGGAAGACCACAACTTGCTCCTGGAATATTCCTGTTTGCTGCAATCTTTTTGTATTGTGGCTTCAGAGACTGCTGTTTGAACCATGTCCCTGTGCCTTTTTCTGCATGTTAAAATGGGCATATATGAAACTGTGACCAAGAGCTATTTGCTTGGCTTCGTAAGTGGCTGTGTATTCACTGGGGACACGTGCATTTTAGTCATGCAGGTGACATGGTTGGAGATATGTAAGGCCTCTCACTTGATGAGGCTTTCAAAAGGGCTTATGATTGTTCCTGTACTCTGAGTTAGATGTACAGGAGAAATAGCAACAAGATATTATCAAGAGGTTAAAACAATAAAAAAGACTTTACGGGCAACCTCAGAAAATCAAAGAACTTTGGCAAAAGGTTTATTGCAACATTCCATCAACATAAAATACATCTCAAAGCATTAACTTAGCCCATTTGGCTTGGCAAACTTTAAGCCCATTTGATTTTAAGTTACTCAAAAATTCCAAGAAGAGGGAATTAGAAGAAGAAGGAGAGGAAGACAGAAAAGGTATAGAAAAGGGCAGCTACCAGCTGCTGGGTTCTAGCAGTGCTCAGCTGATAGAAATACCAAGAGGAAGTAGGGTGAAAAGATATACTTGCCTTGTGTTCAGCTTTAAATACCCCTTGGCCTTCTGGGGCCCTTCCCCCAGGTGGGACTTCTGTTTGTTTGGCCACTCAGGAGCTGGATCAGAGGTTCCAGAGGCTGGGTGTGGAGTGTGGCCTCCTCTGTGCCAGGGATTGGCAGCCATTGCGGGGCTGGGATACCGGCCCCAAGAGTGGGGTGTCTGTGCAGAGCAGGGTGTCACCTCACCAGGGCAAGGCCCAACCTGCCCCTTGCCCCTCACACACATACCCCAAAATGTCTCATGACACCGGATCTTCCCAGTCTCTCACAGCATGCATATACAGATCATGTATATGATCTGTGAGGAGAAACCTGTGAGGTCTGGCCATTGTAAAAAATTGAATAGCATTGTTGCTGTATGACTTGAGAGTTGGATTATTCCTTTCATGAGAGACATGGAGTTTCGTGTGTTTATGACTGACAAGAGCTCTGAATCAAGAGGTTTTACTGATACTTTAACTGCCAAGTTCTTATGCAGATATCACAATGGTTTTCATTTTTTTCTCTAATTATATGCTAAAACAGAAGTAGTGTGTTGCCATCATGTTCAGTTTTGCTAATCGTGTTAAAATGGCAGTACAATAATCTATAGGGAGTAGAACACGGATAGATATCTGATAAAAGCCATTGAGGCTTTTTTTCTTAGATGAAATCTCGTATTTTCAGTGAAAGAAGGCCTTTGTTGCAGGTGAGCTTGTTGGGCATATGTCTAGGCTTCCCAGGTGATTTTGATAATGTTTCAATATAGGCATCAGCTGACTGTTTTTTTGAGGTCACAGTGTTGAGGTCACAGCTACAGAAAATAAAGGGAGTCGAATTTGGGGTTCTGATTCAGTTTTATAGGGTATATAATCATCTTGTTGGTAGGTGTGGGTTTTGATAATTTTTTTTATTTTGGCCTCTTCCTGTTCCCCTGCTTAGTTTCCCTTTAAGCAGGGATAGATGAGAATGTCCTTAATTCATGAGAATGCTTTGTCAAACTGCAATTTTCAAAAGCATTTTACCCTAACGATAGTCCTATTTTTCATCTTTAAATAATGTCTTAAAGGAAAGATTTTATCCTTGGATGCTGATAGGGACTGAAGAATTATGGATTGAACATGGATTGTATTCTAGGTGTGCCATTAACTCACTGGCTGACCTTATTGCTCTCTACAACTGCCTGGAAGGAGGCTGTAGTGAGGTGGAGGTTGGTGTCCTCTCCCAAGTAGCAAGTGACAGAAAAAGAGGAAAGGGACTCAAGTTGCACCAGGGTAGGTTTAGATTGGGTATTAAGTAAACATGCTTCACTGAAAGGGTGGTCAAGCACTGGAAGAAGCTGCCCAGAGAAGTGGTTGAGTCACCATCTCCTAAGGTGTTTAAAAGATGTGTAGATATGGCACTTAAGGATGTGGTTTAGTGACGGACTTGGCAGTATTTGGTTTATGGTAGGGACTTGATGATCTTAGAGGTATTTTCCAACTTGACTTCTTTGCATCTAACTCTTTCTGTAATACATCTTCAATGTAATTTTATTAGTTACATTAGTTTTGCGTCAGAATGTGTAAAGCCTGGCTCTCACCCCTTTGGGCTCTCTGTAATCCAGTCTTAGATTTAGCCTGTGCCCTTTTCTCTGTTTGGGGTACTTAGACTGCCATACCTCATGTTACCTCAGTTATATTTCTATCTGTGTACGTTTGTCAAGTTAAATTAGCTGTTAGATTTATTGACCTCAAGTAATACAGATTATGTGAGTGTAATATTTCTCAGTGTTCAAGGCTTGAAAATAAGTTCCAGGTTGGACCCTTCCAGTCAATGCAACATATTGATCTGTCCTAGCAGATATGCTAATCTGAAAAATAATTTGATTCCCTGACAAACCTTGAGGTGAAATTGGATTGCTGGTTGACAAATGTGACATCGTTAACATGCACCTCCTCTTTTTTCTCCCTTCTAAAGAAAATTCTTTTTTTAACTGAGGAAAATACTGTTTTTAAAAACCCACTGCATATGAGAGGTGGGAGAGGGGAGAAAGAGGCATTGCAATCAGCCACTATAACTGTTTAGCCCTGTCAAATGAGGCCTTGGAGGACTCTTTCTGAATAAAATAGCTTCTCAGAAGTGAATGAATTTTAAGCCTCAGTTGTCTCAGTTCTTTTGCAGAATAATTTAATTTTTTTTTTTTTTGAAGGAGTGATGGTTCATTTTGAAGCACATACCAGCATGACTTTGTTCAACAGGTCCAAGTTTTTAGAAGAATGGGACTTTTAAAAGAGTAAAAGAATTTCTGTGGTACTTCATCTTATTGAAAGCTCATGCATCCACCCTTGTTGTTTAGGACCTTGTAAAAAGAGGAAATCTTCAGAAGGATGGCAGATACTATACCTGTCCTCTATGCATACACTGACCGAGCAAGAAACTTCTGAAATCTGCTGGGGCAGGGTGGGGTAAAAAGAAATTGTTTGCCACTTCCTCTTCTCGATTCCCCCCCTTGCCTTAGAAATGTTTGGAAGTCATTACAGTGAGTGCTACATTATGTGAGTTCCAACTGCACTTTACTGATACTACATATTGTAGACACTAGTCCTCAAAAGATCAACTTCAATTTCTAGCTTAAATTAGAGGTGTTTCTATTAATTTCCATATACCATTGACCTGACTTCCGTGACTTTCAGGTTATGTTTTTGATTAAGTTCTTTATGAAATTTATGAGTCAAGAAGGGTTTCTTGTTTACACCAATCTGTTAAAAATAGACAAATTAACAGTTGCATTTAACAGTGTCTATAAATCAAAGAAAGATGTAGTTAAGAGGAAAAGCACTTCCATTTCTCTGGCATAGATAGAAAGGTAAGACCAATCTGTGTCAATATCTTTAATTACAAAGTGACTGAATTATTGCTGCAGTTATGCTGCAGTGTAAGACCTTGAATCTAAATTAGTCTTTTAAAGAAATGATTGCTGAACAGATGTTACCTAAAACACTTTATTGCAGCTTTGTAAAATTGTAAATTCCTCATGCTGTTATTTTTGTTGGCATGAATTAACGCTGTGGGTTATGATACTAAATTTTAGTGCTGTGTTCTAGCACTTTGTTATATGATCTTACCTGTAAGCACCAATTTTGAGTTTAACTCATCAATGCCTAAAGAATATCACTGTGTAGAACCTGTTGTGTTAGGGTAGTTTTGCTCCTGATTGCTTTCCAGACTGCTTTCCAAGCAGCAGAGACAGTGTGTGTAATAAAGCCATTATCTAAATTCTGAAGTAGTATATTGGAAATTAAAAGCAAGAAATGCTGTGCAGTTTGTAAATCGTGTTTTCAGACTGAGGTAGCAAAATTACTGAGGGAATATTGTTACAAAGGAGATCCTAAAGTGATAGCATTCTCTGTAATCATCCAATTAACTTTTTTCTGAGTCTACAGGTTTCCTTCAGTCCTTGACTTGGTCTCCTACTTGTGTTTCTGCTGGAGAATATCCTTTGGGGGAAAAAACAGCTAGTGTTGAATCTTTTTTTGGTGATAATATTAATGGCAACGCGTTCTTGCTCACTTTCGAATTTACAAAGGTGCAGAGGGGATTATGTGATTATATGAACATCCCTAGTCTTTGTTTGTCTTGTTCAGGCATAAGCTAGCTGGTTCTTCTAAAACTCATCTTGCTTAAGTCCTCTTTTTTTCAATTTTTTTTTCTTTTCTCATAGCCATATGCAGGCTGGAAGGTCTTTGTAATCTATCAAAGAACCTATACATGTGCTTGGTGATTTGGAGAAGGTGTTATAAGTGGGTTTGTTTCTTTGTTTTTATCTGTAAAAAGGCAAAAAATGAATATCCCAAAAGATCTGGACTGTGGTTTTAAATTTTTTTTTGTAAATTGGAGTAATTGAAGTCAAGGTGGTAGAGGACATGCATGTTGCAATTGCTGTTTAGTTGCCTGACATCCTGTTATGTTGCATCCCTCTCATATTGGCAGGGATGTATGGCACTATGCTCGTCTGTCTTCTACTTCCATTTATGATCAAAAAAATCATATTTTGTTGGTCTTTCTGTCATACTAACAATGCCTATCCCTGCCAGGCATGATCTGAGTTCAACTACCAAACAATCTGTGTTTAAACAATCTGCTTTCATTCTGAAAGTTAGATGAGCAACATCACTTTGTGTTTGTGCCATGGTGAAAAGACCACTTGTGGAGAATGTAGATGCTGCCCCTTTTGGTGGAGTGCCAAAACTCTTACATGATAAGACTATACTCAATATTGTACTAGGCTAGTCTTCATTGGTTCCAGGCCACACTGACCTGTAGTGCTGGTAAAAAAAATGCTGACTACATGGGATCAGAGTCCTATGTGAGATGTCATTCTCCTGAATTCTGATCTCGTTTGTCTGAACTGCTTGTACCACACCTAGAAAGAATTTAGTCTGTAAATATGCATATGTAAAGATAGGGAAATAGATGTAATGACACAGAAGATCAGACTAGTACTGTTGATCCAATTAAGTGGGATTTGCCATTGCTTTGCTTTGCTTCACTATCTCTACCTGGACTTGACTGGGGTAATTATATAGGCAATCCCTCAAGTTATTAAATTCTGTCTAGCAGATGAACTTCAAGTATGTACTGCTGTTTGGATCTGCAATATAAGATCATCATCCCTGATTCATCTATCACCATCCCTGATTCGCCCCTCCTCCCTTCCTTCCTTTGTTGCCGAGGCAATGAGATAATGCTTGAACTATGCAAAAAGCTGTAGCTATGTGGAAAGAAGTAGTTACTTTGTAACATTACTTTGTAATGAAGCACTTTTTAGAAATCAGCAAATTTGGCAGAACAAGCTAACTGCAAAAAGCTAACCACTGGCTATTTGAGCAGACAAGCTTATAGAGCATGCACAGAAACAGAGGTGAAAAGTTCATGCCCGAGGAAGACTTCTGAGCCTTCATCCAAAACGACTACCAGGAGGCTGATGACTACCACCTCCTGCAGAAACCTTGCATGTGCTACAAGGGCTTATGTAATCATGTAATTAGAAAATATGTTACTATATGAAGGTTAGGAAAGTATAATGTGCACATTAAGCAAAAAAAGTATAAAAGCTTGTACTGTAGGAAGAATGGAAGAGTGAGTTTGTGGTGGAGCTATCCCTCTCACTCCTGGCGCTGAATAAACAAATACTGCTCTATAGGCCATATATACTATGGAGTACTGTTTTCTTGCCTAGTTTTTGGACATCAGTATGACAGTAAGATTTTTTTACTGTGAATGTATGTGAAGCCAAATAGTATTTGGCTTCATTGGCTGGGTAGTGTGAAAGTTACATCACACATGTGTTCATCATGTGTGACCTTTTCAAGAGACACAGTACTCTTTCTGTCTCGGGAGCGGTCATCTTGTTGCTGTGCTTGTGTTGTGAAACTCAGCCTTTGTGTTCTGTTGTACCTTTCAGCTTCTGTTTAAGACTCTCACTATCCTTGGAGTTTTGCCAGCTCATCAGGAGCACTGTACCACGTGCCGCATGTGTGTGTATATCCTCTGTCTTAGGACATTGGTCATTAACCAGTATGCCTGAGGGACATCATGTCCCATAAGGGATAATTCTGTTGGTTGCTTGCTTTCTTCAAAAACGATACACCTGTGCATTTCTTTCTCATTGGACTTAGCTTTAAGTGAACTGCTTCTACTCAATGGCAAAACAAAATGACCTCTTCCTCCATATCCTATACTAAAAACTAAGTTATGTTGAAGAGCGCCATTTTAAAATTTAGTTTATAGAAGTGTTTGTATAGCTGAAGACTAAGCTTTGGTGTTTATTCTGCTATTCTGCTTTTCTCACTGTCTACTGATAAATCTCTCCTTCTGAACTGTCCTAATTAACTCTTTAATCTCTTTGGGCTTTTGTATATCTGTGACTAGAAAACACAATGTCAGCATACTGTAAATATTGATAATTTGTTTTTCAGTTTTGCATATCTACTTTCTACATGATAAACAGACTAGAGGAGTACTTGTACATAGCTCCTATGCTTTCAAATCAATAATTTTGTTACTGTGGAGTACATGAAAGGCTCAGAATAGCATATAAATATTTTCATCCATTGCGAAGCAGTATTCTGTAAAATTAATTCATGTTTTTAGCAGTGACTGAATATTATAGGAATATTGCTTAAGTCGTATTTATTTACTTGCGGGCCTGTGTTTAAGGCAACCTGTTCACTTGAGCAGAATGTGTCTTGTGAACTGATATATCTGAGCCTGAAAATAGAAACATGTCTCTGTCGTGGTAAAGCACTCCAGCCTCTACCTGGTCTTTACCTGACTCCTGGTCTAGTTATTTTTCCCCTTACTAGAAATGTGTTTGTTTTGTTTGGCCTGTCAAGAATTAGCTGTCAACTGATTTTACTTTCTACAGCCTTCTCAGAAGAGAAGAACTTGGTGAGGGAGAGGGGAAAAAGAGAACCCCAGTTCTGTTTTAACCAACTCCTCTGACTGAGAAGCATTATCACATAAAGTTCACTAAATAAGTCTTTAGAGATGTCTTACAGCAAGTCATTCAGCCTTTTAATATTGGAGTGCTGAAAGAGCTGAACATGAGGTTGTAGTTTGTGTGGAATTTCTTCTCCTTTATAAAGTCTCTAAATACATCACCAGTGTTGATATTTAGTGCTGGTTAAGTAGATTCTTACTTAAGAACCTGCTTTTAGCGCTTGCCTTCAAACTAGACTCCACAACTTTTTATGAAACAAATGTTGGTATTTTTAGACTTCTGTACTCTAGGTATCCAGTAAGACAAAGACTTTGAGAGAAGGCTCGTATCTGTATATCGGGTTTGTTATACCATTATGGTGTCCTTAGTTGGTTGTGTGGTAGTCTTTTTTCACTAATTAGTCACTGACTTGGGTCAGTGAGGTGTTCTGATTTACAAAATGGGAAACGTTTCACTTGTTATCGTGTAATTCACTGCTGAATTTCACGACTTAAATGAAAAATAAAATACTGGCTTTAACTATACCACTAACTTCTGTCTTTTTCAAAGAACAAAACCTGAATCTGAAATTGCCTGGTTACCTGCATGATGATGGTGTCTTGTATGGAGCAATTGCAAAACATCCAACATCTGTTCTTAAGTGGAAATGAACCTGATGTTATTGCTTTCCTGCATTTTTTTAGTGGAGTGTTCATGAGTTTGACATGAATCTTGAATTTGCAGTCAAAGCATAGAATGCAGGTGGTTTTCATTCTAAGCAGATTATGTAATCTCCTGCCATGTTAGAGGAGCTCCATGATGCTATCTGTGCATTGCTTAAAGCTTAGTGATTTAAGTCATTTGTATGAAAAAGGATTAAATTTTCATGTTCTTTTCTAGCTAGTTGCAGTGTCAGACCGTATGTTAGTGTTTTCTCTTGCACTTTTGCTCACTTAAGCATAGAAGTGTTATACCAAACCTTGCTAAATGCAAAGTCATGAGCTTTTGCAAATTACACCAGTTAACACTTCTACTGTCTTTGTAGATATTTAGCAGAATGGGAAAAACAAGTAATAAACCCCAGTTGTGTAGCAGTGTGTGGGGCAGAAGTCTGATCTACCCCTGTGGCAGGAGAACGCCAGTGAGAAAACTGGGATACAGATCTTCAGTCTCCTGGCTGGATTGGAATATTTTCACTTAGTTGTTGTTTTCATTTATTACAAATCCTCACCTATAGAACATGGAATAGAATAAAGGTTCAGTAGTGACCTAGCATCTTTTTTAACAATTTTTTTTTTTTTATAGTAGAACATAGTGTGTCACTGAATACTGTGTTTCCTTGCACCTCATTTTTCTTTTGACTTCATAACCATTCATCAGACACTTCTTCCTCAATTTCTTGGCGCTATTCAGACTGTAGCTATTGTGTGATAATATTTGACTTAGCACAAATTGTTCTTTAATTCTCAGGGATGAGCCAGAGAAGATGTCAGAAGTAATGATCACAGTCATAGAACCAATAAAGTTGGAAGCCTCTGAGACCATCATCATTAACCTAGCACCACCACTTTCACTGCCAAACCCAAGTGTTACGTCTCTGCATGCCTTTTGAACACTTTCAGGGATGTTGATTCCACCACTTCCCTGGGCAGCCTGTTCCAATGCCTGGCTACCCTTCCAGTGAATAAATTTTTCCTACTATCCAAGCTAACCTCCACTGGTGCAACTTGAGGCCATTTCCTTTTTCCTATTGCTTGTTAACTGGGAGAAGAGACTGACCCTCACCCTGCTAAACCTTTGTAGAGAGTTATAGCTGATTCTTGTTGACTTGGTGAAGAGTTTCCAAATCTGGTTGATTAGGATATAGTTGTTGACAGTTGCAGTAGCTGTTGCCAAGCCGCGCACACTAGGCAGAGAGGGGAGTCTAAGAGAAGGGTAAGAGTCTGTCTCACTAAGTATGTGACTCCACATTCTTGACATTTTCCTGCTGAGTCTGTTCTCAACCTCTTCATAAAAATGATACATGGGATCCCTGCAACACTGACTCATCAGTTGCCAATGTTCTGTGCTGCTCTTTGGTTTTGTGCAAGGGCTGTACATCCTACCACTTGTTGTGTTTGTAAATGTGCAGTGGAGAGCAAACGTTGGTTCAGAAACTGCTGTTTCGAGTGATTTATAGATTTTTTTTTGGGTGCTACTATTATTAAATGCTTAGTTCAGTTTCTGCTCACAAGTTCATGTTCTGCTTGCCACAGAGGCATTACTTGAGACTACTCAACAGTGTGAGTAGTTTGAGTGTTTCAGCTTGATGGATAGTTTTGAACTTTTGAGGAGCTCTGTGTTCTTCTGTAGAGTTTGAAATCCCTGGATGATTTTTTTGTTGGTGTTCCCACAGCCATCTTGAGAAGACACATGTCTAGTAGCTGAATTTTGAGCAGGTTGTCTGTATATTTAGCTATAAAGCATAATTTAGTTATGAGATGTAATAAAACACAACTTATTTCAAGCTGTGCTTCCTTCACAGCACTTGCTTCTGGTATTCTGTTGGAGGATCAAATGGAAGATTTTTAAAATCTGTATAACTTGCTGTGCATTGTAAACCAGCAAGGTACAACTTGCCAAGAAACTTGGGTGATTTCAAGTGTCAGGCTTCATCTCTGTTTAACTTGCATGTGATTTTGAATAAAAGTAACTATAACTGAGCTTATTTTTTTTTTTTAACTGAACAATTTTGACATAACTGCTTTCCTGTTTGATTTACAGCACTTAAATATCAAGACACTGACAGATGACGTGGTAAGACAACTTCAGTTTTGATTTGGCTGTGCTAAGCAAATAACCTTACTGCTAATGCAATAGAAATAACCTTACTAATACAAGAAACTATCTTAACTTTGAGGATAATGTAGTTAATTGGCAAAGTCTCACTGAACTGGTAATTATCTGTAACATAATCAGTATGAGCAGCAAAAATGTATGGATGGCTTTGAAGTGTGGTCTAATCACAGCTAAATGAGCCTGACACAGGTAATTGTGCCAATCTACATGCAGTATAGTTAAGATACCTGTGATTGCATGTTTAATATTAAAGTTACTTAGGCTGCATGGCTAGCTTAAAATAACTTGTTTAACAAAGTAACATTTGCTTGTGAAACTCATTAAACCTTGTTCAAACCACCTTAAGTATATTCAGTGTCATGTTTAACAGTGTTTTTCAAATTTGATCAGAGGTGAGATTCTATATCTAACCACAAACCGGATTATTTCTTGCTCTTGAAGTTACCTATTTCACTGCCTGTACTATTCTTTTATGGGTAATAATATTTTTTCTTAAAATACATAATTTTACAAAGTCTTTGAACTTGCCTAGGAAGTAATGTTTTGTCATCACCTAAAGATCAGCTGTTATGACTTCAGTGCTATACAGGGTTCTTGCTGAAGTACTTCTGTGTGTAGCTGGGAGCTGAAGTGCAGAGAGATTTATGTCTGTCAGTCCTAGTTTGACTTAAATCATCTGTTTCTATTTCTTTAGCAGAGTTTCATTGGATGGAAATTGTTATTAAGAAATTTGAGTCTGACTGGCTGAAAATACAAGTTTGATTGTATAAACTTGTGTTTATCTTGGAAAGCTAAGGAAATGTTATCAGTTCCCTGAAAGCAAAAGTATTTTTTGGTAACTAGAAAATAAGTTTTGGTAGTGTCGTCTAAGGGTTATAGTTGAGATACACAGGATCTTGCTGTTTGTTTTGTGAGGTGCTTCTTTTCCTGTTAAAGAGGCTAGACTGCTGCCTTTTTGCACTTGTACTTTACAAAGCTTATTTATTTGTTCAGCTTGTAATTGTAGCCCCAGAAAGCAGGTTTATTGTGGATTTTTGGGTTAAGGACAAAAAGCCTGTCAGCTCTGTAGTAAACAAACTTTTCCCCAACTAACTCCTTACATTTCTCAGAGCATGCCAAAGGCCCCTTTGAGTAATGAAACCTCATTTGCAGAGTAGTACCAAATTGTTCATATTAATATATATTTTTAAAAAGGGAAATGACAGCTGTTTAGTGAAAGGCTAACAGCAAAAAAAATTAAAACACCACAACATTTGAGATCTTTTACATACATGTAAAGGTGGATATTCTGTTTACTTGCAACATCATCTTGGAATGAGGATATGCTTTCAAATGGACACTTTTTATCCCTCTGTTTCAGTTTTCTGTTGGTTTACTCTTTGTGTATATGATTCTGGGACAAGGACAAAATTTGTAGTAAGAGAAAGTAAAGAAATTAAAGGTTTAAGATGACTTGATTTTGTAGCTTTCAATGAAATAATATATTTCCTTTCTTCTCATGAGCAATCACTTGCATGTTAACTTACTGCTGCATTATGCTTTATGAAGTATTTGTATTTCCTGACTAATTTCTTACAAATACAGTTCTATGTTGGTGACCAGGCACTTTTTTTGTTTTTTAATTCAGGTATGTTAGCAGCATGTTGAGAATTTAAAATGCAGAGTGCTTTTCAATATTTAAATTGGATTATTTGTGAGATGCTGATGAATTGTCTACTTTTAGTGACAAATCCTCATTAAGTTCAGAAACACCTTGGTTTTTACACGTGCTTCTTTTAGCTTGTTTGTTTGCTATCTGCAAAGATGGCAGTTGCATTCTTGCTCCACAGAGGAGTGGAAAGCAGGTAGCTGAGATACCAAATTACCTCTCTCAAGTGCTCCACATTCCAAGAATCTCAGAATCATCAGTGTTGGAAGATACCTTCAATATCATGTAGTTCTACTGTCAACATAGCACCACCATAATCACCTCTAAACCATATCAAGTGCCACATCCAGATGGCTTGTGAACACTTCCAGAGATGGTTACTCCATCATGCTCCTGGGCAACTCATTCCAATGCCTAACCACTCTGCCAGTGAATTTTTTGTTTCTAATGTCCAATCTGAACTTCCCCGGGTGCCATTAAAGCCATTTCCTCTCATCCTTTCACTTGAGATGGTGGAAGAGGCCACCTCCCACCTTGCTAAAGCCTTCTTTCAGGTATTTG
This sequence comes from Promerops cafer, assembly GCA_013398275.1. Classification (NCBI taxonomy): domain Eukaryota; kingdom Metazoa; phylum Chordata; class Aves; order Passeriformes; family Nectariniidae; genus Promerops; species Promerops cafer. The sequence goes on along the minus strand of VZSE01005379.1, from coordinate 761,951 downwards.
TAGAGAGCAATGAGATCCCCCTTAGAGCGTCTTCTTCTCCAACATAAACATCTCCAGCTCCCTCAGCTGTTCCTCACAGGACTTGTTTTCTAGACCCTTTCTTCACCAGCTGCGTTGCCCTTCCCTGGGCATGCTCCAGCACCTCAGTGCCTTTTTTGTAGTGAGGTGCCCAAAACTGAACTCAGGATTTGAGGTGAAGCCTCACCAGAGCATCACCAGGGGGATGGTCACTGCCTTAGTCCTGCTGGCCACACTGTTTCTGATACAGGCCAGGATGCCATTGGCCGCCTGGGCACACGCTGGCTCATGTTCAGCCACTGTCGCCGACCAGTCCTTGTCTGCTCACAAACAACAGATGTATTGGGACAGCTGCCCTGGTAGGTTGGGAGGGGATTCCCCTGGCATCCCGAGCAGGAACCTGCTTTCATTCTCCCTGTCTCTTAGGTCCCCTCCTGCCTGTTGGGGTGAGGATCTTCCACTTCCTGAGATGCAGTTTGCTGGCATGCCTGCCTCAGTATTGTCACAGAGAGAGAGAGAGAGAGAGAAAGAGTAAGTCTCATAAAGATTAACTAAACCTTCATATTAACAGAATTTTATTAGAAGGTTATCTTATGGAGACAAAAAAGAAAAGCATTCTAAAATTCCTTAGAGCATCAAACTATACTGATTTCATAGCAATTGCTTTAAAGATTAGAAAGGCTGTATAATTTTCAGTATATAGAGAAATAAGATTCAGAGTGAAATATTGTCTACACATTTAGAATGTGATTGTGAACAGGTCTAAATTCTATAAATTTTAGATTGGTAAAATAGTCTCTGAGATTGAGCATATTAGGAATAAGAAGTCATTTTATCAAAGGGATTATTCTGTGTATCTTGGTTTATGCAAGTCTTGCTCTTCCTAAAAGCTCTACTGCTAGCAGTGGAATTTCTCACACACTAAGAAGTTAATCTTGTAAAGCAATTTGACTGTCAAAGAAAGAATATACTTTTTTAATCTTCAGGAGCTTCAAGGAGGAAAAATATGTTGAGGTCTTTGACTCAGAGTCATTGGAAGTAACTTCTTTGATCTTCTGAGAAGTATTTCTGCTGGTAAGTGGGTTGCTTTAAGTTCTGAAGACACCACAATAAATTGTTGCAACCCAGTACATCGTGTCTGTTCCCTATCCAGTAGGAATAATAATTATTTCAAGTGAAGACAGAGGATTTGTTCCACTTTCTATTCTCCTTTTGTTCCTTCCTATGTTGTTAATGTTTCCCTAAGTCTTTGTCATCTGTCAGCATCAGGTTTTACAGCAGACTTTCATGACTGAGCTGTTGGCTTCTGTGACTAAAATGACTGGCAAAATGTCTTGGAGACTGAGCTGTTCTGTAGTGCTTGAGCAGATTTTTCAGATGTGAAAATGTGTTTGTGGAGTATATAAATAGCAGGCAGTCAAAAACATGAACTTGAAAATAAAGGGTGGCAATACTTTTTGTCCTACTTATCTATAAGGCAGAGTGAGAAGAACACCCAGAAAAAGAGCAAAAGCTATAAGCAATACTCTGCTCTTGTCTTTATGCCTTCACTCAGAAAGGAATATTTTGTACCTATATATATTTCATGTCAGAACTCTGCTAAAAGATTGTGCTTAGTGATCACCATCAGTGTCTTGATGGTCCATATATATATTTTTATATATATGTGAAGTGTGTGTGTCTCTTCCTGAGAATAGGAGTGGAAGAAGGAAGGTTGTTCAGTACTTCTAGTAACATATTTTAGGTTAAACCATAATAATTCTGTAATGCTCTGTCTTCATAATGAGGTATCAGAAGTTGTGTCCTTAGAAAGATAACCTATGGGGAAGATACCTGTGTCAGGGACCGAAGACTGGTCTAAGGCGTGACATATTTGGTCTGCGATTGTGCACGTCAACAAGATAATGTAGAAGAACAACTTATTGTTAGTTGGTAGGACTAACCTTGAGAAATGAAACTATGTATTGGCAGAATTCATCCTGTGAAAGGGGAACAATAAAGCTATTGTTGGCATGGAGGTGTGATCATGGGCTGTTGTGACCTCATCTCATACACTGGCCCCATGTGAGATGATGTTGAAACTGGCCACTCTTGAGGGGGAGATATAAGGTATGGTGCCGGGGTGGAGGACAGAAGACGACATGATGCACACTGTTTTCACCCAGGGGATGTCCTGAAGGTGCGCTGTCCTCCTGCCCCTCCCACTCAGGAGCTGTGCTCTATCTCCTTCTCATGCTCAGCAGCTTCTCCAGCATCCAGGGGTCGGTATGTATTTATTGCTAACACGACTAATAAAATCGACTTGCTTTGCTATTCTGACTGCGTCCTGAGTTTTTTGTGCATGGACATCCTCCTGAACCCGTAACAATACCTTCCTACATCTTTCTTCCCTCCCCCTTTCATTCCTTCTCCTCCAGGCTAATTACAGTAGCCTTTGAGATTTTTAAAGATTTTGAATAGCCGTGAAACCAACCTGAACCTTTTTCTTGGAGCCAGCATGTTATTGCATTTGGTTCAGGTCTTGTTTAAGGTCAGACTCTTAATTAATAACATCACCCNAGAGAGAGAGAGAGAGAGAAAGAGTAAGTCTCATAAAGATTAACTAAACCTTCATATTAACAGAATTTTATTAGAAGGTTATCTTATGGAGACAAAAAAGAAAAGCATTCTAAAATTCCTTAGAGCATCAAACTATACTGATTTCATAGCAATTGCTTTAAAGATTAGAAAGGCTGTATAATTTTCAGTATATAGAGAAATAAGATTCAGAGTGAAATATTGTCTACACATTTAGAATGTGATTGTGAACAGGTCTAAATTCTATAAATTTTAGATTGGTAAAATAGTCTCTGAGATTGAGCATATTAGGAATAAGAAGTCATTTTATCAAAGGGATTATTCTGTGTATCTTGGTTTATGCAAGTCTTGCTCTTCCTAAAAGCTCTACTGCTAGCAGTGGAATTTCTCACACACTAAGAAGTTAATCTTGTAAAGCAATTTGACTGTCAAAGAAAGAATATACTTTTTTAATCTTCAGGAGCTTCAAGGAGGAAAAATATGTTGAGGTCTTTGACTCAGAGTCATTGGAAGTAACTTCTTTGATCTTCTGAGAAGTATTTCTGCTGGTAAGTGGGTTGCTTTAAGTTCTGAAGACACCACAATAAATTGTTGCAACCCAGTACATCGTGTCTGTTCCCTATCCAGTAGGAATAATAATTATTTCAAGTGAAGACAGAGGATTTGTTCCACTTTCTATTCTCCTTTTGTTCCTTCCTATGTTGTTAATGTTTCCCTAAGTCTTTGTCATCTGTCAGCATCAGGTTTTACAGCAGACTTTCATGACTGAGCTGTTGGCTTCTGTGACTAAAATGACTGGCAAAATGTCTTGGAGACTGAGCTGTTCTGTAGTGCTTGAGCAGATTTTTCAGATGTGAAAATGTGTTTGTGGAGTATATAAATAGCAGGCAGTCAAAAACATGAACTTGAAAATAAAGGGTGGCAATACTTTTTGTCCTACTTATCTATAAGGCAGAGTGAGAAGAACACCCAGAAAAAGAGCAAAAGCTATAAGCAATACTCTGCTCTTGTCTTTATGCCTTCACTCAGAAAGGAATATTTTGTACCTATATATATTTCATGTCAGAACTCTGCTAAAAGATTGTGCTTAGTGATCACCATCAGTGTCTTGATGGTCCATATATATATTTTTATATATATGTGAAGTGTGTGTGTCTCTTCCTGAGAATAGGAGTGGAAGAAGGAAGGTTGTTCAGTACTTCTAGTAACATATTTTAGGTTAAACCATAATAATTCTGTAATGCTCTGTCTTCATAATGAGGTATCAGAAGTTGTGTCCTTAGAAAGATAACCTATGGGGAAGATACCTGTGTCAGGGACCGAAGACTGGTCTAAGGCGTGACATATTTGGTCTGCGATTGTGCACGTCAACAAGATAATGTAGAAGAACAACTTATTGTTAGTTGGTAGGACTAACCTTGAGAAATGAAACTATGTATTGGCAGAATTCATCCTGTGAAAGGGGAACAATAAAGCTATTGTTGGCATGGAGGTGTGATCATGGGCTGTTGTGACCTCATCTCATACACTGGCCCCATGTGAGATGATGTTGAAACTGGCCACTCTTGAGGGGGAGATATAAGGTATGGTGCCGGGGTGGAGGACAGAAGACGACATGATGCACACTGTTTTCACCCAGGGGATGTCCTGAAGGTGCGCTGTCCTCCTGCCCCTCCCACTCAGGAGCTGTGCTCTATCTCCTTCTCATGCTCAGCAGCTTCTCCAGCATCCAGGGGTCGGTATGTATTTATTGCTAACACGACTAATAAAATCGACTTGCTTTGCTATTCTGACTGCGTCCTGAGTTTTTTGTGCATGGACATCCTCCTGAACCCGTAACAATACCTTCCTACATCTTTCTTCCCTCCCCCTTTCATTCCTTCTCCTCCAGGCTAATTACAGTAGCCTTTGAGATTTTTAAAGATTTTGAATAGCCTTGAAACCAACCTGAACCTTTTTCTTGGAGCCAGCATGTTATTGCATTTGGTTCAGGTCTTGTTTAAGGTCAGACTCTTAATTAATAACATCACCCAGACATTTGCCCAAAAGCTGGATAGTTTTGACTGGAGGAGTGTGTGGGACTGTATGGGCCAGTATCTAGGGCGGTGGTCTGTGTTTGCACTTTACCCCTAGCAAGTGCATAATCTGGAAAAACTAGTAAAAGTTTTGGCCTTGGAAAAGGTGTGCTGCCACCCTGGCAACCCAGGAGGACCCAAACCACTGCAGTGTGTTGGGGCTTGGCCCAGGCCTACTGAGCCGTGCCCTGCACTGCCCAGTGTCCTCAGGAAGGAAAGAAGGTCTCTGAATCTGACAGTGAGACACCAGACCCTGCAGCTGCTCCAGCCACCGTGACAGACACTGTGGTTAGTTCAACCCTGATGACAAACAGTGCCACTGAAGCAGAGAAACAACATGTGCTGGTGTCACTTACCTCTGTACACAAGCAGAAGAAATGCCTTCTAAAAAGCTTTAGCAAAAGCAGTCAAGGAGAACAAGGAGGTTGGAGAGGGTGGAGAGGATGAAGAAGCAGGGCCATCACAAGGGCCGTTTTCAGTGCTGTTACCAAGACCATCACAGTGATAATGAATGTGTTTTTTTACATACATGTGCTGGATTTAATTTTTGAGGAATTTCTTAATATAGGAGTAGGTGATTTGATGTGTTCATTAAGGGGGAGATGAGGGAGGCGGGGTGGCAGTGAAGTAACAGTTTTCATTCCTGCATGCGTAGCAGCTCGGTTGGTAGGTGATGTCTTGATAAGCTGTAGTACCAACAATTAGTCTAGCAGTAACTAATCCATTGATTGCTGCATTATCAAGTGTGTAAGTTCAATATATGCTATTTTCTTACAGAGAATGGTATAAGAAGTCATCAGTAAGATCAAAATGAGAGCACAAATAGATTTACTTTCTAGGGACCTGATTAGAAAGTGTGATGAGCCAGAAAGTTTGTATTGTGTAACTCTGTGTTACTTTGATTTTTCAGGGCCATGGTGTGGGCATAAAATCACTTTCTTATTTCATGGGCTCTCAGTGGAATAATAGTCAGCCTATGAAATAAGCCAATAAAACTTTTCCATTCATCCTTGATGGTTGCTTGATTTTGGCTCATACAGATATTATTCTTACTGTCCTAGAGCACTGTTCCTGTATGCATCTATATGTATCCATTGGTAAAATAAATAGCAAAAAAAAGAAAAGATACAAGGTCAAACCTGCTTTAAGCTCTAGTGAAACTTTGTATCAAAGCTAAGCTTAGTTATAGCCTGTTGGTTAGCCTGATTTAAAATGTTTTGGTGTAACATGGAAGATTATTGAACTTTTTTTTTTTGCCGTTTCCTCCTCTATGCACTTGGATCGCCAGCAGCATCAGTGGTAGATTTCATTACAGCCAAGCAATGAAATTTCTATTCTTTCTGTATAGTGCTTTCTGTGGACCATGAAATTATTTGCCTGTATGGAATACTGAGAGGTATTAACTTTTCTGAAGCACTATCAATGTATAATTCAAAAGGGAAGTATATGTAGAACATCCACACTGTACTGCTGTGCAAATCTTGTTGTGAATTCCCGTTTATTAATGTATGGGAATCTTCTTTTTAGACTGCATTGTTTTAAATTATTTAAAGGAATTAGTTTGACACATGTTTAAATGTGCTTATAATCCTATTATCTCAATTTGTCTTACATGTTCGGCCTGATCAAATATATTCCAAGATGTGCTTTCCTCTTCTAGGATGAGTGGTGTAGGATTTGGTGAATATGGGGAATATGAAGGTTACAGCATAATTCTGATGATACAGAACATCTCCTATACATTCAAGAGAAGCTTAAAACCAAAACATAAACTAAAAATGGGAAAAAGTGAAACATCTCTTTTCAAGGAGGAATAGACTCTTCTCCCTGAATAAGGGCTGTCTGTTTCTAGTGGACCTCTGGGACTGCATGGGGTATTTCATGGTAGTTCTGCTTCTGTGTGGAGCAGGAGAAGGAGGAGGAGACACTTGGGGAGCACACACTCTAAAGAAGGGACTAAGATTTTTCAGGAGATACTGGAAAAGGAATTTAAGGCACAGCTGTCTTAAACCTAATTTGTTCTCTGTTCACTGATTCATGGGCTGAAATGCATTATTTCAGCCCAAGTGTCTTCCCCCTACACCTGTCTCAAGTCTACATGTGAACCATCTGCAAATACAATGGCTTGTGTCTTAGGTTATGCACTTTATAGTGAAGATGTGGGGGCATGGAGAAGCTGCTGGCTAACTCATTCTTTGGAGCAGGCATGCTGCCTTTCATCAATGCTCTGTGAAAGACATTGCTTGAAAAGAAAAGTCTCATATAATAGGATTTTTTTACAATTCCAGTCTAGTCACTTTAGTTTGAAGTCTGGCTTCATCTCCCCATGCTTACCATAGACTTCTGATTTTAAAAGCAGGAAGGGAAATTGCTTTCTAGTCAAGATGTAAAGTGGTTTTTGCTACTGATGACTACTACTTCACTTCCAGTGATGTTACCCTCCCTTTTGCTTTTGTTGCATTCTTTGTCTTCCTGGGTGTTGCCTATGTAATTATTCTTGTAGGGTATGCTCTTCCTCATTGCTTGCTAACCAGGCTGTGATGTGACACAGAAGGGCCCCATCATCCATGCTGAGCTCTTTTAAGTTTATGCTATATTAATTTTCTGCTTTTGCATGTTCTACAACCATCTGTGAGTAGTTTATAATCTGTGTTCCAAAACCTGTTTCTTTTCAATTTTGAACTGGAAGAATTAAAGTCTTCATATTTTTCCTCTAAACCTCTCTTCATGGATGTCTGATAGTCAGTTCTTGCTCTGACTAGAGTGGAACACTTGTACGCAATTTTTGCAACTGATTTTCTTTGCTCTCTCTGATCTTAATTCCACAGATGCTATAATAATTTCACTTGTCATTTAGTTTTGTAACTGATGTACTTGTCTCAAGATACTTATCTTAAAGATATATTGAAGCCTCAGAATATTTTTGCAGAGCATTCCAAAACAAGTCTGTTGATATGGTTGAAATCTTGTCCAAATTCTCTTATGTATCAAATGTTTCCGTAACTTTCTCTAGTGTTCACAAGTGTGATGTTGCTGTTCATCAAAAGGGTGCTACAAAGATGATGATGTAGTGCATCTCATTACGTGTCAGCTGCTTTTGGCTTCTGTTGGTCCTTGCCCGTGTACCTTGAAACACACAAGCTCTAGCATTGAAAATTTGTAAAGTCTTGCTTAGTAACTCTTGATCAAAAAGTTGATAAATATCTAACCAGTTAAAAATCCCACAACCCAAACCACTTTTCTGAAGAAGGTTTTTGGTTCTTGAAAGGGTTAATAAAGCCAGAGCGATTGATGTGTGCTAGGGATTAGTCATAAGGATCATACATGAAATCATAAATGTACTCTATGTAACTTTGATAGAGGAGTCAATTGTTTCTCCAAAATGAATTTCTGAGTAATTGGAACAAAGGCACTAAATTTTGTATTACATGATTCAAAAAGAAATAGAAATGGAAAGAAAATAAATAGAACTGTGTCTTAATTATGCTAACTTGTCTTTTAATAAAAAGTAGTTTCTTTGCATGTCTATATATTCTGTAGCCATGTGAGGAGTACAGCTGTTTCTGGGTAACTAAAACCACTTTAAAACTCTGCTTTTGGTAAATAAGCCTGCTTTCTCATATTCTACATGTAACGCTTGGAAAGAATTCTTCATAAATTGGTTTTGTAGATATCTATTCCTCCAAACTTTCTGTAAAATTCTGATGTTCTGCATGATTTCTTCCTAATGTAATGGGATTCTGGTCGGTTAACTCCAGTGCTAGGCAACTGACCATCTTAAGTATCTTTAGGAAAAGCCTTTAGAATAAGACAGTTAAATAACAGGTAAGCTACCACAGAAAAATAAGGATGTTCAACTTCTAAGAATACCCATCTTAATTAGGGTTACACAGAATGGAAACAGTATGTGATATGTTACACCTTTTGTGTTTTCAGTTGGATAGATTTGCCAGTATAAGAATTCCAAAAAGTAAAAAAGAAAGACCTCCTCTGCCACATATGAAGCAGTCACATTCTACAGATTGGTCATCCACACCCATGGACCCGGAGGATTTTGCTACCAAGCCACTGTCAGAAAGAGAAATCATAGCACTATTTGAAAAAATGATGGTAAGAGTCTTACACTTTCTTTTACTTAAAGAATGACAACATGGCTAAGTGATAGGTGGAACACGTATTCTTCTGTGCATGTGTTCTGATCCTTACCTGAATTATTAATATTATTATTGTGAGTTGTAATTGTGTGTTTATTAGGGTGTTTCTCATGAAATAAAGTATAGGAATTATTTTTGCAAATTTTTGGTCCAAGTATATTTAAAATAGAAATTAGAAGTGAGTTTATGCAACATGTTTTGAGGAGGAACAAGAAATGGGGGGATCCTTCTTCCTTTTAAGATGATCTGAAACTTTTGCAAAGTGATTTTATGCCTTCAAATGTCACAGCCACATTTAGTTCTGAATTTATATGCCATGTCACTCTTGCACAAAAAGAGAGACTTGCCTCCAAAGCAGCATTTGTCTGCAAATTTGCTTCTTTCCTTAGTTGTCATTGTTAGTGCACTACAAAAGAGCAGCCACAAAGATCATGTGGCATTGGTAGCACCTCAATAGGTTGAGCTTTTTGTCGTGATGATGACATTTTGGGCAATTGAAAACTAAACACAGAATGGCCATGAGAAAAGAGTGACTGAAATCTGAAGAGCACAAGAGAACGTTAACAAGGAGAATGATGCCTAGATTATTATTTCTTTCTCTGCCTCACAGTAAGTAACAAGTAACTCTTGAAATACAAAGAAACTACCAGGGACTGGCATGTGGAGAAAATCAAATGCGCTATGAGAGAAGCACTTTAGTGGAATTTCGTACTTCCTAGTACTCAGTGATGAAAGCTTAATTTTGAAGAAGCTTTTGTAGAACTCTTGAGAACTATAACTGAACGCTGACATTCAGGGTTTTCATGGTGAAGCTGGTGAAGGAAAGGAATAATTACCTGTTTTCAACTTTTGTATTTGTACTTGTTGCCAAATGGTTAATTTCTCTTGGTGTACTTTGATGTCTTGCTTCTCTTAAAATTTCACTGTAACTGATAGTTACTCAAATGTTAGGAAATGGGAGAGTTCTTTTTAATCAAACTTGAAGGTGTGCCTCCTTCCACACGCCCCTTGCATTGATATTGTATTTCTCTACCATTCTACATTCTGGTATAGGATAGTCTGTGATGTTACACTGTGACATAAATAAATGGAAACTTTCAATAATCCTCAGAAACCTCCTACTGCGTGTCTAGATAAATATAGATGCTTATATCCATAGATCCTTAAATAGTAATCCCAATTTTAAAACTACTTTGCAAAATATGTTAAACTACTGATGACATCTGGATAATTTGAATGCTTTCCTAGTTTTGTTGAATAACAAAGCACTTAAACTTGTATTAAGCTACTTTATCAGTGTTGTTTTATCTATAACATGTACCACGGAAAGGATTTTTCAGATTATCCACATTTGAATGGGCTGGAATAAAGCTAGTTTAGTCACAGTAGATTACGTAGCTAATTATATATTGTAGCCTCTAGTTTGCTGTTCTGATCAAATTAAGTGATTTGGAGGGCTGGATTGGTGAACAATTTGAAAGTTGTAGCTAGGCTTTTAGAACTAATTTTGTATGGAAAAAAATAGTCAATATGTTAGAACTGAAGGGAGAAGTTTTTAAATTCTTAGGGTTTACTGAATGTCTTACATTGTACTTGGGGTTTTCCTGGATGCGCATGGCTTCCTTCTCCTAATATTTTATGTAGTGGTGTCTTGTGTGGTTTTCATGGCAAAAATTATGAAAGAGCTCATAAAACTAGACAGTTAAAGATAATAATTTACTGACATTTAGCTCCTTTAATTTTTGTTAGTGCTGTTAGGAAAATATCCATGGGAAATGATGTATTCTTATTTTCCAAAGAGGTATTGCTTTACCTGTAGAATATATTTCAATTATTTAAGAAATAAAGGATGGAGATGAAGTATTTTATTAACTAAGCAATATCTGTTGTGCCCCTTGTATCACTCTACTCTGTATAAATTAATTGTCTTAATGATGTTTCATTTGTTAAAAACAAGAACAAAGAAAATAGTTTTTACTGCACACACAGAATATTTCCCATAAATTAACCTGCTGTTACATCTATGGATATAAGTTATGGCTTATGGAATACAGTTTGTGTTGACAGGTTGTTGTGTTCTTAATTCTTGATCGTTTTTTGTGTTTAGTAGTTAGATACTTTTATTTAAGTTTTGAGGCTACTTTTCAGAAAACGTGAAAGAGCAAGTCTGAAAGAAACTACTTTAAATAGAAGAATGAACTTTGCAATAGCTACATGATAACCTGAAAAGATTTTTTTCTTTTATTACAAGTTCAAAATTAATCCTATCCCAGCTGAAACCAGGACAGGGGTCAAGCATTTTCTGCAATAACTTCACAATGCTTGGATTTATACAAAAGTGTAAACGTTTCTAGGAACTGTGCTTCATTCCCTTCTGTTCAGCATGAAAGCTAATGAAAGACAAGGAAACTTAAGTTTCAGTGTAGTATAATTTCTAAGGATTGTCTGTGCTGTTTGTCTTTGATTTCTGACTAGGTGAAATAACTTTGATATCAAGATGGTTACTCACTGGTTTTGTAGCATTGCTCCTGCCAAAGCTGGTGAGGATTCACCTCATGAGTCTCAGCTGAAAATAACTGCAGTAATTCTTGCTAAGCTTGGGTAATGCACATAGTAATGCTGTATGTACTTTTTATGTGTGTGCCAAAATTGTTAATTGTTCCTGAAAACTTTTTTTAAAAAAATTTTTCCCCCTTTTATTCTTTAACCTACACCTTTATGAGAAATGCTATTTCTCAGAGATGTGCAACTGATTACAATGATCAGAGCATTTCTAGGCTGGAACAGTAGAACTCCCTGTGTCAGAAATGCTAGTGACATTCAGAAGTGTCACTTGTGTGGTTTTGAGTGTAGGTCTCTCTGCTCTTTTTCACATCTGGATTTATGTTGGGGTGAATGAATTATGATGGGTTTTTGATAACGGTTGAAGGTTTTGTTTTAATGTTTAAGAATCTGGGCCTTGCTTGTTGCAAAGACTATTATCAATTTGTGAACTAGTTTCAGCACAAACCACATTCTGCTGCCCAAGATGAAACATTTGAGAATAGAGGAAAAGAATTATGGAACAAATTTAAAATTAAAATTGAAACTAAAAATATGTAAAATACTGGTTTGAGTAAATTTCTAAATGTTTTGGGAAGTATTAAATAATGCTTTTCTGTAATTTGGCGCATGTGTAGGTGAAACTGTAGGTATTTTCTAAGAAGAGAGTGTACTAAAAATGGTTGTGATCCACTTGTTAATCCTAGCACAGTTGACTGTTTTTGGTTTTTTTCAGTCTAAGTTCAGAGGGAATATGGATAAGGATTTTTATGGTCTTTATTAACATCTTATGAAAAGTTGTTTGTATAACACCTTTCAGTTGTATGAGTTCATATTTTTGTGTATTTATTTAAGTCAGTCTCTTATATTAAAATCATTCTGTTGCTGTATGACATTTAAGACTGTTTTTTCTTTTTTTTTTCCTATCCCATTCTAGGAAGATATGAATTTAAATGAAGACAAGAAGATGCCATTGAGAGAAAAGGATTTTAATACCAAAAAAGAAATGGTGATGCAATATATTAGCACTGCTTCCAAGTCTGTAAGTAAATGCCTGAAAGCTTACATTATTTCCTGTCGGACAGAAGAAGTGATGCATGCATGTTACATTCCTTTGACTAACTTCTGTTTCTCATAGTGCCCTTTAAAAATGTTTGTGTCTATCTTACTCTTTTATAAGATACAGTGGCAGATAGTCACTTGTACTTGAAATGTGTCTTCTATAAAGAAACCAGCATTTCTTTTTGGTAGAAGTATGGCTAAGAGTTGAGATGGAAAGATTCTACAAAAACGTCTTTCAAAAGTTTGGTGTGAACCTTTTCTAACATTGTTTAAAAATAATTCCTCAACTGATGAGCCTTTTTCATGTCTAACTTAAAACAGAATTCATGTTTGATGCTACGTAATAGCTGATAATGAAAGTGTTGTGCACAAAATCACTTACTGTCTATTTTTTACCTATGGAGATAATGGCTGGTTGTTCTAAAGCAGTGCAAGAAGTTGTATGTAAGGGCCAAATTAAGGATGCAGTTGGCATAAGAAAAACTGCTTAATTTTTGCAGAGTGGGAACTGACTGCCGTGCTAAATGCTGCATAGCTAATCCTGTCCTCAGATATTCTGATTGTTTTAGAATTCAAATGTTGGAATCTTTAACTCTCAATGCTGTATGTAACTAGAGATATCAGTAAAAATTGCCTGTATGTAATTATACCTAAATACTGAGAAATTAAAACATTAAATGTAGTAATTTAACTGAGATATTTATCTTACTGTCTACTTCACATGATGTATATTATTAGTGTAATGCTTTAGCACTTTAAGGAAGGTAGGTATGCCTAGTGCAGGACTGAGCTGCCTGGAGATTACTTTATTTGAGTTTATCAAAGCTACTAGTCTTTCTACAGCTTAACAGGTCCCCAATACCAGAAGATTGGGTCTAGCTTGTTTTTCTTTTTTAGAGATACTGCATGGGAAATCAAGAAACTTCAGACTAGTAAATCTTAATACACTCTTGAAATTTATCTACCCAAAGTAGTATGTGAGGGTTTATATATCATTGGCACCCCTAACCTCCATATGTATTTTAAGACTTCAGTTGTTTGACCTAAAAAGTAATGTGATAATAGGATGTGACTGGCTGTGTAGAGTTGCTGCATTCACATCTGTTGCTGAAATCATAGCATGCTGATGGTGGTGATGTTAAGGCTCTCTTTCTCAGGAGAAAGGTTTCATGTCTTTGCTTCTTGGCCACAGGGTAGGTCTCATTGATCCTTCTTTCTGAGTGCTGTTTGCAATTTTCTTTTTTTCTTTGGATGTCGTCACACTTGTGTTTTGGCAATGGAGCTTCTTGCACTATGCCCAAAGGAGCTGTATAAGGTACTTTGTTGGAGAGGACAGGTCTGCCCCCAGGGCAGTGATTTGTTCCGACACACTGTTGTCTTGTGTATTTTCCTAAAGCCCCCAACAGCATTTTCTCCTTTCTGTTCCTTCCCTTCCTCTTCTGCTAGCCCACATATTCCTCTTTCTCTGGTGGGAGATGACTAAAGACCAATCCATGCAGGGAAACTTGTCTTTCCTAAACTCTCTTTCTGCTGTTGGGTCTTTACTGGAAGTGACATTCACCTGTTGTGTACTGGGAGAAGCTGTTTCTGTGAGGCACAGATTCAGTACTTTGATCCAGTTGTGCTGCAGATGATATCAGATTAGTGCTGGAGCTATTGGGATGGGAAATTCCTTCCCTTGCCATTGCAAACTCTTTGTTCCTGGCATGCTCTTTCATTCCTCAAGTTAGTTGGACTGAGTGCCTTCTGAATCTAGAGAGAATAGTGCACTGCACCCCAAGAGTACTTGGCTAACTTTTTGTGTACCTTGACTTCATGAAAGTGTCATACTTTTTTTGGAACAGTTGAAATGCCACGTAGCTCCTGACTATTGTGTGCAGCTAATCCCATCCCGGGCCTCTCCTTCTGTAAGTGATACTGCAGTAACTTCTTTTGAGAGTTCATACTTCTTTTCATACTTCTTGAACTTTAAGGAGATGGGTACTAAGACATTTTGCCTTGGGAAAGATATCCTCATTCACACCTGTTATGGAGAGTACTGAGCATATTTCATTTCAAGCAGTTATTATTTTAAGAACTATTAAAATGAAGAACAGAGACTGCACCTCTAATGAATCAATGAAAATGAAACAGCCTCTGGTGATCAAAGTGGGCTCTACTGTAATCAAAGCTTTATCATTGACCTCAGTGTCAGGGTTTCTCTTAGAAGTGCATAACTCCTTTTCAATAATCACAAAGCACACCTCTTTTCACAGTAATACTTGCAGAAAAGTTTTGAAAATAAATTTCCATGTTATGGGGTTAATACTCAAGGGGAAATAAAAGTAGCATTGCTATCATGTTACTCAACCGTAGGTTTTGCTCTTCTGTATGTTCAAAACACACAAACTGGGTTTTTAAAATGAATTCTCTTCTCAAGATTTTGTTTTTGGTGTTTACATTATGCCCTTGTAATGTTTTAACTAGATTAATTAATGCTGACTTCATGCTGCATCTGCTTACAGACCAGTTGTTCTTCAGTTGAGCAATTAAGTTTCTAGAGGCACTGATGCCTCAAGATATTTCCTGTTTCTCAGTTAACTTGAACATTTTGAACTTAAGCAGCTTTTCTCATGCTGAAATACAGCTAATATAATCTGTTTCACAATTGGTACCAAATGCAGCTCTCATTTTATTTAAGCACCAGCAGATGTATCATATTCTTATTATGTTGCAGAACTTTGGCATAACTATGAATAAGTGGTACTTAGCACTGTGGTAGTTTGTTGTACAGACATTCACAGTTTACTGGGTTTTTTTGCATAGGGTAATGTTCCAGTGGGGAACTGAGTTTGAGATGGGATGACTGGTTACTCTCTGGATGTTGATGTGAGTCTCCACTGTGTGTGACACTGTTTTCAGATGGGTCACATGAGACTTTCTGAAATGTCATTCTAGTGAATTCTTCTAGTCTGATTGGGCTCCTGTCCCATGTGACCTTTGCACTGCACACATTGCTATTGATTATATTACATTCCTTCCAAAATATCTTCTAACCATCTTAACTGTTTCTCTTGTTCATGTGACTGTCCTATATGACTGTGCATTAAAAGAAAGCAATTTTACTGACAACTTAAAAGTATTTTGGTTACATCAGTTTTGTCAATTTTAGAGCAGGAACTGCTGTGAGAAGTCACTGGAAATGACAGATTCTCCACACAAGATATTAATACATATGCTTAGGCATACAAGTAGTGCTTATCAAGTAGTGTATGCACATCAGGAGCTGCCAGCAGAATTTCTGAGACTTCTTGAAATTTCCAAATCTCTTGTAACATTTAGTTAAATACTTTGTCATGGCAGCTACTGGGAGTTTGTTTGGTCATTTTGTCTCTAGTCAGTCTGTTATCTTATCTATGAAGAGTCCAGCTGGAAAGATCCATGAAGGAAAATTGAAAATACTGAGTTTCTTTTTGTTGGTGGGAACAGTTATTGTTACTGATTCTTTTAAATTTTCTCTGGGTTTCCAAGATCTATCTTCCAGATTCTCACCTCAACCCTCATCCTTCGCTGTACATCTCATCTACTTTTTTTTGTGGAGCATGGTTACTGGAATTTACCCTCATACTTGAGCAAGTAGGGACATCCATCAATTCAAAAACATCTTCGGAATGACATTCCACGTATGACACATGATGTTTCAAAATGTAACATGAGATGCTGTATTTTCAGGATGATTCCTGGCAGCAGGTGTTTTTTTTGAGGTTTGGTTGGTTGGGTTTTTTTTTTGGGGGGGGCTTTTTTGTTTGTTTGTTTGTTTTTTTATTTTTTTTTGGTGTCTGAAGCACCTGTTACCAAGTCTGAGGAAATATAGTTGGAGTGGAGACTATTATAGCCCCCAATGTCTTGTTGTCACAGAGTCATGGAATGGAATTAGACTGGATCAGACCTCTGGAGATAGTTGCATTCAACTTATCTATTCCAATTGTAATCTCTCTGATAGGGGAGACTACACAGAGTGCCTGAGCGACCTGTTCCAGTGCTTGGCCAGCCTCATGCTTAAGAAAACAGAGCGGGGAGGGGGGACGTTTGTGTTTGTCTTATGTTTAACCAATTTTCTGTATTTCAGTTTGTTCTTCTTGTCCTTTCACTGATAGAGTTCCCCTGAACCTTCTCTTCTTGGGGCTAAACAGTCTCAGTTATACCAGCCTCTCCATGTACTACACATTCTCTTGTAATTGTGTCCACAGCCCTTTCTGGACTCATTCCAATATGTCCATGTCTCTCATGCTGGGGAGTCAGGAGCTGGACAGAATTCTCCAGATGTCTCACCACTGCTGAGCTGAGGGGAAGGGTCATCTCCCTCAACCAGCTGGTGATGCACTTACCTGTGGTCAACTTGGCATCCATCACAACCCCTATTTACCTACAAGCCTACATTCCAGCTGGTAGCCCCAGCACACCCTGGTGCATGGGATTATTTCTCCTCAGGTTCAAGATTTACAGTTTTCTGTTGTGGAACTTCATGAAATTCCTCTGCCCATTTTTCCTGTCTGTTGATGTCCCTCTGGATAGCAGCTCAGCAGCCTGGTCTGTCAGCCATGCTTCCTAGCTTTTAACTTCATTTCTTTGCAAGAAACTATTTAATCATCTTGTACTTTATAGAAGAAAAGATTACTTCTCAGTAGTTCCTGAGGATTTAACAAAGGGAGAAAACATGATCTGTATGAAACTATCTATAATAATATAATGAGACTACCTCACCATTTACAGTGAATAATTTCAAGTTATTATTGCTCTGCAAGTCTAATTCTCTTCAATTACTGACTTAAGCCACTAGTTAATCAAGAACTATTTAGTAAGTCTCTTTGTGCAACATGACAGTTGTGCTTCTATTTTCAAAAAAAGGGGTCTTGCAATTAATTAACTCAAATCTAAGTTTTATGCACCATTGTATGCCTGCTTTTTTGTATTTGGATGTGTTCTGTAGAAAATATATCTATCCTTCATGTGAAATGGATATGACTATGGATATGAAATGGAAATGACTAGACTTCTTATTTTTCAATGTCTACAAGAATGTCTACTTCTGCAAGAGCAGAAGTTACTGCAGTAACACACTGAGTGTTCTGGTATGCTGCTTCTTTGCTCTGTATGCTTATGTGACTGCAGTCACCCTTCTGGCCATGTGGCCTGTGATCTCTTCAGAGGACCTCATAATTGTTTTTTTCTTCTGTGGAATATTGAATATTAAGATGTTAGCAATGCATAAACAGAATCCATTCAATACAAAAATTTTATTTCACTGAGCCTGCGTGATAAATTTGTACATTTGATGCCTGTTGTTTTTGTCTGCTGATAATAAATCTATTCATGAAATGACCAAATTTAGTCAGTATTTGGCAAATAGTAGATAGGCATCAGTTACAGGTTTACAGGTCTACATTATATATTTTTCAAGGAACAGAAACAAAGCTTAGCCATTAATAATCTATTTAAGTTCTATATGCACCAAATTAAAATTTTTCTGTGTTTCAGGGAAGTCTCAAGAACAGCAGGAAGATTTCTCCCCAAGAATTTATTCAGGATTTAAAATCTGGGTCAACGGATGAAAGACTAGTCACTTGCTTGGAATCTCTCCGTGTGTCCTTGACTAGTAATCCTGTCAGGTAACATCATTAGCACATGTTGAAGAGATTAATCATATTCTAATTTCTTAATGGATTAAAATTAATGGATATGTAGATGTACAGGTTTCAAGGTTTTCCAGTTAATGAGTATGTATGCTTTAGTGACTGACTGTAACTTCTTTTTTTTTCATTGATTATGTATCCTCTGTAGGTCTGTTATTTTTAATAGAGTTGGCTGATCTATACAAGGTAATACTAAGAGAAGCTAAATTAAATGTAGTACAGAAGCAGTTCTCTTTGTTTTCTAGTGCTAAGTAGTCAATTGGTTTTCATTTTTATTTTTGAAATATTTTCTAAGTCTTTGATCTTCTACCTTATTTTTGTCAGAGTGATCAGTAATGGGAGTTAGGCACGTTGGTGTAAGTTGGTGTAATATATATTTCTAAATGTGTGCTGCTGCTTCTGTCCAGTGTACTTTCGGCTGTCTTCCTTTCTGCCTTCTGGTGGTTTTTTTCTGGACCTGTAGGGTTTATCTATACAGAAGAAAGCACAACCTTTGTTTACCTGTGCTTTATTGAAGGAAGGTTAACTCTTAAGTAATCACTGATCAGTCTTAATTTTGATTTATTCCATGCAGCTTGATTTGTGAATGCTATTTTATTGAATTGTATTTTTTCCTGTTCTCTTCTATTTATGTTCTTTTGTTTACAGTTACCCTTTAAGACAATGGTTGAACACATGATTTGGGGAAACTGTTTAGGGTGTAGTTTAAAATAATGCAAATGAAATGTTGGGACATGATTAGAAAAGGATCGTACAGCTTTCTTTTCTCTGTGTCTGGCTTGGCAGAGTAGCTGTTGTAGGTCTTCTCTATGGGTATTTGCTTCTTTCCATTTATTAATTTGTTTCTGAATTGGGTTGTCTTATTTAGAATATGTAATGACTCATGTGGAAAGAAACATGCTTTACAGTAGCCTGAATTATTCTGATGAAGGGTTTTCAATTAGTCATTTTTGTAAATTGTATTTTTAGTTCTCAGAGAAAATCTAAATCAAGTGTTACTGAGTAGTTTGATCTCTGGTGCTTAGAAACAGGTATTGACATCTATGGTTTCCTGCAAAAAGCTGTGTTTATTTCCCATCACCATAAAAAGAAAGCTTCATAAAGGACAATCTTGGTCACTAATCTTCAGGTAAATAAATCATTTAGGTGTTTTGACCTCACGGTTGCCAGCACAGTTCATCAAAAGTGGTTCAAGTGATCTAGCTGTACATATTATTACAGATAACTAGTTATCTGTAACTATTTCTTCTCCTTTTGTGTAATAGTTGCAACAGATTGAATTTCATTAAGAGGACATTTTGAATAAATAAATTGAAAATAGAGGCACTGATAACTTAGTATTTTGTCAGAATGACAAAAAGCTGAGTGTTTTCTTTGGGTAGTGTAAGTAGTTTTTATTCTCTTGTGGAAGCAGAGGTAAAGGCAGTAAGAATGCATCAGTACTTTAGTTGATCATCCCCAGCTGTTGGATGTACAGCAAAGTGGCTGCTCATAATTTTGCTAATACAAAATGTTCAAAGAAATGAATCTTGTAGGTTTATCTTTAGGACAGATATGGCCAGATATGCCAAAAATAGTTGCCAGTTATTTGCCTAATCTGTTTCAGAATAAAACACCCATCCAAGAAAATCTATTTTCATAATATATTTACTTTTAGAAGAAAAAAAAAATGAAAATAGGTTTTTCTCTTCCTGTAATTGTTTGTGCTGCTGTCAGTGTGCCATAAGTTGTATTTGATATCAAGGGGTTTTGAGCAATACTAAACAGGACCATGAAGCATCTCTCTCATGTAGAGAACAACTGGCCAAGGGTTTAACCTCATCAAAATATGCCTTTGTTAGTAGCTGAAATTTTAAATTTTTATTGCATTCTCTTGGACATATTTTGGGTGTAAGACCATCCAGTTATATGCTTTTATTAAGTTATATTCTTTTATTTATGGTGACAATTTTCTTTCACTGTGATTAGTCTTCGAAATGTCAATTTTTTTAAATGACTTTTTTCTTTCTCTCTAGCTGGGTTGAAAACTTTGGCCGAGAAGGTCTGGGACTGCTGTTGGATGTTTTGGAACGATTGGTTGAGACAAAAAAGTAAGGATTTAGTATAAAATTGTTAGCTTTTCTTAATATTTAAAGAGCATTTATTTACACTAAATTTTTGATTTATTCAGTCAGGACAGACTTGTGAAGAGGAGTCAGCATAAAGTTATACAGTGTTTGAGAGCCTTCATGAATAATAAGGTATGGGATTTTGTTTAATCTAGAAACTAAATTGCTACAGTTCAATTAGATAAGATACCTGATGAGTAGAAATCTCTGCAATTTGGTGAAGTGGTGGGTTGGTCAGTTGTGGCTTGAAGTTCTTTCTGTCTGCCCGAAGTCTGCCAGAACTCTGCCTACTTTCTCTCTGCAGAAGTATTCCAGGACAATAATGTAAACTTTTCATGCTGTTGTATGCCCTTCTTACAGAATAACTGACCTATTTGGGACTTTTCTCTTGTTTAATTTTTTTTATTATTTCACAGACTTAAATGTCATTTGAAATACTTGCTTGAGGGGAACCATTGGTGTCATTACTAGGTACTTGATAGTTATTTGGATTCCCTCCCTTACAAATGTTCTTCTGTTGTTTAGTATGGGTTGGAAAGAATTTTGGGAGAAGAGAGGAGCCTTTTGCTGCTGACCAAAGCAATTGATCCCAAGCAAACTAACATGATGACGGATATAGTTAAACTCTTATCTGCAATGTGCATTGTTGGAGAGGAGAACATGTAAGTATTGTATTTAAGAAAGAAATAGTAAGGTATTTTACAATATCCCAAATTATAGTTATATCTGAATGAAATGATAAAATTTTCAATTTAGGTTTAAAAGTAATATCTGTATTGTATTGTCAGTTTTCAGAATACCTTTGTGATTTTTTTATCGTGGTCACATCAGTGAGTTTTCTTTTTCACATCTGGATGTACTGATTAGATGGAAATAGTTATGCAGCAGTTCTTTTGCTTAATATTTATTAGCATAATTTTCTTAACCCTTGTAATCCAGTAAGTCATTCTTTGGTTACAAAAATCTCTAAAGGCAACAGATATTGTTTAAACTTCCTAAATTTGTTTACAAGAAGTTGAGGCAGGCGAATAATTTGGCAACATGGCTTTTAAGATAGCAAATAAACAAGTTTAAATATCTCTCCTGAGTGAAATTATTCTCTTTTCTCACAGCCTTGAAAAAATTTTGGAAGCTGTAACAGCAGCAGCAGAGGAGAGGAATGTTGGTAGATTCTCTCCTATTGTAGAAGGTCTTCAGGATAACTCGGTTCAGCTGCAAGTAAGTAATTTTTTTTTTAACCACTGCAACAGGTGAAAATAAAATCACATATTTTTCTGGACTGAAAAAGTCATTACAATAAAAATGAGTAGGGATACTGTTTCAAATTGGGGTCAAATTTTGGAATATTGTTTATAATTTTGTCTTTTAAGATATGTCATGGGAATGTTCAGCCTGGAAACATGGTGATGTTGCAGGTCAATTTGTTGATTTCTATTCAGTGAGCTCTTACTGTTGTGAGTTAAAAGACAGTATATATTTAAAATAAAGGATAAATCATATGTTTGGATGCAAAAAAGATCATATCACTTCTGGAAATATTTGTTGAAATTGAATATTAATAATATTAAAAAAGCAAGGTTTTAGGCAACTGCATTTTATAATTAATGTTATAAATCATTGGGAGGTCTGTCCCTCATGCTCACTTTATGATATCATAAAATTGCTCTCAAAAGGTCAGAGGAAAGAAAACTTTCACCTTATTTTCAATCTGCTTCAGTTGGATGTAGAGTTTACTGCAGGAAGGCACAAAGTATTACACTTTGTTTGAATGATCATTATAAATCATTGTTCTGAGAGTGTAGATGTGAACTCATTGATATTCATGTAATCTGGTTGAACTGAGAGCTGTTCATAATCTATTGTGACTATTATAAAAATAGTAAAAGATAAATCTAAAATTTGAAAGAAATGTTGGCATTACTCAGCTTTTATATTAAATAGTTCATGTCTGACAATAAAAGTTGCTGTTTGTTTCATTTGTCTCAGAAAAGCTAACCGTAAAGGAATATATACAGTTGAAGAACTGTTTGTAGTTCAATTTTGCCAGTACCAATGGAATTCTCTTTTGAAAAATTGTCCCTTCTTCCTTACCCCTTCTCTCATCTAATCAGAGACATTTTTGGGTTGGAAGGACCTTTAAAGACCGTGTTGCTTCCAACTCAGCTATCATGAGGGGGCATCTTCTCACCAGACCAGGTTGCTCAAGGCCTAGTCCAACTTCACCTTGAACACTTCCAGGGATGGGGCATTCACAGTTTCCCTGGGCTATCCATAAGTTTTATGGAAGTTCAAAAAAATTTGAGATATCAATTTTTCTCTGGGATATAAAAAAAATTTTAAAAGTATTTTAATTCAGTAGGGAGAAATACTTTAGATCATGAAAATTCTTTTTCAATTCCAGGATGTTGTATCTAAATTAAGGGAATTCAAGAGTCTCTGTAGAGCATATAAGGATTTGAGGACTACCAAGCTGAAATTAGGAGGATGTTGTTTTGCATGTTAGGCTTTCAGGCGTGATGCTGAATTTTCAGGAGTTGTGTATATTTGCATCTGTGCAGATTTAATGAAGGAAAAAAAACCTAGATTTTTTTTCAGTAGATTTAATACAGAAAAAAGTTACTATCTGTAACTTCCATTTCTTTATAGTTGAAAATGCACGTGAAACTTCCCTTAAAGCAGCCCATCACTGTATTTGAACCATCAGGCAAATTAAGTTAATCCTTTGTAGCTCTTATTCTACCCATGATGGGTACCCACTGTTTGTAGGGGTCCTCAGCTCCATGAGCAAAATACCACTGGTGAGATAACTAAATCAGTGCAGAAAACTTCAGCTGAGTTACCTATGCAGCAGCAATTTTTATTTTTCTAGGACTACTCTTCAGATATTAAAAAAATTTGTTTCTACTAGTTATGCCTTCTATCAATTGGGCTATACCTCCATCTGGTATTTTGTTATCCTCTGACATAGAAGATAGAAGCATTGTTAAAAATGAGAATTTACTCTTAATATTACCGTTGCAATACTTCTGCTAAAATACTTATGCTAAATATATTCATTTGGCTTTGCTGAGAGTGTTAGCCTGAAGTTCCTGAAAATAGGTAATGCTTTGCTGTATCTTGTGTAGACATGGAAACTCATTAAAAGTTCTTTTCTGTGTTTTTTTTTCTGGAGTTAAACTTTCATTAGAGTGTGTTCCTTCTACTAAAAGGCTTTTTGATATTTACTTTTTCTGACTTCATAAATGGTTGCTAGATTTCTTTTTTTTAAGACTGGAAAAATCAAGGTTCCTCATGTGAATCAGCTGTAAAAGTTTCTAACAATGACATTGACCTGGTGGTTAATTTGACAGTGTTTTAATGAGACAGAAGTTTACAGTTGTCAATTACTTGGCATACTTGCCTTGATTGTCTGCTTGATGTATGTATGCTTGCTTTGTGGCAGTTCAATTTGACACTAACAACTGACCTTTTCAATTTTGAATTGACTTAACATTTCTGATACTAGAAGACTGAATACATAAAAGACCTCAGTAGGCTGATTTTTATATTTTTAGTGAAAGCTCTATCTATTTTTTGCATTTGTTGAAAGCAAAAGATGCTCTATCTTTCATAAAATCCAAAGTGATGGAAAGCATACTTAGTTGATTTTGGTTCAAGACACGATTAGTAATCTTATTCTGAGAATATAACTACAGCCAGGAGTAGTATCAAGTTTATGGTTTTGTTAAAGTAAATGTAGTTTAACATCTTAAGCCTAAAACGCATACAGGGCAATCTGGTGCCTTGTATATTTATGATGACAACTGAAAAGTTTAATACTTTCCTTGTTCAAGTCATGGAGGAAGGAAATACAGGTCTTCTGGCACAACCTATTTTGATATGTAAGAAAGTTACGAAAACAACAACAACAACAACTTGTTTGTTGCCTGCTTCTCATTCTTCTAGTAGAATCGAATGAGTGCTTATACTCTCTAATCATCAACTTTCACCACTGCTTCTCAAGCAGATGGCTTAACTAACAGAAGAGTGTTATTCTTCCATGCAGATCTAGTTGCAGATGCCAGCTCCTAATTTTCCACTTAGGACTGAGAAGACGTACAGTGGTGAAGCGAAGGTGCAATTTTTCCTTTCCTGTTTAATTTCCTGAAAAATGAACACTGCTTATCCCTGTGGAAACATGCAGGTTCATGCATATCCTAGGAGAAGCAGTTTTGTGACAAAGTAAAAGATCCGAGGTATTCATCACTAGCCTTATCCTCCCACTATTTTCAATTCTCAGGGAATACCATTTAATCTTTATCATTTGATAATATGAGGATGTGAGATGGCTGTGACATTTTGGTTTGCTGAATAACTTGATGATTCTTGGTTGCTCTGTGCTAACGAGGTCCTTTCCATAACTGCTTACGTAACAGAGTCGATCAGAACAAAGCTTACCTTACCTAAATGTCAAGACTGCACAAACTAATTTCAAATTATTGTGATCTTGTGTGATTTAAGTATTTTATGCTAACTGCTGGGCATTGGATTAGTTTCACTTTGAGCATGATTTAAATGTTTGTGATCTACTATCAGGTTCCTGCTGTTGCCTTTATAAATAGTCCTTTATAAAGTTTAAAATAATTAGTCCTTTAAAATAATAATTAGTCCTTTAAAACTTAGAAAGAAGGTTTTGTGATCTAATTTACTCAAATCTAGAGTGTAAGCAATGTGCCTTGCTTAGACTTGTTTTTCCTTTCTCTTGTATAACTTTTTCTCATTCTGCTTTTTCTAGGCTTGTCTTTGGGACTTTCACTATTACTTTGTATTCCTACACAAATGAATAGTTTGCTAATATTATCCAATGGATCTTTGTCTTGTTTGTTCCAAGAAGGCTAATGTATGTTCCTGTTACAAACTGCAATTGAATTCCCACTTGATCAAATTTGACTAGAAGCAATAGAATAGCAGTACATCTTGCTTTACATTGTTGTCTCATGTCTCTGAATAGCACATGTGCACATGTACTGTGTTGATTTGGCAAATTAAAAGGAAATCATCTTTTTTTTGGACACAAATACATCTGTAGACATCCTTTCATTGAAATTGCCCTGCTATCTGAAAGATAAAACTATAGTTTGCTCTTAACTGGGATTTTCATAGTAGTACTTTTTCGGTCTCTGACTGACTCTTCACTGATGGTTTAAATCATCTGTGATAAATGCTGTTTCCTTGCTTAACAGTCCATTCACATAGTGTTTTGCAGGAAAACATAGCGTGTTTTAAACTGCTGATAGCAATGACAAAGGTTCCAAATTGTATATAATCAAACAACATGGAGTTGAAATGTAAATGTAACCTTGTAGTACTTGTACTTTGGTACTGACTGTATGGTAGTGAAGTCTACAATCATTGAAATGTCTCACTGATGTTAGCAGGAGAGCAGGTGTTGGTGGCAGCTGTCAGTGCATTGAATTACTGGCTTTGAATGGTACAACTAATTGAATCCAGAAAATGCAATTGAATGAAAGATTTTGTACTCCAGAGAGATGAATTGGAGTTGGTATAACTTGTTTCAACTAAATAAGATCAAAATTAGGGGAAGTAAAAATTTTCATCTTGGCTGCTGAAGGGGAAGACAAATACTCATAAAGTGGACCCATACCAAAACAAATAAAAAAAGCTTTGAGAATAAAGCCCATACTCAGATAATAAGACAATATCTTCTGTAAGGTTTTTCTGCAGTAAATTTAACTGGTTTGGTTGCTTGCATTTTAAACCACTTGTGGCATCCCAAGTCTTCTGTTCTGACATTGTAACTTGTGCAGTTTGTGGGCCTAAAAAATACTCCTGGTATTCAAAGCCAAGAATTAAATTTTTAGTCTAAGTGAAGTCTTAGTGGTCTAATAAAACTGCTCTCAGTAGTTCTAACACTTCTCCAGTCCCATCCCATGCCTATACCTTTCTATGCTGCATTTCATTTATGGTCATATTCTATCCCCTAGTTACAGAAATGTATGTAACGGTAAACTTTATGCCAGAGACTTGTGCAAGGCTAAGAAGAAAGTACAACTAGTGGGGTAATAGTGATTCTGTTACTAGACAAATCCTATTGCAACTAAATAAGCCAAAACTGAACTCCAGATAGGCAAGCCAAGTCTCCAATGAAGCCTGAGAGATCTGGAAGCATGTGCTGTTAGCTTCATACAACACCTGTAGCCTGTTACTAGCCAAAGTAAATGGGCTACAAGGCTGCATTTCTGAACAAGACTGTAGAGGACTACAGACAAATATTCAGTATGAGGAGCTTTTTCTGTGTTCAAAAGTGCTTGGTTGTTCAGCAGAACCTCTCTTCTCTGTTCGGTGCTGTTGAGACAATTCCTGGAAGATTTTATTCAGTCTACTTTTTAAAAGTGGACTGGGCACCTTTGAAACCTGGGTTTCAAAATTTTTGTTATTGTGGTGTTGGCGTTTGGATGTAAGAGAATTATATTATTTGTATTTATTTTTTGGTTGTTGTAGTTTCCTTTGCTGGGGTTAGCACCCTTCTTTGTTACCTAGTGTAGAGTGATGCTTTGGCAGGAACACACATATTAGAGTAACTCTTAGGGAAAAGTTCTTGGACAGAAACAGGCTTCAAGAGTAACAGAGGTTTTGTTTGAATTTGAAGAAAATAGTAGATAAGTTAACAAAGTCCTATTTTCCCCTAAGTTTCTAAAATACTGTAGACATACGTACAGAAGCAAATTGTATAAAATGAGGGAAGTAACACTTTTCAGGGAGGAGAAGTATCATAAAGAACTGTTCTGACAGGCACTACAAACATGAAAAATCCACTGTGACAGTTAAAGGCTCAAATTGTTGTCAATTTAGCAGCTTTATAAGAAGAGAAGAATAACCAAGGGTTGTTTCTTATTTATAACTCCAAAGAAGCCCCAAATCGGGAAGATCTTTCTCCAGGAAATATACTTTATTTAAGGCAAAACAGTCAATGTTGTAGTATTGTTAGCTATATTCCTATTTAACTGAGTTCTTTTAAAGCTGAGTGCTATTAATGTAATGACAGTATCTTTCTGAAAGAAAACACACCGAAAGTATATTCCTCTTTGAAACGTGAGGTTATTTATTTTTACTCATCGCGTGATGATCTAATTGCCCTCACTGTAAAGAATATGGAGAAAGGACAGGAACAGGCTTTCATTGCCTTGCCAAGTCTGTTTAACACTTTGCTAACAAAACATACAAAGGCAGACTTACAGTGAGGCAGGGGGAAAACATTAGGAAACATTACTTCAACAGAATTTAATACAACATAATTTTTGAGCCATAGAAACTTCTTTAAAAACAAACTTTTAAACATCAAATTCAATATTATTTATTACTGGTAGAATTTTTGATTTTGTCTACTTAGCATGCTGTTTTCTGCATTTTTCTGAATTTTTTTGATATTTTGCAACCTTGTTTAAATTTTTGAAGTCCAGACTTAGCTTGGAGCATTCTTGCCTGTTCCTTGGGCCTTTCAAACACCTTTCATTGATTCATGAAATAGGACTTTGTTTTGCAAAGCCATTTATTTATACTGTCTATTTATTCATATTACATTTTTTGTATTACTCATTAATGTTATCAACTATACAAAATATATTTCTGCTGTAGAAAAAGTCAAGTTTGCCAATCTGTAGCTGTCCAGATCTTCCTGAAAATGGCCTTTTAAATGTCAATATAATTTCTGCCATCTTCGTTTTCTTCAGTGTCAAGATACATTTCAGTATAAACTTGGATGTAATAGCAAGTAAACTTATTTTGTCCTCAATTGTTTTTAAAGCTTTGAATGTTTGAAGCGCAAATGCTCTTTTGTTACTTCTCATATTGGCTTGGTTCTCTGAGTTCTTCTGCCACCTTTGAACTGTTTTGTCTCTGTTGTACTTTGCTGTCTTCTTTCACACACCAGTATGACAAAGTGTTGCTGTTTGTGTTGCTTTGTTTTCTTTAGGCACTCCTTTACAGCATGGTCTTTTACTGACCCTACAGATTCTGTTGTTGTCTTCCTTCTTTCGTTACTTTGAGAAATTAGATGTGTTAATCATAGATGCTTTTTGTAAATTGTCCTTCAGAGTTCTCTGTGTCTGTTAATACATTTTCACATTTGATCGGTTAGTTTTGATTCCTCCCCCCCTCCACTTGTGTTGTATTATTTTGTTTAGATGTTGTAACTTCATTATTGTCTAACACTGGAATAAGTTACAGAAGTCTATCTTTACACTTACGCAGTTGATTTAAATAATCACTTTGAGTCCTTTATGCAGTTTCGGGTGCCACAATGTAAGAACGGCATAAGACTGTTAGAATATGTCCAAAGGAGGGCAGTGAGGATGGTGAAGGTCCTTGAGGGGAAGCTGTATGAGGAGCAGCTGAGGTCCCTTGGTCTGTTCAGCATGGAGAAGAGGAGACTGACAAGATACCTCATTGCAATCTGCAACTTCCTTGTGAGGAGAAAAGGAGGAGCAGACACTGATCTCTTCTCTGTGGTGACCAGTGACAGGACCCCAGGGAATGGCCTGAAGCTGTGTCAGGCGATATTTATCAGATATTGGGATTGGGTATCAGTTTTTCACCCAGAGGGTGGCTGGGCACTGGAGCAGCTCCCCATGAAAGTGGTCACAGCACCAAGCCTGTCTGAGTTCAATAAGCATTTGGACAATGCTCTCAGGCACAAGGTGTGATTCTTGGGACTTCCCTATGCAGGGCTGGGAGTTGGACTTGATGATCATTTTGAATCCCTTCCCACTCAGGGCATTCTATGATCTTATATATTTAATTTAGTGTAATTTTCCTTATTTATGTCAATAAAATAAAAACAATAGTTTTCTTATTATTATGCAAATCTAGATATTTATACGTACTGAATTTCATAAAAGTTCTGAGGGAATAGAAATTAATTTCAGCACTTCCTTCAAGTAAGAAGAAGGAGCAAAGCTTGCTCCTTCCTTCTTTTACTGTTTTGAAGTTACTGTTGAGGCAAGGTATGTAGTATGACAGAGTAATGTAAGAATAGATGCCGTTGTGGCAGCTTTTATCCAGGAGAGGTGTTGGATAGGTCAGTACAGTGGTTCCAACTATGGCATCCTCCTTTGAGCATTCTTGTCCTTTCAGACATCTCCAGAAGGTGAAAAGATTGTCCCAACTCCTAGTGCAGAGTTGTGGGGCCCTCTAGGTTCTCTTTTCAAGTGACTCCAAATACCATCCTTTATGGGATTGGGTGGAGAATGCCTCATGCTTAATTGGCTCATTCTAACTCTTGGTCCATAACAACCTGCTGTAGCTCACAGTCTGCTTGACGATTTTCTCAGCAGGTTCACACATCTCACATTAACAGGTTGTTTACATTTGTTACATCTCTGTTCTCATGGCTAAGCTGTTCTCTTCTAGAGTGTTAGCTAGTAAGTTCTTTTACATAGACTAACACTGCAGTCAGACAGGCCTAAATTATACTAATTGCCATTCACCTCCATAACAGTTCAGCTGAAATAATATAAAGCTACTCTCATGCTTGCATACTTTGCAGTAGGATAAAGGTGGCATACTGGTTGTGGTCTGTGCTATTAATGTAGTCTTAGCATGTTCCTTCTGGAAACCAAATGGGTGCTATTGTTTCTCACAGTCTGTATCAAAGTAGCTTGTACATCTAGTTATTCTTGTGACCATATGTAAATTCAGTACTTGGAATTATGCATACTTTGAAGATGACTGGGATAGCATCTTTCCAATATCACCTTTTGCCTATGGCATAATGCATCATCATTTTTTAGACTATAAAAGGCTTTACAGCAAAGTATTTGAACCAGATTGCGTTAATTGTTTACATAATATGTAAGATTCAAATAGAATTCTAATGGTCTGCTGCTTTTAAAAGCCCTTAAAATTCTGGAATTAGAATAACATTTTTTTTGTAAATTGAAGCAAAATGTGCAAACAATAAAGAGGGTAAAAAAAGGAGATAATGACTGTTTACATCCGTATTAGAGATAAACAGTAAGTTGCCATTGTTCTAAAGGCTTGTGAATCTGGACAGTGAATTCCTGCTGCTCCTGGCTATGGGTTTTCAAGATGAGCCTCTTGATTTTTCAGAAGAGGGACTACTCACTAGTTGGTCTGATTCTTTCTTTTGAGCTGAAGGAGTGATTCCCATGAAATATTCTATAATGCTCAGTATGTTTAAAGAATGACTATTTCAAAAACAAGCGGAAAAAAAACCATTCTGTTCTTCAGGCTCAGTTCAATTTAATTAGCATTTAAAGAAATGGTATGTTTCACTGTACTATGATAATACACAGACTGTATTATGTCACTAACTTTTTAAATATATGTATAGATCAATGTATATTTGCAATGATTTTTATGTGTTCATTATTATGCTTTATCTGCTAAAGTTCATTGGCTAACGGAACTTGATATTTGTATAAAAGGACAACATTCAATGGAGTGAGAAAATACTTAATTTTTATGGAAATTTGTGAATTAGAGTTTGATATTTATAGCTCATGTGGCTGATCAGGAATTTAAGTAGCTTAGTTATAAGATTACAGTAGTTTTATAATTAGAAATTATGTCATGCCTGATTATTAGTTTGTTGTATCTTTTTGATTGTGATGCATATTGAAATCTAAGAAATAAGATAGTTTATTATTTACTCTATTACAGGTAGCTTGCATGCAGCTCATCAATGCTCTCGTTACATCTCCTGATGACTTGGATTTTAGGCTTCACATCAGAAATGAATTTATGCGCAGTGGATTGAAAGAGATATTGCCAGTAAGCATCTCGTCTTCTCTCTTTGTATTACTATTTAAATTTTTAAATTATTTGAGCCTGAGAGAGGGAATGGGAGAACAAGGTCAATAAATTATTCTCAAAGGCATTTTATTAAGTTTGGGAAAGAGCAGTCAGATACAAGAATCAGCCTTAAAATAAAAATGAAAAGGTGAAATATGCTCTCTGAGCTTTATTCTGACTGCTCAGCATTTTATGACTTTGCTTAAGAACGTGTGACACACCTTTGTGCAAAAATTTTAAGCCAGCCTGAAGTTATGTTTACCTTTTGAATATTTAACTTAACTCATGTGTTCTTGTAATTTTAAACTTTTAACTAACATAGACTTATGGCATTTATTTAAAAGATACATTTATTTATATATGAAAACGCTAATTTTGCAAGCCTTTGTACTGTTTCTTGTTTGCAGAGACTACAATGTATAAAGAATGAAGCACTAGATATTCAGTTGAAAGTGTTCAATGAGCATAAAGAAGAAGACATGATTGAATTCTCTCATCGTTTAGAAGATATTAGATCTGAACTAGAATATCCTTTTGAGGGCCAATATGATCTTTACTTGTGTCAGAAATAGTGTGGCCAGCAAGAGCAGGACACTGATAATTTGCCTTTACTAGTAAGGCCATACCTTGAATTCTGTGCTCAGTTTTGGGCCCCTCACCCCCAAGAAGGACATGGAGGGACTGGGGGGTGTCCAGAGAAAGGTCTGGAGCACAAGTCCTCTGAGGAGCAGCTGAGAGAGCTGGGGTTGTTCTGGAGAAGGATGCTCAGGCAGGCCGTGTTGCTCTCAATGACTACCTGAAGGGAGGTTACAGTGAGGCTGGGGTCAGTCACTTCTCCTAAGTAACAAGTGACTGAATGAGAGGAAAGGGCCTCAAGGTGTGCTGTGTGAGGTTTAGATTGGATAATAGGAAAAATTTCTCAGAGAAAGGATTGTCAAGCACTGGAATAGGCTGNTTGTTCTGGAGAAGGATGCTCAGGCAGGCCGTGTTGCTCTCAATGACTACCTGAAGGGAGGTTACAGTGAGGCTGGGGTCAGTGACTGAATGAGAGGAAAGGGCCTCAAGGTGTGCTGTGTGAGGTTTAGATTGGATAATAGGAAAAATTTCTCAGAGAAAGGATTGTCAAGCACTGGAATAGGCTGCCCAGGGAAGTGATAGAGTCCCCATCTCTGGAGATATTTAAAAGATTTGAAGATGAGGCACGTAGTGGCATGACTGAATGGTGGACTTTTCAGTGCTTGGCTAATAGTTGGACTTGATCATCTTAGAGGTCTATTCCAACATAAATGATTCCATGACATCAGCAGGACAAACATGAACAAAATAAAGCATATAATGGATATTTTTATTCTAGAATTTCTGTTTAAAGAAGTTGTCAGTAAACATTTGACTGAAATTTTTTGATTCTTTGTTATTATTTTCCTTAACACTTTCACTGAAGTAAATGATGTTTACAACATGGTGTGGAATACAGTTAAGGACACTAGTGCTGAAGGATATTTTCTTTCTATTCTCCAACATCTTTTGCTGATCAGAAATGATTATTTTATCCGGTATGTTTAATGCTGTGTTAAATGTTAATTATGGATTTTTTTTTTTCATTATTCAGTCATTAATAGAATCTTTCTTCCATAAATTCAATGAGAGGTTTTAGTCTTTCTGTGTGGATTGTAATTTGTGAGCTCATGTTTAAAACAATCAGCTTGGAATCAGTAATGCCATCTATATGTTTTGTCTCTTCTGCTTAGTGTATAATTTTTTTTTATAAATATAGAAAACAATTTTTGTTAAGAGCTGAGACTTATTGATTGCAAGTATATGTGATCAAGTGAGATGTCTTCATCAGTTATAAATCATGATAGTAGCATTGTAATTTTGTGGTGTATTTGAGTCAAAGGACAAAACCAAGTATGGAAAGAAGTGCGCTTTATACAGAAATCTGAACGTCTGCCTAATTTAGAGTAACTTTTGGGTTGGAATTGAGTATTTTCAGTATACATTATAGGTCAGTGTTTGTGTCAGACATGTTTGTGTGTCTCTTGGAAAATTCATCAGCTAAGTTACAGGGAAACAGTTACTAAAACTTTAAGTGTTTCAAGCTGACAAGTATTTTCCTTCCAAAACTCTTGTGTTGTCTATGAGGAAACACTGGAGGAACAAGGTATGAACTGAACAGGGGCCATCTGTTTTCTGCACAGCGTTCTGCATAACTTTGCATTTCAGGCAAGGTCTAGCACAGGTGTACGTTTAAAGGTTAAGGGTGCTTGCCTGCTATGGATACATCTGTGCTAGACCTCTTCCACCTGAAAAGGTCTGAATTCACAGCTTGCATGTTCTGGGCAAGTGACCCACCTGTCATACCCCCTGGCATTTTAGAACAAGGTGTCTTTCATTCCTTGTACTGAAGCAGGGCTGCAATGCACTTGTACTTACATAAGTCACAAAACTAGTAGAATCAAGCTGAAGGAAGAGTGTTCTCTTTACTTAGAAGAAGCAGGAGGTGGTGTTTCCTTCCTTTATTTCCATAGGGAGGGAGATGTAGATTTTATAATACAAGAATTATTTATCTTTAGGGCCACTGTCTTTTCAGGCTTCTTGTAAACTCTTTTTGTGTAATAAACTGCCAAACGTAATTTTCCTTTGAAACTTTTACCTTTCTATGGAAACAAATCAGCCCAAAGCTTTTGATCTTACTTTGTTCTTAGACAAGATTTTAAGTCTAGATTGATTAATAAATATCTGTAAAATAGCTCATCTCTGTCTTTAGTCCACAGTATTTCAAATTAATTGAAGAGTGTGTGTCACAGATAGTGTTACATCGAAGTGGAACAGACCCAGATTTCACGTATCGTAAGAGATTAGATATAAATTTCAGCCACTTACTAGGTAAGTACTGTGTTTGGAAATGCAGCATCATACTTCCTTGTATGAAACTGAATAGGTGATTAAGAATCTTGTGTTCCCTGCATATTTGTAAGTGTGCTTGTTGATTTTTTTCAAGATGTTTGTGTAGATAAAGCAAGATTAGAAGAATGTGAAGAGAAGGCTTCTGAACTTTCCAGAAAAGTAAGTAATTTTTACATCATGTAATCATAAGATGGAAATGGGATTACTTAATAGGTTAATGAATGGCATAACTGAACCACGGCATAGTTTTTAGCTTCACCTTACTATTGGTTCTGTGTTAAAGTGGGAATTTGGATGTTCCTTGTAGACTAGGAAGCCAAGCAGTGTAAATTAGTTAACCTTAATTGAGAATCTTTCTACCATTTAAGTTTTCATGTGCAACTCTTCCAAAAACCAACTGAATACTTAATTTCAACAGTTTTCAGTTTCCCCAACAAAATAAACTGGGAGAATAAAGATAGACTCTTTCATATCTGCAGACTGTATTACTGTACATCCATGGCTTTTAAGCTACTCTGTGTAGTACTAATTTAATATACATTAAGTCTTTATGCTATTTTGTATAGTAAAGACCTGTAGTGGTGATAGAAATGATTCTTCCACTCAGCAGACACATGGAAGTTCGAATAGCAGACATGTGTCCTTGGTATTTTTATTATGTGAGTTTTAACAATCACAAAAGGAAAAGTTGTAATTTAAAGAAAGTAAGCAGAACTGACTGGTACCAACAATTTTATTTTTTTTCTCTTCTCAGTTTGAAAAAGATTTTGTAGCTCATCAGGAGACCCAGGCCCTGCTGCAAAAAAAAGAGGAGAGAATCAATGAACTTGAAACAGAATTACAAGCTTTTAAATCACAGGTAGAAGACAGTATAAATGAATGTTGGAAATAATGTTTTTGAAAGGGACTTTCTTTTGCATCTTCTTCGGATTCTGATAGTACAGTTGAGAGTTTTTTCAAAGAATCTTTGTTATCAATTATTATTGGATGTTAGTTTTCTATATTTCTGTTTTATACAAATAATTGTAATGTGACATTAATTAGCTGTGAGTTCCCAGATGATCCTTTTATGCCTGAGCTCAGTTAATTAAACTAATTTCTTAGGTTTCATTTGGGTTTTGCTTTCAGAGTCATAGATTTCCAAAGTAATTAACCACATAGGGTAATAAGTCTTATGCTTTTAGATTAGCATTCATCATTGTGATCTTTATCCCTGCACAGGAAATTGCTTATTATGCAGTTTGCTATACTGAGGCCTTACCATGGATATCCAGCAGTGAAAGAAATAACCTGTGGCTGGATAAGAACATTTCCTGATAATTTTTCAATTTTCAAGCATAAATAGATATTTGAAAATGTGATGGAGAGGAATAGTGCAGATTTTTTGAGAGTAATACTTGAGTTACTTGTAACTACTTCAACTCTTAAATCTACGTAAGGAGACTATGTGACCAAGTGATTTTTCTTGTGTCTTATTTCTGGGAATAGGAAGGACAGTCTAAAAATGGCTAAAGAAGAAAGCATTAGAAAGACATGCTTATAGGGGTTTATATTCATACTTCTGAGGGTTTTTTTTAATATTTATTGGCTTCTGTAATTTTCTTAGTGAGGAAAATTAATTTAGCTCTGCTTTGTTCTATTTAGAAATGTTATTCTGATTTGTGTTTCTGGTCAAAATTAATTGTTAATGTCAAAGTCAAACATTTAACAGAAGTAAGAAATTGTTGTGTTCTAAAAAACCAAACATAGTAAGAGTGGCACATCATCCATTAAGAAAGTATTTTTTTATGTGTATCTTGAAAACATACTTACATACTATTTGTAAGTGAAATTAGTTTCCTCCCTATTTTAGTTTTTCTGTTATTCACTGCTTTAAATATAACTTTTTTTAAAATGTAGACAGAGCGCATAACATATGATTCTGCTCACTAATTTTCATACCATGAATTATCCCACTGTTGTTAATGGGATACATGAAAAGTTTTGTAAATGTCAGGTAATTGATTGCTGCAACTTAGTACTTTTAAACTTTGGCTTCCATATGGCCTCAGTTGCTACTTAGCATGTTGACTTCTACTTCTAATGACTAATTTTTTTCCCTCGTTTCATTCCTTTATTCTCTTCTCGCATTTGGTACATGTTGATGTATTTCTTTCATTTCTGGAGCACAACTGTTCAGTGTCTATTTGTCAGTGTAAACAATGCTTATGCTCAGAAATTCAAAACATTATCATGCTGTTGTGCATGCATTTATTTGTATTCATTGATACTCAGCTATTTCCTTTTACAAATTTTAAATCTTTTGCATATTGTATTTCCCTTTATTTTCCAAAATAATCAGTTTCAGCTCATAATTAGTTGAAAAGGTAATTAGTGCTATCACCAGTAGATAAATATTTCTTATTTATTCTATTGTTGTTTTTGTCAGATAGTTTCTTATGTTTGCCTAAGGCCTATGATAGAAGTTTTTCAAATAGTAGAAGTAATTTTATTAGACTTGCTGAAGTCCCAATTCTGTTTTGATACATTATAGATGTAATTTCTATATAGCATAAGAAGCTAGTGTGTAAGGAAGCCAATTTTTTGGAAGGATATTTTTTCATTATTGCTTCATGTTTTCAGTTCTGTAGAATGAGAATGCTCCTACATTGGAAGACAACCTGTTTTTCAACAGAATTATTTCTCTCTTCAAATTTTGCTGTTATGTACTTGGAATCTTTCTCTGTCATCTGTAGGATGAAAACAACAGAGACTAGGATGTCACTTTCTTTTTTAATTTGAGCTAAACCATGGTAGTTTAGATAAAATCTCAGGATATCTATCATACTCTTCTTAGCTCATGGTCGGTGAAATAGGAAAAGTGGAAAACACCATTTCAGTTTGTCATTTTTGGTGTGCACCCCCCAGGTCTGAATGTCCACTTCAAATATTGACACTTCTGATCATGAAACCGAAAGCACGGGGGGCTGATTATCATTCTTATTTGACTGTTCTGTACAAGACAAATGGCATTGACTTTCAGCTGGCTTTCTGGATTTAATATATAAACTATGATTGTTACAGCATTTTGTTGATAAAACTGTGAAACTGAATTAGAATATTTCCCTTATCAGTATGGTTCTGTGCCACCTGGTTTTCTGCCATCAACTCATGGAGATGCATCTGTTGTTCCACTGGAAGGTGCAGGACCACATCAATTTCCACCCCCTCCTCCTCCACCGCTGCCTTCTAATGGAGCAATTCCACCACCACCGCCTCCCCCTCCTCCTCCACCGCTTCTGAATAGTTTGGGAGCTCCTCTGGGTTTTGGTGGTGCTCCTCCACCACCTCCTCTACCAGGCCTTCCTGGAATACAGTGGTCCCCGCCTTCATGTGCTTTGCCATTTGGGATGAAGCCTAAAAAAGAATTCAAACCTGAGGTTACCATGAAAAGACTCAACTGGTGTAAGGTAGTGTTGATTAATGACAAATACTTGATGTAAAATCTGACATTGAACTTGGGAAAAATAGATTGTCAGAAGTAAGACTAGATAAGCAATTTATACATTAGTTAAAATTATGTAAGATAGGAATACTTTCTGTCTTTAGCTTTTCATTGTTTTCTGAAAACTGTGTTTTATAAACCCATGAATCATCTGGGCAAGTACCTGTTGACTTTATGAGATGCCTGGAAAAGTCAGTTCTGGTCTAGAATAAAACAATCTTGATAGCAGGATGCTTTTTATGCTTCCTGAGTCCTATTATGCTTCTTTTTCAGCAGACTCCTTATGTTGGATCAGTCACTGAACTATACTGATAGCTATACAGTTTCCAAACAAGTTTCTTGA
This sequence comes from Promerops cafer, assembly GCA_013398275.1. Taxonomy (NCBI): domain Eukaryota; kingdom Metazoa; phylum Chordata; class Aves; order Passeriformes; family Nectariniidae; genus Promerops; species Promerops cafer. Next base: position 724,198 of record VZSE01005379.1, on the reverse strand, counting down.
ATCTATCTACCCTAGACTGGAAGGAAGGAGTGCAGGTCTCTCAATTTGTCTGTAGTACTTAAATGTACTTACATAAATTTAATGGCTGACAAAATATAAACTCAATTTGGGGTTTGGTTGGTATTGGTTTTGTTTTTTCCTATTTCTCCATTGTGACAAAATTAAGTATACCAGTCTACTGAGTTTGGAAACTATAATTATTTAGACCAAAAATAAGTCAGTAAAGAGATTTTCACAATTAATGAAGCAATCAAAGCTACATTCTGAAAAGAAAGGCACTTAGCATCTAGTTAAATCGACTGTGTTCAGAGTTTATTTGAAGTTTGCCCAAGTTTTAAATCTAGACCAAAGCTAATTTGCTCCTTTTAGATCTTGGATAACAGAGTGTGTTGTCTGCATTGTTAGAATCAGTTTTTTCCAAACCCACTTACTATAAGGATTATTTTTTTTAAATGAGAAATATATTGACAACTCTAAAGATGAGTTGTGTGCTAAAGTTCACATATTTACAGACCTCTTAAATATTTTATGTGCTTTGGACTTTATAGAGCACACTTTCTGCATGGTATCAAAATAATTAATAAAATTTTGTTTTGTCTCTTGCTTGTAGATCAGGCCTCAGGAGATGACAGAATCCTGTTTTTGGGTTAAGGCAGAAGAAGACAAGTATGAGAATGCTGACATGCTTTGCAAATTGGAACTTACGTTTTGTTGTCAAAAAAGGGGTAAGTAGCTGATGGATTTAATTTTCAGCTTTTGGAGATACTTTCAACATTCTTTGGACTTAAATAAATATATGAAAAAACCCTCAGAATATAACATTCATGTTCTTGTTTCTAAGTGGGTTATATGAAGAAAAATATCTGAAAATCCTAGACTGCTTAAAGCAGTAATATTGAACTATTTTACTTAAGCATGACAAAATTTGTGTGACCTGTAGGAAAATCTCACAGAAAAAATCCCAAGAAATTCTTCTGGATAATACAGATTTTATTTATCACATTTAAAAAAAATATTTATAAAATTTTATCAGAATACCTTCCTAAATTACTGAAATCTAATCTGGAGCCCAGAAGGTGATGTTGTTCACCCTCAGAATTGGTATGATAATTGTTGTGTGTTGTATCCATGATGGATGATAGTCTTTCAGTGATTTTTTTTACTTCCTGATAAACCTGTAGGAACATAGACCTCCTTTTGTATTTGCTTAGCTTTTTTAGATTTTAAAGCACTGTGAAGCAACAAAATATTTGAAAGTATTCCTGGCCTTAAAACTTGTCCCCTTTCAGTGGAAGTAAGTCATTTTAATAGTAGTTTAGGTTATTCTGTCCCATATATAAAAATGCCTGTTACTTTCTGACACACTTTTTTTTCCCCTCCTTTTCTGGTATCAGAGATGTAGTACTTTAGAGCAGCTAAAGGGCTGTAACATTTAATTTCTTTGCAAATTGAACAGGGGTTATTGTATTTTCACTTTGTTTTAAAAATTCTATTTTGATATTTTATTAATAGAATAGCATGGCATTCTCAAATTTCTCCTTTGTTTGGGTATGCTTTGGTGTGTATTATCCAATATTATTTTTACCATAACCAAGAACTGTATTCCGCTTTTGTCAAAGCATGATTTTTATGCCCTAGCAGTGTTTCTACTGATTTAAGTATTGTAGCTTGTTGCTGCTGATACTTAATAATATTAAGAATGTTGTACAAAGATAAAAAGGCAAGAAAACCTTACCATCAACATGTTTGCTTGAATCTATTAAAATAAGTCTAGAAGCTAATTATGGTGCCTTTATAATGTTAGGAGAATTCCCAAGAATGTTCCCTGAATTAATAGGTTGGAAGTTGTAAAAGCCACTGGAGGAAATAGTTTCCTATGTGTAATTAAACAGTAAAATTTGGGAGACAAGATGATGTTCAGGCCAAACATGTTAATGGCTCAGAAGAGGATTGTGAGTCTCCACAGACAGCAAGAACATTAGAGTTAACAAGATTAACATCCCTCAATATTTAACTGAATGGGCTGAATACATTGTTTTGACAAAACCTAATAGAAGAGAGTTACTGGATCTACAGTTGGAAAGTCAGTGAAGTACAGTTTTATACCAAACGTGTGTATGTGTAGCAATTTAAAGACTGTGGTCTCCAGGGACAAATTTATTTCTTTATTACAGGTGAGGCTTACTGCTTAGTCTTTTTTATTTTTAAGTTTTGAAATCTCTCTTGTCCCACATTGGTGATACAAGTGTGCCATCATCTTAATTTTTCAAAGGAAGTGGAAACACTAAAGATTTTTCTTAGAACAGCAAGTAGGTGTTTAATAGGCAACATGGAAGTAAATTTCATCTTTGTTCGAGTAGTTTACAGAACTTTAAATGAATGCTTAATTGTGTTAGTAGGCAGGACCAGGTCTCAAGGTCCCTTGTTTACAGCATGAATTCCAGTACAGAGTACAAAAGCAAAGCAACTGCTTTTGTTCTCATGACCATGGAGAGAGGGGATACTTCTTTGTAACTGATACTTAATTTACTGATTATAACAAAACTTACCAAAAAATTTAGAGACATACAGTTTCCTTCACAGTCTTGAGGAGATTTAACACCAGGCTCTCTAAAACAGAATCAGCAAGCTATTCACTACACTCAAATTGGGAACAGTCCTTAACTATTTCTAAAGCTTTGTGTCTCAAACCAGAAAGATGAAAAATTGAAAATGATTCTGTAGCCAAATGATGGCATGCAAAGAATGAGCTGGTTTCCACTCTGCTGAAGGGTCTGCTTATGCACTCTTTTCATTAAAATCTTTGCATAAGAAGAGGTATCTGGTAGAGGAAGCAGGGATCAGAATGTTCAGTGATGCTGTAAGTGAATTTTATTATCATTAAGTAAAATCAAATTGAGGTACTCAAATATTCAGTTGGTGCATTTTGCCAGCTAACATGCCAGAAGTATATCAGCGTTGATCTAGAAAAGGAAGTCTTATGTCTATGGAAATAATCCACTGAGGAATTTTCGCTAGAAAAAAAGAATACAGAACAGTATAGAATAGATTGGAAGATTCAGCAGATGATTGTACAGGAGTTATAAAATATGTTGATTCTGAAGGTGCATTGAAGCAATTGAAAAACTGTACATGTTATGGAGGTATGAAAGAAATACTATTGCAAGAATATAGAAGTAAAAGAGGGCCTAGCTTCAGGAACCTTTGAGTATATCCAGAGATATTTCAGAGACATGAACCACAGAAGAAACCCCTGAAAGTCATCTGAAAGTCCAATACCTTTTTGTAAAGGGACTAGTCTAGTTCATCTTGCTCAGGACTTTCTCCAGCTGAGTTTGAGGTATTCCTCAAGATGGAGATGTAGGGCTGGACAACCTGTTCCCATGTTTGTCCTTGTGGTGATTTTATTTTTCGTAATATCTTTTGGGATATCTTTTGTTGAAACTTGTGCATATTTTCTCTAGTTTATTTTGCACCTCCAAGAATTGTGGTTCCCTCTTATTTCCAGCTTTAGGTCAGGCCATTTGAGACAAAGGTAAGTTTTCCCTTGTCCTTTATTATCCTTCTCAAGACTGACAATTTTTTCAACTTTTTGTCTGCATCTTTATATTTTAGCCTTCTAATCATATTGATGATTTTCTGCTGTACTCATTCCAAAGTACCTATATTTTTTGGGGGAGTGGAGAAACCCATACAAAGTACTCTAGGTACTTCTCCCTGAGAGTGGGAGTAGAGGGAAATAACCACTTCTTTGACTTGCTGCTGGCAGCAGTCTTGGCACCTTACTGGAGGAAATGTTTTCACTGTGCTACTTGCTGATGGTGATAATGGCAAGTCCACATAGACTGTGGGTGATATAGGGTATTTTCTTTTGCGTGTTATAAAGCTGGTTTTGTCACTTTTCAAAGGTTGAATCATTTTGTGAAAGCAACATGTTTCATAACAACATTGAGATGAACACTGAGAAGTGTCAAAGCATCAGTTGTTGATGGTATTCTGGTAGCAACTTACTGAAGATGAAATGTGATTTTTTTCCCCATTGATTTAGAATTTAGTCAAGGGCATAATGGCAAACCAACTCCTTTGTCATAAAATCCTGGGCGAGAGGGCTCTGCGTGTGTCAGTGCGTGAGTACATGCTTTAGGTCGTTGTTCCTGTCCATGTCGTGGTGATATCCCTGACTGATACAGTGAACCTATAACCTGTGAAATGTCACTGGATTGTCATCGTGGCTACCCTTGTTGTGGGTTTGTTTTGGCCATTGGTTTTGGTTGTGAGTTGGTTACCTGAGTAGAGTTGGTTTTGTGTACCTCTGACAGCTCCATGACTACTCACTGGCTGGAGGGAAAGAAAAGTAATTGACAAGTTCTGAAAATAAGGTGTTGAATGTGAATGGTTTGCATGGGTGATCTTTGGTTATCTGATACATTTTAAAGGCAAAAAGAAGGATTGGTATGAAGGGTGATTAGAAGAGACATGAAAGAGAAAGAAATGAAATATCAAGAGTTTAAGAATTACCAGGCAGGGTTATCCTCATGATCTCAGACCAATGAACAAATTCTGTTTAAAGCCTTTCCAGCAACAATGGTTTTAAAGAAATCTCTTACTATAATTTTTGGAAAACATTTAACTGAATATATGACTTGATGTTAGTTGATATGTGAAATACTGAATAGCAGAGCTGGAGATTATATGTGCTTTTGTATTATTTAATCCTAAGAGATAAGATGAACAAACACAAGTGCTCATTATTGAATGTCAGCTGCTTTGTAATGCACTGGAAGCCTGGTGGAAGAATTATCACTGGTCTGTAAAGCTAACATGCTGCTAACTTTGCTGGAATTATTTCATGTACAGGCAGGGGAGTGACACTTTGCATAAGAGATAGCATGAGCTTTAGAATCATGGAAATCTTGCGGGGTAAAAGAAACCTCCTGTGCAAAACCTTGTGAATGGAAATTCCTTCTAATAATATTACATTGTAGTATTAGCTCTTGGATCACAACATGTATGTGATGAGAAAATGTTAAGATTAGAGAAGCTGAATATTTTGTGATAATAAAGTGGGAGATTTAACTATATCCAAGATTTGAGTAGACTTTGTGTTGTAATTCCGAAAAATTGCCAGCAGCTAAAGCTGTGGGGTAAAAAACCTGCATGTGTCTTGATAGGGAAGTTCAAGATAGTATTGCAAGAAAAAAGTTAGCATTAAAAATGTGAAAGTGTGAAAATAATGGGAAAACTCATTGAATATATCTAGACAAATATAAACAGGATGTTCTTCACATACTCATTTTGAATCTTGAATTTCTTGCAAAGGACCCTTCAGCTAATTTTGAAAAGTGTATTTAATTTTTTGTAAATGAAGCTACCGAAGGAATTGGTGGGACCACTTGGAGACAACTTCAAAAGTTCAGTAGGTTCAAAGTACATTAGAAAAATTCAGTGATTAATGGTCCAAAAGAAATAGGAAAGGTCATATTTGGACCTTCCAAAGGAAGGAACTTTCTCTTTTCCTAAGTGAGGAGAATGGATTATAAGATGTGGTAAGGCTGGCATAATGTCTTTTCTAGGAACCTCTTTTATTGCAATTCTTGTTTTTAAATCATTTATATGAGTGCCAGGTTGCTTGGAGTAGATTCAAACTACTATGTTTAAGACTTACAATACTGAAATAAGTTAAATTGCAATATGCGAACACTGGGTTTGTGGAGTTACTTTGAAGAGTACTGGTGTGGAGAAAATTATAGCAGTAAGTTGCTGAAGTCTGTAAGTAAGTGTAATTAATGTAGTGAGACTGTAGTGGTTAGGCAAAATGTGAGATATGTGTTCAGGATAATGAGAGAGAACTGGCTACATATTGCTTACAGTAATCCTTTGGGTGCTCAAAGTGGTTTGCCAAGGTGATTCCAAGACTTAGGAGGTGGTATAGAGTACAGAAGAAGGCAACCTCTAACCAAAAAAGAAATCTTGAAGCATTTCAGTCCAAAATGACAATTTGGAAATCTCATGTATGTGAAATATAAGAAAGCTAGTAGTTTCATGAAATACGTGCTTTATCATTAATATGCTGTATTTATAAATATCCTACCAATAAGTTGATTTGACTTGATCCAAATACTCTTACGTTTAAAGTGATAAAGTCCAAATGAGGATTAGAAATTGCACATCAAACATACAAGAAATCACTTGTAAGTTCTTCATTATTTTTAGCAATATGCAGATAACTACAGCTAATGGGAGATGGCATGAAAAAATTAGAAGTGTTCTCTTCTTTCTTTTCTAGATATCAAAGGGAATTAATCTAGGAAACTCGAGAGAGAAAGATTTCATGATCTCTCTCTTTTTTTTTTTTTATCAACTAGGACAGATTTTCATCCTAATCTTATTGGAAATGGCAGTGTCTGATCCCATCACACCAGAGCTCCTGCCAGACTTGATTATTCAGAAATAAAGCACTTCTGTGGGAGTACTATCTCTTTGGCACTTGACTTGAAAAGGTTAATATAGTTCTATTTTTTTTTCTCCCCTGTATACTTTGTAAGAAAAATCAAGACCTAAGATGCTATAGTGCCAGTTAAGTCTCAAATATTTTAAATCAGAAAAGAGAGTAAATGCTACTGAGAAGATCAAATTAGCAATATAAATCAGTTTAGTGCTGTGTTTAACATGCCGCAGCCTACCTTGCATAAGCAAGAGAACATGCTGTCATCCATATAAAAGATTAGGTGGAGCCCACTAACCTCCTATTTTCCTTCTCCTCCAGAGGATTTATCAGAGGTAGCTCCAAATTGTAGTTCTTGTGGAATCTTATTATTACAAACCTGTAAGACTGCCAACAATATAGTTTAGTAACTTCTGCTATAATACAGCACTGCGTAACCTGAGTTATCTTTTAATGTAACTGTACAAATAGAAGTAAATAAAGCCTGCTATGCATTTGTTTGGCTGCCTTTCAGTATCATCCTTACTATCCTGAAAGCACAATTATTCAAAAAGATTTGTGCATATAAAATAAGGAAGAACAGTTTCTTTCTGAAGAAGGCAGGAGTAAGTTACGAGCATTTGCCAGGAACAGCAACTAAAGCATTGAAATGTCAGTAGTATCTTGCAATGAGAGTGTATCATCTTCACATGGAGCAGGTGAATGGTATATTTAGTATTTAGTGTTGTTTGGTAGTAACTATGTTAGTTGTTTATATTCTTAGCAAATAGAATGATATCTGCTCTTACCCTTTTAAATATTTGTACCAAATCATATTTGTTATGTAGAGATTGATGTATAAGGATCAGTGAGTGAATATACTTTTGTGGTGCAGTGAGCTTGGCTGGCTGCCAGATGCCCACCCAACTGCTCTCTGATAAAACAGAAAAGCTTGTGTGTTGAATTAAAGGCAGGGAGATCACTTACCAATTACTGTCACAGAAAACAGACCCAATTTAAGCAAAATTAATTCAACTTCTGATGTCCTGTCATGGATAGGAGAAACATTCAGTTGTTCAGACTTTAAATATATTTAAAGAAGTGGGATGAGAATAACCCTAAAACCTGACTTTGATATCCAGATAACTCCATGAATATGTGGCAAACAAAAAATTGAAAACCTGAAAAAAAACCTTAGCATAGCAGTGGTTAAAATAGCCTGGCATTAGCATATTGTTTTTGTAGTTTGATTTTTTTAAAGCTAAAACTGTGGCATGTTTGTACCTTTTATTCTTCTTCTTTGACAATTTCTTAGGATGAATTCTCCCTTGAATTAATTAATTATTGAATGACTGTGTCTTCAGTGCCCTAATCTACGTCAGAATCATGAGTAACATCAGATCATTCTTCTAGTAGGACTGTAGAAAAGAGTGTGTCAGCAGATGTTGTAAATAGGATTTTATTAGATAAAGTACTTGGATTTGTATTTTCAGTTAGGAACTACTTTATCAGATAGTGAAAAGATACTATTGAAGAGTTTGTTACAGCATTTGTAAGCAGCTGTGTAGGAACAGTATTAACTATACCTTTAATTTTTATTTACTTTTTTTTTTCTTTTTCACAGAGTTGTAGGATGTGCGGTTATTAAATGACTGTTCCTTACCTTCTACAGACAGACTTACTTCCTGTCAGCTTCTAACCAGATTGAGTTGAGTGCTGGCCTTTTCTCCTCAGTGAAGTGCCTGGACAGAGTAGTTCCTTTAGTTCACCTTTACCTTTTGCTTTCAAACAATTGATTCCTTTTTTCAAATAGTTGATTTCCACACAAAATACAGTATCAGTCTGCAGTCACTTCATGTTTGATGAAAATATGACAGTATATTCAGGGTAGCAAAGCACTCCCATTTCCCAACACTGTGGTAGGAAAAGCCTTTGAAGGCTTCATGTTTTAGAAGCAATAAAAGTGTTCCTTTATTGATTTCTACTAGAAAATGTTTCCATAGTGTGAACAAGTAAGATCTTAGAGGAAGTAGATATTATTTTCATGTATCCGGAGATCAAAAAAAGTCTACTCAATTTCATAAGGCCTAAACTATAAATACCAACAGAATAGAAAAACAAGTTTGGAACCTAAAATGCAAGTTACGGAAACTCATCCCAGTGCCTCTGCTCAGTCTAATAATTTTGTGTATTTAATGGAAAATAATTCAAGAACTTCAATATAATTGTCACTATACTGGCGAGGATTCTGCATGAATTAATTTGCTAGTGTTTGTATCACACAGGAGGTATAAAACTCTACACCTGGTACAAACCTATTTTCATGGGTTTTTACCTCCTATTTGCTTTTGCTACATGTTTATGCACTAAGTGCTTTTGATGAATTTCCAATGGAATGTTGCAAGCATTTATATCTGACTAAAGGTAACATTATTTTTGAGTGTAATAAAATCTTCATTACAGCACTGCTTTTATTGCAGCCTTTTTTCATTGTGAACTGAGAAAAATAATTTACATGCAAGAAATGTTTAACAAACCTTATTTGGCAAACCTTCAAAGTCACTGTTGATGAAAATTATTAGCATTTAAATTTCCATGAGCACTAGTTTTTGTCCTTTAGAAAATCTATCATTTAGTTTTTTAGTGAATGGCTTGTTTCAGAAGAAATTCATTTCAAGGACAATTCATTTTGAAAAACAAAAAAAAACTCAAGGAGATTATGTGTTAATGGAGCAGTGATGTCCGATTAGGCAGCTGTTAGACAGTACTTGGGTACTGGCATGCCATGCAGACTTGAGCAGTATTATATTTGGCAGAGTCTTTGGTTCTGTTTGCATTTGATCAGGTTCAGCTGGTACAATATTTTAAGTTATTCTTATGTACAAAGTGGCTGTAGACATTTTCTTTCCTTACCTACTAAGGTTACATACTTTTCGTTATCTACTAATTTTGTATAAATATGACCTAGCCTTATCTAATGTGTAATTTATTTTCTTAATTAAAGTGAGTTCTTAATTAAAAACAGTAAGTTGAGTACTTCATATGAATTTTTGTGAGAGGCTGCTTTGTGGGCTGCTGTTCTCTGCCATATCTCAACATGATAAACTTTTCATACAATTAGCTCGTTCTAAATAGATTTTTCTAGTCTCTATCTTGTCATGAATAGTTTGCTGACAGATATTTTAACAGGGCTCTTTCTATATTTTTTATGAAATAAACATCACCATGAAGCACTTTTGTAAATGTCCTGTAGATGATGTACCCCCCATTAAGAGCTATCAGGTTCTGAAGGTTAAGTAAGAACTGAGAGAATTTATTTGATCTGAAATCATAGGATTTTTTGGGGGGTTAAATCAGAGCTTTAAAAAAATATTCTTTCACATAGGATATAAACTAGTTCCGCATTCTGAAAACTTGTAATAGGGCAGGATGTGTTTGCACTGTTGTAGTTGTTGGCTGGCACAGTAGTTGAATATTTACAGTGAAATAGTTGTGTTTTCAGATACATTCTTCTTCTGGATTAGTTTGTTGTATTCAGTGTCATTTAAATTTAAGAGAATGAGGGCATAGACAGCATATCCTGTTGCTTTTAATGACTTAATATTTCTGTTTTATGTCTTTGCTGCTCCACTCTTCCTATTTTTACAAGTTAGCGGAACTCTACTTTTTAACTCACAAGACAGTTCTTCTACAACCTTACTCACCTCTAACATCAGTTGAGTAATGAAACTTAGAAATTTCATCTGCTGTATTACTCAGCTTAACAGCTGTAAAGACTAAATGTTTCCTCCTGTGCAATCTGACTTGTTCTTTGATATAGAAATGCCTTTTTCTAAAATTGTAAATGCATATGTATAGCTGGCAAGGCTAAGAAGCTAGAAAGAGCCTACTTTGGGTGACTGCTTTGACTGTGCAGTGTAATGTCTGGTGGCACTTAAAATTTGGCTGCAGTGGACTTGATATATATGAAACAGAATGTTGGTTTTTGTTGCTGACATTTCAGTGTAAGGTCTTGAGAAATACTGGGTCATCTATTTGAAACAGTGGGAGGGTGACAAAAATCAAATTGGTGTTCAGCAAGATTGTTTGAATAAAAGCTGCTCCAAAGCCGACAGAATGGAAGGTAGCCGTAGCTGGAATGCATGAGGAGAAACTGGGATTCAAGGCATGGTTGCACATTGCAGCAAAAATCTTGGCATCTGTAATTCAGCAGATCTGTAATGTTGCTGTGAAAAGAAACAAACATGGATAGATGTAGCTAAAACCAAACCAGGTTGGATCACCTTAACTGCAAAAAGCAAAAAGAGAAAGTTTATTTTCAGTACTAATCTAGTAGTGTGAAGTACTGTTCTATGAACTGCTATTTTTATGCTCTATAGAAGAGAAGCAGTAGTGATAAATGGACTTGTTCAAACTTTAAAAAGGGGAAGATAAAATCCATTTGCTGCTAGCAGTTGACTTGCAGAATGTACCTGGGATTCTTCCTTATTCAGCAGAATAAGGAAGAGGTAGTGATCAAGTAAGGACAAATGGTGACATAAGCTGAGCTGTGCAGATGCATGCTTTGTAATAAATAGAAAGAATCTCAACTATTTCAACAAAAATAGGTTTTTGAGAACAGGATACTCACATGCTCTGGAAATAGACAGTTCTGATCTCCAGGTCTCTGTTGCTGAGAACCTGGAATTATAGACCAAAATTTAAAGTAGGAAGCATATTTGGAACTGTGCAAAGCCCTCCTGAAACTACAGTGGCAAAAATAATTCAGTGTGAAAAGAATAGGAGAAATTAAGGACAAAACATTCCTTGTGTGAAGGAGCTAATGTGCCTCTGATTTGTCAAGAAAATAATGTGATTCATTTTGCTAGAACTCATGTTTGCCTTTAGAATGAAATGTAAATTGTATTATGCTTAACTTTCTTAAAAATAATAACATAAATTGTTAATTTGTACGACTCTTGGTGTTTGTTCTGAACTGTCTGTATAGCTCTTGGTACTTATGGCATTCCAGACTCTGAAGCTAAGGCCTATTCTTTGATTGCAGGCTGAAGTTTTCTGTTTACTCAGGGTAATATTTATATTCCACCTTTTGAGGGGGAGGGAAGTCATACAGATTTAATCAAATTATAATTCTGCTGCAGGAGCTACATTTACATATTATGATATTTAGGTCAAATAGAATGAGTATATTGTTACTTAGAACTACTAAGTAATTTTTATGCATCTAAGATTAGACTAATTCCTCAAAAGTCTGCAAGGTATAGTGACTAGGTAGTCAACTATTATGCATACATGAATGTAACAGGAAGGGAGGGATAAAATCCTATTCTACAGCATTTGGAGATGCTAACTAAACAGTATGAAAAAGACTCCAACTGGTGCAAAATAGACTTATTTTTTCCTTTTTGTCTTTTTCCAGCATTTAGAAATATGTGGCTAATGCAAAGATGTGTGATGAGATAGTAAAGAAATACTACTATTATTGTTCTTACATGATAAATTATATTTTTCTTCATAAAAGATGTGTGCAATAATCAAATCTGCATACTAGACTAATTATGCAGAATCTTTGTAATAGAGACTACATCATCTTCAGTCTCGTAGAGCTCTAGCACAGACTTTGAGGAGCAGGTATTCAAGTAGCTTTAATTATACAAATTCTGTTTGCCTGAATTCCTGGAGGAATGAGAAGCTTTCTGGACAGAGGTTTAAATACATGCTAATTAGAATTAGCCTAAAACTATATCTGTGGTATATTTGTCTGATATTCCAACAGGTAGATACATTAGATTATAAAATACCTATTTTTGTTGCAGAAATACATACCCTTTTTAACATTAGATAATATGAAGTTGCATTCACTTTTATAGTGTGATGTGGTATTAATGTGTTCTCCAGTCAACAAAGACAAGAATTCTCTTGCAATTCCAGCATTTCTGTTGTTTAGCTTCAGTCAAATAGTGTGTCAGATAGAACAGCGTTTCAGTGAGAATGAATGCTGCAGATCTCTCCTGCTTGCTTTTTAATAAAATATTCTAAAATGGTGAATATTCTTAAAATTTGCTTGCAATAGATGCTTTCTGAGTTTGAATCTTTCTGTTTATGATTGGCTCATCACTTTATTCCTTAATGTACCACAAGAGTGTCTCATAGTACAGTAAATGATCTGTATTACTGAATAGCTATTACAGGTTTGGTGAAAGAGGAGAGAAAACCCTAAGTAATACAAATGTTGGAAGTAATGTCAATTGTACATCTGTAGTAATGCAGAAGAAATGTGATTCTGTAATTGTAAGATGCACAGCCATGGTTTTAACTAGAAAACTTTTTTGTACTTTTCAGAAAAGTGAAGTCAGTGTTATTTCCTGCAAGATTTATTTTCAGTGAAATAGCACCTCTTGTCTTGTAACCCAGAATCCAGTTGCTTCATTGATTCCTGTTTGTGTCATATTGTTCATATTTCTCTGCCATATTAGAGAGAGCTTTTAACAGAATATTTTAATTAAAAGAAAATGCATTTTCTTTGCTATTTAAATGGAATAGTACACTGACTGTTAAATCATCGAGTATATTTAAATATTGCTAAGCACTTAGGCTATGAATAAATGGAAAGGGTTATTTTGTGGATTCTAAATGATGTGGATTCACCTAAATTACTAAATTTACTTAACTCTTTGTATTTTTTATAGTAGTGATTAAAAGCTTTTAATGTGCAAATTGTGAAAAACTGTTCTAATATTAGAACACCTACATGTTCTTGGAAATTTGTGCTGAAGATTACTATATAGTCTTCAGTTTTACTCTTCACTTCTGAGGAAAAGGTTAAGGTGATTTACACGTTCGGTGTGCATCCTGTTTACTTTCCTACAGAAGTTGGAACTTTTTTATCTCTTTCTAAATAATGTATATGTTATAACTAAACAAATGGGTCATGTTTATGTTTTGAGATAAATCCTCATATCCTGTTTCAGAGTTGAGAACTACATAACTCTTAACATTTTATTTTACTGCACATCTCATGCCAATGACTACAAATAAATAACGTGCCTTTTTTCCAGAGTTTGTGTGGCTCTAACTGTTACATGCAATCACAAAAAATACACTTTAAAATATGGGGAAATTTATGCAAAGGGAAAGTATTGTATAAATGCAAACATGAAAAACAGTGAAGTTTCTTGGAAGTATTTTTACCAGGTAGTTTTGTATTGCTGAATACAAGTGAAGATAAGCAGTAGCTGGAAAAATCATATTAGCTGGTATAGATTATGAAGTTTTTTAATATAGATTTCTGGAAAGTGATAGGAAGAAGTAAGAACTATTTGCACAAAATCAGCCTGTGGATGTATGACAGCACTGCTAGGCTAAACTTCCTTTGAGAATGCAATACCTGCTTTTGTTTCAATATCTTAGTTCTGGCACTGCAGCATAGCAGACTTGAAATAATCAAGGAAATTTTACTGGTTTTAGTATATAACCAATATCTCAAACTTATTTATTTGGAGAAAAAAAAAAGATGCAAACTGCTTGTATCTTTGAAAAAGTTGGATAGGTGCATCACTATCAGAAGCAGCACTGAGAACACTGTATGTTACTTTCCCCTGTTTCATTTTATTATTTTTTTTAATCTGGAAAGAACAGATGTTGTTATTTACTGTAATTAACCAGATCAACCTAAAACCCTCTCTCTGTTTTATGTTCAGATATACATTGATAAGTGTATTGATAGGAATCAATCATGGTAGTTCTAGTGGCTTGTTTTTCTTATAGATTGCTATTGAAAAATATTGGTTAATGGTATTTAATAAGTCTTTTACCATACAAAGCTATGTCTTGTTTACTGAGCATTATATGTGAGAGTCCTTGTATCCCTAAGGAAAGAACATAATCTGGTAGGTAAGTAATCTGGTATCTAGAGGTATGTGATGCAATTTCCTTGTGCCATAGATACCTTCATGAGTATGTTATGAATAGAGCATTTTTACCTGTTACACTTTCTGATAAATTGATTTGTGGATACAGTTCCTAGATGTTCCTTTCCTTCTTGTTTGGCCTTGTTAGTGTTCTTGTCTTTCAAGACTTATTTCAACAGAATCGAACTTTAATCTACAGTGTATAAGGTCATAAAATTAACTTAAATGATCATTGGCTTATTTTATGCTTTTCTCAGTACTTTTTATTAGATTTTTTCTGTGTCAGACCTGTCCAAAATCAATAGCTTAAATGGGCACTCTTCTGAACAGACTTGAATAATTTGCTTATTATGGGGTATATTAAAGTATATAATCTAAATAAAGGTATGCTCCATTTACCTTTATTTGCAGTCTCATTATGGCTTGAGACTGTGAGAGTTTAGTGTTTAGTATGATGAGCACAGATTCTTAGCAGTGTAACTCAGGAGCTTAGAGGGAATACCCTGTAACAATGTAATCTTTTGCTGGACACACAGTGCATTGAAACTTCTAAAACCTCATTTACTCTTCCTAATGTCTTACTTTAGCTACTCTTAATGTACCGGGTAACCCTTAAGTGTGTCTAAGTGGTCTTACAATTTGATGTAAACTGTACAGTGTTAGGTACAAACTTCTAATCTAGAATATCTTGATAGAATCCAGTTGTATCCATCTTGAATGTATGAGGTCAGTCAGATCTCTTGGCCTATAGAAGACTCAGAAATTACTATGTTTTTTTGGCTGTTAAATACCCACCTCCAAGAAAAAGAAAATAATACAACCCTCCACAAATGACCTGCCTTTCCTTGTGCTCTGGAACACATAAGCTCTTTCACTAGTTAATTTTCTAACATTTTAAAAAGGTGTACTTAGGAAGTAAGTTGAAGTTGTTCATCAAACTTTTTAGCAAAAATTATTACAAAATATACTTAAGAGTAATTTCTGTTGTTTATGAGCTGAAGCCAGCATTAATTGTATGAGCTGGTATTTAATTTTAAAAACATTTTTAAAAATTATTTTTATCAATGTTAACACACTGGAAAGAGTGTGGGAGTCAAGGTGGGAAATAAGGTTTGGGTGACTGAATTCCCATATCTTTTAATGCTGACATTCAGCATACCTTTCAGTATGAGTGACCCCTTGAATTTAAAGAACACCTCAAACTAATTGTTAGTGTTTGAAGTTCTCAGGCTGTTGTCAGAAAGCTACTTTTGATTTGCATTGTATGACTGAAAGTCTAGTATTTGTGATAGCTAATAAATTCCTACTGCAAAATATGTAAGGCTGTTAATTATCTATCTTATTGAGAAGTTGCAGTACAGAGTTATGCATGGTAGTTCTTTATTCTTAATTAACATTTTTTCTACAAAATGTGGACTATGTATCTCTTAACAAGTTAATGCTGTTGATAATACCTGGATTTATTTATTAAATATGGCAAGTCAAGCCACATGGAGGTTTTATGTGACCTTGATTGACGTTGGCTTTAGTTACAGAGCTCATGCAAGTTCTCCCTTGTGCTCTGGAGATTTGGTGTTCAGTACAATTTGTTTATTATACTTAAAAATGGATTACTTTGTTACTTGCTGGTTTCTATAAGTTTGATAGATACATTGATGCTACTTTCAGTAAGTAAATAATCTGATTCTTTCAGATTTTTCTCAGAAACTATTTTGGCATATTTTTGTCAAGTGGAATATTCCCATGTGTAACTGAGAGATTGCTCACCTGTTACATGATTGCTATGTATATATTGAGCTTCAAATGCCAGGTTGAGTTCCTTCACAGAGACTTTTCTCAGAAAACTGTACATGCATTCAATGATAGTCTGTGTTTCAGAGACAAAGTATATTCTCCTATGTCTTGGACATTCAAGACTAAATCTCTAAGATGATCATAGTACAATAGCTATGCACTTTGTGCATCTACACTGCAAACTGCTCGCTCCAGTTTATATGCTGTCTGTTTGAACAGGGCTAAGTACTGTAGTTTAGTTGAGGTGGAATGTGCCATTCTTGTAGGGAGACAGAGATGTGAGATATGGGCATTCCCAAACCAAACAAACAAAACTAAACATTCTTATAACTGTAACTTCTATAGTTCATCTCCATTCCCTTAATTCTAGTTAATTTTAAACCTCAGTCTTTACTTTGAGGACTTTATGTATACTTGAAGAATAGGTAGATCAGAATTGTAGCTGTTGCTATTACTGTTGCTGTTTGATGTGAAACTAATGTTTAAAGATCATAGTTTAGTTGCTTAAGTATAAGATGATAAATTTTCTGAGTTTTAGCATGTTTAAATCTTCCTGATGGTTTAATGGCTGAGATAAATTAAATAAATACTTCTGTTATCTTCTTCTAGATCTCAAATGGTTTGAGCTAAATCAGACACTCATTATTAAGTAATGATTGTCATATGAATATAATATGATTTTTAAAAATTTTATGGAAGCAGTCTTTTTGTAATCAAAAAGGTTACTCTTCTAACAAAAACTTTAAAATGATCAAGAATTGTAGTTTGCACTGTTATTTTCTAGTAAAATTAGTAATGATCTGTTAAATGTCTCTGCACTGCTTTAGATTTATCAGTAGGTTTTCAGTGTACGTTTCTGTCTTTGTATCTTTTTCTTTAATTTTGCGTATATTATGTGAAATCAGTGTAATGTCTTATGTTACATTCTTGTACCACATCTTTTTGTTATGTATCCAAATACTTTTTAAAAACTATTTATGCGTCTCTTTTTTACTTTCTGCTGCCTCCTGTCTTCACCATAGCAACTATATTCTTGAATCTTTTTTCAGCTTGTATTATGTCTTATATTACTTTGAGCTTTCTATGTGTAAAAAAGATTCCAAACTTTACTCATCGTACATTCATATTAAAAACAGATCTTAACATCATATTGGATAAGTTGCTTATTTGTGCTTCTCTGTAAACCTTGCAACCTCTGCTTTTTTAATAAATAGATAAGTATGCTATGGCTTTAGAGATTAGGAAGCAAAGCATCTTTATTTTTTCTTTAATTTTTTGTTGGACTTTAGGACTGTGAATTTTTAAATATTTGGTTAAAAGTATGACTTTTAGTATGTGTTGAAAATCATGGCTATGCAGCTTTAAGTATACTTTTTTCCCCCCCCAGTCTGAAACAGTATCAGTTTTTAAAATGTGTTTTCTATTATAGTTAACTTGTGGATTTAAATATACCCATAGAGATTTAAAACAATGCTGCCTTTATAGTTTCTAATGAAGAAATGTCATTGTATACCAAAGTTTCAGTTTTTCTTGGAAAAGGCTTTTATCACGATAGGTTTCAAGATAAAATCATAAAGTAATATTTTATAAATTTCTCTAATACATAAAAAGGGGTTTTTTTTCTACCAAATTTCAGATAAAATACAGGTCATAGCTTAGAAGTAATTATGCTTCTACATAGGTACAGTATTTTAGTGTAAATGTAAACAACAATAGCTTTGCATATTTATTGACAGAATTAAAATGATATCTCTGAGTACCATGTATAGTCAGCCTAAATCTATGTGTTGATTTGAAGTCAAGTGGACAGAAAAAAACAATATTTAAAAATTTTAACAGCTCTGTTATTGTCTTTTGATTTGTGGCTTATGTGGTTGCATTTTTCTCAGAAGGCAAATGCAAGAAGACAACTCCAGATCATTTTTGTAGTGAGATAGCTTTAGAAGTAGAATTATTGGGCAGAGTTTCAGTGTCTGCTGCTGAAAACCTGGATGATAGTAAGGGAAATTGTAGCTGTTGAGTACATGTTCCAATCACTTAATAATGAATCAATTATGTTGATACTGCTGATCAACAACAATAAAAATGTCAACATTAGAGAGCTTGAGTAAGCTTGTGAATTTCTAATCTCAGTGTCATATTTTTGCAAGTGGATAGCGTAGAGAAACACTGCTGTTTGGTTTTAGATGGTACTGAATAGAGTTAATTTTGAACATTGCAACGGTATAGATTCAGTATTTGGGGACCTAACTTTTGAAACATTAGGCCATCTTTTTGATTTATTTGGTTTATTATTTCAAGTATTTGAAGCAGTATTGTAAGAAGTACAGTTAAAAGGGATGGGAAAGCTTTGGAAGAAGAATTTTGCATTTTTTCATTGTCTTATACAGTCCTGGTTATCTGTGGTGTTAGTGTGGACAGTTTTAAAGTAGTAAGGAAAAATTGAAGGCTCTAGTTGGAAGTGGGAAACTGCTGTATAACCTCCCTACTTCTTACAGAGCAATGTAAATAGAGGCACATTTTTCTTCAGGTTGACCGGGTAAAAGGCATTTTGGGTTCAACTGCTGAGTGATTTCAAAGAGATAACAGCTTCCTATTTTCTTTCTGAGGAACAAAGGCTTAATTTTTTAGAGTGGATGAAAAAGAGAAAAGTTGGAATTACTGTCCTAATTTTGAATATTGATCAAACCAGTTCTTCTTAAACCCGCCACCTCAATTATAAAACATGACATTATGAATATGTTGTTATGACACAGTATCTCTTTTTCTTTTCTTAGCCTGAATTTAAAATCACTAAGCCAAGTTTTGTAAAGTGTATTATAAAAAAGGAAATGAAAAAGAGAACCTTTTCTTCAGAGGTTCACAAACTGAACTGTGATCATCTCCATCCTGCATAATGAAGGCAGATCATTGTATTTGACTATGGACAGAGTTCAGACCACTTCCTTTCCTGGAGATGTTCGGTGTTTGTACCTCTGATAGGGGAAAAGAGAGAGAGAAGGGCAGGAGCATAACTGACAAAGAACCTTCAATGGTAGCTGCATAATGTTTAGAAGTCTTGATTTCTGATTTTTTCATCAAAAAATGCTCCCTATGACTATATGGCATTTTTCTATTCTTGTACTTCATTTTGGGTAAAATTAAACTGCTATATTGATGCTGCCATGACACTTGTTTTTATATGTGTAGAATTTTTTGTCATTTTCTTTACAGAAAGGTTTATCCATCCAGAATGCACAGATACTATATACATATTTATGTCTTTTTAGCAGTGAGGGGTTTTTTTTCTGCTGTAGATTTTTGGATAAAATTTCCTTCCAAAAGTTTATCCATCTAGAATTGTGGTAGGTATGTGTCTTTGGATGCACTTGAGGTCCAATGGAGCCCTAGGAGAGAAAATAACTCTAATGAGTAGATGGAATTGCATCTACCTTCTCTCTTTCCATAAAATGCTTCCATAAATCACTGTTAGCTTTGACTTGTTCTTATTCCCATTTTCCAGAGTAAGTATGGGAAGTTTAGGAGCTTTTTGAACTTACTCTTTCCAGAGTAAGTGTTGGAAGTGTGAGAGCTATAGACAAACAAGGCTTAAGTATTTGGAAAACAAATACTTAAACCATCTGCCCACCAGCCCTTCCCCCCCGCAAAAAAAACCCAAACAAACAAAGAAAGTAAAAGGGCATAGGAGAAACACAACCAACTCTCTCCATTCTAGACTTGCATTGGTCTAGTTAAACCAAAACAAAACATCATGTTTGCAGCCCATCTGTTGTGTGTCAAATTCTTTATTGTAGAGGCCCCAAAAGACTTCATTTGCAGATGCATCAGGCATTGTTACAAGGGGAATGGCTGGGATTTAGGATGAATAAGCATTGATTGCTATATGGAGAGAACTTTATGATAATAGTGTGGTTGTTGGTTGCTTCAAGTGCATTTATGATTTTACCAGCTATTCTCTTGCTGCTATCTCTAAGCATCATATTGCTTTTAAAAGAGTGATATTTATTCTCTAAACTCCGGGATGCTGTTCCAGGTAACAAATGGTGTATGAGTAGAGCACAGTAGAGAGATACACAACTGTTAGAGAGAGAGAGATTGCTTGTCAGTGACTGGAATTCATTGAGGCATGTTATCCACATGTACAGTTGTAACTTCTTCTATTTTCAATATACAAGGTGTAAAGTTCCTGCACCATGTTTGTATGGGAACATCCCCAGCTTTGGAGAAAGCCATGATGACTTAATGTATGCTTTAAGAAATGGCAGTGGCTCAAAGACTATGGTGTACTTGTGCCCTTCCGCTAGAAACTATAACTGCATTTGTTCTCAGTGCTGCCTTTGGGAGGCAGGTGCTACAGAAAACAATTAATTGATTAACAGCTGGTTTTAAACTGTACCTGAATCTTTCCTGCTTCCTGAAGACTTGTTTGATGCAGAAAAGTAAGTCTTGTTCCTTCCTTCCTTCCTTCCTTCCTTCCTTCCTTCCTTCCTTCCTTCCTTCCTTCCTTCCTTCCTTCCTTCCTTCCATC
>VZSE01005379.1:433916-703430 GCA_013398275.1 Promerops cafer | reverse complement strand
TCCGTCTGTCTGTCCGTCTGTCTGTCCGTCTGTCTGTCCGTCTGTCTGTCCGTCTGTCTGTCCGTCTGTCTGTCCGTCTGTCTGTCTTTCTGTCTGTCTTTCTGTCTGTCCGTCTTTCTGTCTGTCCGTCTTTCTGTCTCTCTCTCTGTCTCTCTCTCTGTCTCTCTCTCTGTCTTTCGTAATGATACTTATCTGGCATTCTGTTTGGAATAGATGCAGTGGTCTATCTCCACGCTGTCATTATGTGTGGTCTTTTCCTAAGGCAGTGGAAAATTTTAATTTAAGTCTGTTTCTTTTTTAAATTGAAATTATTTTTTCTGTACACAATTGCCTTCTATATAAATTGTCATCACTATCTGTTGCTGGAGGCCCATGCATTTACTGGTTTCAAATTGAAGAATTTGGTCAGGATTTAGGTTTCTAATGGATCTTCAGTGCAGTTTTTTTCCTGCATCTAAAGTCAGATTTTCTTTTGAAAATCTATTTCATTTTTATAGCTTTTCTTTCATCACCAAACTTTTCATTTTATCCTAATAAAAAGAGTGAATAATTTCTGCAGATATCTGTCACTTAATAATAACAATACAAACAAAACCCATTTTTATTATAAAGTTAGTCTTCTAACTCTGAATAATTTTAAAGAAATAATGTTTCTCTAAATATGGAGATTTTTCTGTTGCTGAAATGGAACACTTTCATTTCAACAGTTTCCTGGGAAACTACAGATAAATGTAGAGGAGAAGGTATCCTCTGACTTCGAAAAAGGTTGAGTTTTGGGGCAGCAAAAGCAAGAGATAATGCAGCATTGAAGTGATTCTTCTAGAAGAGACAGGGAACATTATCAGCACATAGCAGTGTATTGAAAGAGTTAGACATCTGAAAGATTTTTTAAACATTATTTTGTAAGTAATCTTGTTAGGTTTTGTGGTGTGTGGTGGGTTTTTTTGTTGGTGTTTTGTTGTTTTTTTGTAATCAGTACAGTATAATAACTATATATTAGGTAGATATGTAGTCTATTTTCCTTAACTTGTTATGGATAAAATTATACAGCTCTATATACAGTTGTTTTCCTTAGTGTTTTGTACTTGATCTGAATTGTTTTGTTATTTTCCTAAATATGACACTGATCTTGCAGAGGAGTACAGTAAAGTTATCATCAGAGTTTTGTAAAGGTGGTTTGTGATTTGGAAGTTGTATAAATTATTCTTGTTATTTTATTAGCATTTAAATTAATGAATGACATGCTAAGCTTAAGTTTATAGCATGTGACAATTTGATAAATACTATGGAGCTGTGAGCTCACATATTTTGATATTTGTCATGTGTTCTGGAGAAATTTCTATCTTAGAAAATACAATGCAACTGGGTCATTAAAGTCTAAAATATGTTAGGATTTCTTTAGTTGCTAATGAAATATCTTGAAAGCTGCTGAACAGGACAGATGACTTTTAAAGATAATTGTAATTCACTGAGGCACACTATAATGTATAGGAAAGTTCACCTCTGCACTGTTCCTGTCCATTTGTTGTCTCAAACAATTATCAGCAAGTTATTGTTCTGGTATGAGCCATGTCATGCTTCAAAGTGAGATGAAAAAAATTAATGAGGGTGCATGAATGCTTGTTAAGTAGATACAGTTATACTCAGTTATGCTCTCAACATTCTTCACTATGACTGTTGAGATTGAGGCAATGTACTCTAATGAGACCATGCAAACAAATGTGCTGATTGACAGCTCTTGCTTTAGCAATAAAAAATGTTGGCGAAATTCATATTTTGTTTCAGCGTAATCCTTGAAGTGCTTGTGCACATAAAATTGAAGTGCTTGTGCACTTGAATTTAACTTACACTGTGGACCGTTATTGTTTTGTTTCTTTATTCAATTATGTAAATCCAGTTCACTGCTTTTATTAGAAACTATGTATGATATTTAGTGATTGCAAGGGAATAATGCATAATTTAGTAGTTATAGCAAGGGAATACTGAGGGGGTTTTTATTTATTTCTGCTGGGAAAAGAAGACAGTACCTTTTCTAGAAGTTACTTTTGGAAATGACAGAGGACTTTGTTTCATAGATTCATTAGTCCATTATCAATGATATGCAGAAACACTGAACAGTTTTTCTACAAAATTATAATCAAAGACATGGTGGTAGATTAAAAAAAAGGAGAGTGAAGTGTGTGTCAGATTCAGCATATGAAAAGTAAATTATGCTAGACAGTAGATAAAATTTTAGTTTTTTGAGAAGATGACAGTTTTTCTAAGCAAAACAAGTGTGATCAGTTTAACTTCTGGATTGCAGTAGGACTGCCATTGTACCAATATTAATGAAAAGTGGGATTAGCTGCAGACTTGTAAAACAGGTAAGTTTAAGAGAATGTGGGGAATATTGGAAAAGGGTGCATTGGACTATGAGGCTATTAGAGTTTCTGAAGGATCAGTTTTGGGAATAATTATTTATTAAATAGTCTCAATGATTTGTTGCATATGTTAAGAAAAGGCTGAACTTTGTGATGGCAGAGTTTGGAAGCATTTTCAAATTCAAGAAGGGTAGGATGTTACAGAAGCTGGATGAGTAAAAGGCAAATTTGAGAACAAAGCCAAATTCTTAAGTATGATTGGCAAATTCTATGTTACTTTTAAGTCCCGTTAATTCTGAAAGATCTTGCTCTATTCAAGTGCATTTCAAGTAATCTCAGGATATTTATATTGCATGTAGGATCTACAAAATCAAAACAACAGAACTTCTTTTATACAAAACCTTTAACTGTAACTTCACTTGTTTGTATTTAAACAGAACTTCTCTCACATAACAAAAAAATTTTAACATATTCAATCTCTTGTTCACATTGCTAAATGCTACTGTATTTTGCTAGTATATTTACCTGGTATTTACCAGTATGCTATTGAGGCCCCAGTGTGTACCTGATGGTTGCAGGGGGACCAGTACAGAGAGCAGGACAGGAAGATAGGAATCAGTCACTAAAAGCTTTGTTACTGGCTTTGCATGGCCTTGCTGGCATTCTTCTGCTAATAGTGGATCATGGAGACTTGTAGTAGCTGATTGACTGCTTGAAGGTGGCAGAGTATTGGTGGTGTTTGAGAATGGAGTGTGAGTGCAAGTGTAGCTATATCAGAAAAAAGCAAAGAAACCTGGTAATTAAACACCTGAGAAAGAATCAGTCTGAAGCAAGCTCACACTTCTCCAGTCCATTGGGATGGATTTGATATTGTGTAAGAGCATGGCATAGTTCCCTTGCCTTCCCTTGTGGTCAGGGAATCAGAACTTAGTGGAGGTGCTCATGCCTGAAATTTAAAACTGTAAACACAAACTTTAGGTTAGCACTAGAATCTGTGATTTTTACTTCAGTTTATGTACATATGGGTATATATATGTGTGTGTGTGTGTGTGTATATATATATATATATATAGGTTGTTTACAAAAAAGTGCAAATAAAGGTAAGGGACGAAGAGCAGAACAAATCCTGGATTTCACAGAAATGTTTCCAGTAGGGAAGCATTGTCATTAATATGTTTACAAGTCATGCTTTCTAATGTGACTTTCAGTTCTACTGTCCCAGACTCAAGGCAGATTAGATCACAGATGCGTAGAAGCTGCTGGTATCATCAGGTGAAGAGATTAAATGGATTTGAAATATTTAATTAAAAAAATCAAAGATCATGTTGTAGTACTAAGATATTTTCTTATTCTTAAAGAAGAGCTTTAGAAAGGGAGAAGAACTGTTTCAACCACAAGAAATAAGTAAAAACTAGTCATGAATAAATTTAAACTGCAGATTGGCTCCTGACAAGTAGTTCAGAGAGATTCAGGCACACTTACCTTGAGAGGGCCTCTTTAAGAAAAAGACCTCAATATTTTGAAGATAGACCTAACAAAATTATGAAAAATGTATCTGCTGTCCTTCGTTTTAGGAGTGACCTGAACTTTGGACCATGAGTTCCTATTTTACATTTATTAGATGAGAAGGTAGTTGCTATTAATTGTTGCAAAAATTTACAAGTAAAGGATAGATTTGCATTCCTTTATCTTCTCTCTCCTGCTCCCATACACCACATAAGGTAAATATTTTAAGCACCAGGTTTATCAGGGGTGTGTGAGGAAGAGGGTGGGTTGCACGTTGCAGGATGGGAGACCCACAGTGATTTGTCTTGTTTTTGGCTTGCCTCCCAGATTTTCCAGCTCCCAGGGATTGTAACAAGGGTAAGCGGTCTCACTCTGAAGGTTCAAACACAGGCATCTGACCTGCAAGGCCACTACTGCTTTCAGGCTGCTATTCAGCTAATGCCATCATCCTGGAGATCTAGTCACACTGGCTAGCTGTATACCAGCATTTCTTGTCTTAGGTTGGTAGAAGTGTCCCATCCTGATCTCCAGACATGCTTCAGGTGCTTTGAGGTACTTCAGGGGCTAGTGTGGGAGTGCTCTTTATTATCTCTGATACCCTTGGTTTCCTGCTGACTTTGTAATTTGGCAGTCCACTGCTGGCCGTTGCTCTTCATTCAGTTTCAGTCAGGATACACCAGCTCCTCCCTAGTAATCCCACTTTGCTATTCTTGTCCATTGGCCCTTTCAGTTTGGAGTCCCATGTACTGCTGTTTCTTGTCACAAGTTAATGATCAGTCCTCTGTCAGCTTGGTACTGCCCCTACCTTTGTGGTTTGTGAGGCACTGACAGTGCTATGAGGTGACAGTGGTAGCTTAGTAAGGTTTTTGTCCCTCTTATGTCAGATCATTCATTCCTCCCCTTGCACTACCCCATCTATTCTACTTCCATGTCTTGGGGATTTTTGGTATAGTCACTCAAAGAATTAGGTTGAAAGCCTGATCCAGTGTTTTCCTCCTGGAAATATCTTGAATTGTTTTAAGTTAATATCAGGGGTTAATAAAAGAATTAAAAATAGTGTCAGAACACATAGAGTACCCTTTATAAAACTGTTCAGCAAAAGTACTTACAGATGAATAACGTATAGTGTAATATGTGTTCTGCAATGAAATTACTTCTACATAATAACTAATAAAAATTGTCCTTCTTGTGAATTGAGGTATTGTTCATCTATAAGGATATTTAGTAAAATTGATTTTGAGAGCCAGGTGCTGGTAAGACTATACAATACTATTTCACACAAGTGAAATGAACCCCATAGTTTAAAGGAAAGATATGAGATGTTGATGGAATAATTTTTCTGTCAGAAATATATCTTCAACCTATGTGTATATTCAGATGGTACTTGTTAAATTTAAATCTTACAATAATAAGGAACAAATCAATTATGAGAAAGGTCTCTCCTATCAGTTACAGTGTACTATTCTGAGAGAAATGACCCTTAAAAACAAATGGTTAATTGAAAATGTGTAATTTTTGTTTATAATTTACATGATAGCAAATTTCAGGAATTTGTTCTGTGCCATATTTCAGTAGCAGGCAAATCTGGTGCTGCTAGATGGGGGGATCCAATTCTGTTTCATGTTTGGTTGTGTTTATATGGCTGTGCAGGGAAGTGGCGCAACTGAAAACCAGCTTCTGGAATTCACTATACAGATATAAATAGGAAAATGGTGAACAGCTTCTTTCAGATGCATTGCAAGCTTCTGCTCAGCTGGGATCACAGGCTGGTGCTCAACAGAGCCCATGTCAGTTCATTGATGCTGAAGGGAAGAGGCCTGACTGATGTCTTCTGCCCTGCTTCTGCTTATATGGTCTGCCCCACTTTGGTGATCATTTGATTACTTCACAAGCTGATTAAACTTGCTACTTGGATAGCAAACTTTCCCCCTCCTCCCCGTTAATTTTTCATTTTTGTTGGCTGAAGTTTTTAAAGTACATTGATTATTATGTTGCCCTTCTCATAAATTCTAGGAATGTGCAAGCAAGAGGAAAGCAGAGTGTATAGGGGAAGGAGTGGACTCCCATATATTTCCAGAAGTGCTCAGCTATGTCTTCATACTGTGACCTTTGGAATCGGAGAACAGTTGGGATTGGAAGGGACATTTAAAGACCATCTAGTGAAACTCATCTGCAATGGGCAGGGACATCTTCAGTGGCATCAAATTGCTCAGAGCCACATCTGGCCTGACTTTGAATGTTTCCAGGGGTGAGGTATCCATCACTTCTCCAGGCAACCTGTTTCAATGTTTTCTCACCCTCATTGTAAAAAAATTCACCTATATACCTAGTCTAAATCAACCCTTTTTAGGCTAAAGCCCTTGTCCTGTCACAGTAGACACTCATTTCTGTAAGCCTCTTTTAAATATTCAAAAGCTGCAAGGTCTCCCTGGAGGCTTCTCTTCTCCAATATAAACAAACCCAGCTTTCTCAGCCTGTCTTCGCTGAAGTGTTGCAGCTCTCTGATTGTTTTTGTGGCCTTCCTCTGGACCTGGTCCAAGAGGTTCATGTCCTTCCTGTGCTGGGGACCCCAGAGCTCGATGCAGCACTCCAGGTAGGGTTTCACCAGAGCGGAGTAGAGGGGCAGAATCACCTCCTTTGATCTCTTGGCCATGCTGCTTTTGATGCAGCCCAGGATGTGAATGGATTTCTGGGCCACAAGTGCACATTGCCAGGTCATGTCCAGTCATTCATTCACCAGCACCCTCAAGTCCTTCTCCAAAGGTGAAAAAACTTAAATTGCTATATGTTCAAAGACTTCTAGTCTTTAAAACTCAAGGGCTGGAAACATCTGTATTAAATTGTAAGTTAAGATTAGGATGAAGCAATTTTGCCAGTGTAGTAAATTAAGATATAAAAATGAAAAAATACTTCTGCTTATTCTCGTGAATAAATCGTAAATACCAACGTTCTCAAAACTTGCACAGTAAGAAGAACTAAAATTAGCTTGTGTGTTGGACTATGGTCTAGAAATAAGCCAAGTCCAACTTTTTGAAGCTATTTAGTGAAGTTTAAAGAGTTTTGATATCAAAGAAAGTAATGAATTCTTCATTAAAGATTAAAAAAAAAATTAGCTAGTAGACTCACCTAAAAAAACCCCAGAGCATAGTTAAGGAAATACAGAGACTGCAGCATATTAAACAGATGCTACATAAAATCTATATGCAGCAGGAGCCATGTCTTTGAGTGTCTCTTTTTCATGCAGGTTTCACTTAGGAGTATATGCTTGTATTTTAATTCTGAGGACTTAAGTAGGTTTCTGATTATAACTTCTTTGCGATTTAGAGCTGAGATGTTAAAATTTTCATACTATTGAATTTTAAGCATGGATAAAGACGTAATAAAAATGCTATACAAAAGTATGATTTAGTGTGTCATATCTGCCTTCCAAAGGAAAAAAAAAAGAGTAACACACCTTTTTCCCTGCTTCCAGATTCTAAAGCTCTGAATTATTTCTGTTTGACCAATAATGAACTTATCTCCAAGCTGGGCTTTGGGGGAACAGCACATTAGAGCGAGAAACATAACTTCCAGAGTCAGTAGAGTGAGTTTTAGAATAGGTCAATAAAGTGGACAGTAACAGATTGCTAAGACCAGCTGGTATTCACCCTGGACTTCTAAGGGAACTGAAGGATGAAACAGCTGAGCTATGAACTGTGCTGTGTAAACTATTACTTGAACTTATGCCAACATCAGAGGAAAGGAAGCAAGGTGACAAATGTGATGACAGTTTTAAAAAAGGCTTGAATATCTCCAATTGCCAAAGTTGATACCAGAGGTGGACATATTGTAGATAATCAATGATAAATGGCAGAGTTAGTTAACAATTTATTAAATTACTGATATACTGGCAAAATACGGTTTTGGGAGCTGTTAAGAAAGGAAAACAAAATAATAAGTAAAAGTTTCATTGTAAAACTTCAAGCTGTTCCCACATCCTGCATACTTTTTGTAGTTTCCTTTCTTCTCACTAATAAAAGTATAGTGGAGGTACAGCAAAACTGATCAAGATTATTAAAAATGAAGTCTTTCTTTCTACAATGCATAATTAAAAACTGGAACTCCGTGCTGAAGGAGTTAAGTTTAAAATTTATTAGGTTTAAAAAGCAATTACACAAATGCATGGAAGAACAATCTGTCAAGGATTATTAAATGTAAAGATTTTGCTCTGGAATTCGGCAACGTCTGAAAGGCATCTGTTGAACACCAAATAGTGGAGAGGAACAATAGCCATTCCAATTTACAATCAATAATGTTATGGTGTTTCTTGAATCAACTATGCTCCCTTTGGGTACAAGTGCACTCAGATCTGTTATTCAGCTTTTGATGCCTTTGACAAGTGATGGATCAGCTTTGTAAGGCCCAAACAGCTAAATCTTGATGGTAGGAATATATCTTAGAATGGGAGATCTGGAAACTTCAGAATTATGTGTCTACTGGCACTTATACTGTTCTGCTGGGAACAGCAGTATGTGTTGTTTTTCCCTGTCCAGCAAACTCCATTGTAGCAGAAAGCTCATTTCAGCCTCCCCTTTTAGCTTTCCTCTCAGACAAGAATTAATGAAGTTTCAGATCTTTCCAAGAGTTGAATCAGTCTTGGTTAAAACTTTCAGTTCTAGTGGTGAGCCCAGCAGGTGTTCAGATTGTAACTAAGAGAGTTATTGTGATTTTGCATGCCATATTTCTGTGAACATTTTAATTACTTCTTAACAAATAAGACTTCAGGGTTGTTTTTTTTTCCTTCAGGATTTTGTCAGCTACTGTTAAAAATGTGAGAGTTTAATGTTCCTGGTTTAGAATGAACTGTCATTTAAAACAGATCTTTAAGTGATGAGCAGTCCCTGATGCTAGCAATTGTGTTAATACGACCTTAGGTTGCTTAGTTTGGAAAGCAGAATATTTATTAGCTTCCTGGTCTTCCAGTGTTCAGGCATTCTTCCTACTTCTATGTGCTATGCCTGGTAACCTTATTTTATCCTTGTTTTTATAAAAAAAAAGAAAGGTATTTTCAAGGCTATTATAAAATGACTTAGATCTAGTTCACAATTTGTTTTGAATTTTAAAGTAGATTGTCACAAATAACTGTGCTGGTGAACAGCTCAATATGTAAGTGGAGCTGATGGCAGCTGTGTAGTGTCTAGGTAATAGTGGCCTTTTTATTTTTTTTTTTTCTTTTGAGACTAAAGGTTTGGGTTTTTTTGTTGCATCTGGTATTATAGGACAGTAGTCATGCAGCTGTTAAAACAATCCAAGTCTTCAAAATTTTCTGTCCTGTCAGTCAAAAGACACACATTCCCTATCTGGCCTTTGATTTCAACACTGGCATGGCCACAGCTGGAATGCTGTGTCCAGCTCGAGACTCCCCAGTGGAAGAGAGACATGGACGTACTGGGAAAAGTCCAACTAAGGGTCATGAAGATGGTGAAGGGACTGAAGCTGCCCTCCTGTGTGGAAAGGCTGAGAGAGGCATGAATGTTTAACATGGAGACAGGGAGGCTCAGGAGGGTCTTGCCAGTTTACATAAATACCTGAAGGGAGAGTGCAAGGAGGATTGAGCCAGACACTTCTCAGTAGGGCCCAGTGACAGGACAAGAGGCAGTGGGCACAAACTGAAACACAGGTGGCTCCTCCTGGACATCACAAGCCACTTTTTTATTACTTTGAGGTAGACTGAGCACTGGCACAGAGTGCCCATGGAGGTTTTGGACTCTCCCTCCAGACTTGAGGATGTTCAAAAACCACGTGAATACAGTCCTGGGCGCCTGGCTGTAGATAGCCCTGTGTGAGTAACGGGGTTGGGCCAAATGACCTCCAAAGATCACTTCCAACCTCAGTAGTGGTTGATACCAAGGTACTCCACATTTTAACTTTGAATAGCTAAGAAGTTTGCAGGATTCGTAATTTAGCTAGAACCTAATTTTCTGTTAAAGATCTGTTCTGATCTGCTATATGGGACACAAGATATCATTTACTTTTAAGAATAAGAGGTCTATAGAGATGAAGTAGGCGTCTACTTTCATAATGACACTCTGTGTGGGTACATCCTTTGAGTCCATGACCCTAGGCTTGTTCTTTCATTTTTCAGTGAAGAGAGAATGCAAGAGGACTGTTGTCTTGGCTAAGAGGCTAGGAAAAGTGTAAGGTCACATGTAATCTTCTGTACACTCTTTTACTTAGTGACAAAATAACTCTTCTTCGTGACAAAATAACTCCACTGAGTGGTCTATGTAATGCAGTTTTCAAGTGTCATCTGAAGTAGGAATTCAGACTTTTAAAAATGTTCAGATCTAAATGTTCAGATATATTCCTTTTGAAGCTTCTATTTCAAAAGTATTTTGTTTTTTGTTTTTTCCACTAGGATGATGTATTTTAGAAGATTCTTTTTCTTTAGCATACAGATGCACAGACATGATTTTTCTTACAAAGATTGTGAGTAGCAGACTATATCAAGACCTGTAGCAGAAATAGAAATGTGTATTGCAATTCATGAATGTAGATTATTTCAGTGGCACCTACCAAGAATGTAATTGTTTCAGAGTTTAACAGAG
Source organism: Promerops cafer (assembly GCA_013398275.1). NCBI lineage: Eukaryota > Metazoa > Chordata > Aves > Passeriformes > Nectariniidae > Promerops > Promerops cafer. The sequence continues at coordinate 692,977 of VZSE01005379.1, read as the reverse complement.
TATCTCCATAGGATCCAGTCCACAATTTTATGAAGTGGTGTTCTGCATGCTTCCAACTGTAGTATTTGTAAAACAGTCCTGTCACCACTCTTTTCAGGACCGTAATTTCAGTCAGGTCATTGCCACAGATGGAGGTAGTTGACTACATTTGAATGTGTATATGGATCTGAATTTGAAGGAGACAGTAAAAGCAATCTGTCCAGTATCTAAAACTCTTTTGGGGTATTTGTGTGTGTGTGTTGGCAACCACACCTGTTAATTTTAGAGTCTTATTAATAAGGATGTGGGGTGTGAAGAGGAACGGCGAAGGGTGGGAGGTGCATTCTGTGTGTTTCAAAGTGCTCTAGCACTTTGTTTCTCAGCCTGAGAGGGCAGAGCAGGAGCATCAGATGAGGTACTACTGACAAAACATAGCTCAGATGCTAGGGTCAAGTGTGTGTCATGCAGTGGGATAGATTTGGCTTATAGACAGAACTTTAAAAGGTGTGTGGTTTTCTGTCATATAATAGCTGAAAAAAAATGTAATTTTGAAAAAGTTAATGCTTTAGTAAGATCAAACTTCTGGAGCTGTGAGAACTGTCTGTGTATTTTGTGAACCCCTGGTTTCTTCTCTGATTAGAATGATAACATCTCATATCTATTTCCTTCTAATAGTCACATCCTTTCTGCAGCAGCTGTCCACTCCCACTAGGCTGCTCTCTTTTTTTCCACTGTAGGCAGATGTTCCTATTTTCTTTTGTCTGTATACTTTCCCCTCTATTCCAGTGCTCTCCACAAATGAAAATTTAACTTCTTATTTTCTTTGATTTCCTTTTAGTCTAGATTCTTACTTCACCTGTTCAGATACTTGTCTTCATTCCCCATGGCTGTGGGATTTTTTCCCTTTTTTCTTGTTGGAAATAGAGAATAGTTACGTCTCTTGGCATTTTGGGGGCGCTTTTTTTTTGCCACCTGTTATGGTTTAGGAGCAGCACTCCCTCATTTAGTGCCTCCCTCCTGCCTTCAATGGGAGATAAAAAAGGCAGAGGTCATGGATTGAGATAAAAGCAATTAACTTCAAACAGCAATGAGATAAGAACAGTAACAACAACAATATTAATAACAAAAGTTTACAAAAAGAGAGTGATTTGCAGGTAATTGTTCACTGACTGGGACAGTGAAAAAAATGGTGGACAGACCATCTGCCCCCATTTTTTTTCCCCAAGCCCAAGACAATGAAAAAAATGGCAGACAGATCATCTGTTCGGGACCAGTGTTACCCCACCACTCTGTTTGTCGCTTGGTTCCCTGGAAAAGGAATGCCTCCTCCTTCCCCTTCTTTTCCAGGAAGCAAGAGAGAGACTCATGTCCCTACTCCCTGCCCATGAGGTGTGATGGGATTGAATAGCACAGTGTCTTGGCCATGCTCACATGGCTCTACATGACCCCTGTCCTTGTCCGAAACCTGGACATTAGCAAAGGAGGTAAAAATTTCTCGAGGCAGTAGGAGGTATCAGAGTTTTCAGTGGGAAGTGCAACATTTCAAACCAGCAAGAAAAGTAATTTATGTCCTCTGCTTCTTATTGCTGCCAACTACATAAGGACGTGACCTGAATTCTGCTGAAGAAGTATCATGTAAGTTTGCAGTAATTTAGTTTGTTGCGTAATTGTAGAACTCTACATACAATTCCTGCATGAATTTCCTAGAGCAGACACGTTCTATGCTTACATGTTTTTCCTTAGTGTTGTGATGCCTTAAGTAGTGCTGTAACATTGTGCATAACCCCCTCCAGAGTCAGCCAGTTCACTTGCAGCATTGTTTCTTGATTTGGAAGTTGGGAATTAAGTAGTGCATATTTAACTGTTAATTCTTTTTGCATGTTTGTGTATCTGTATTATCTTGATTATAAGACTCATAATGAATAAATTTTGTGTTCTAGTGCTCAAAGAGGCAAACTTTTTTTTTTTAATACCTGCCTTTGTTAGCATCCAGTTTGAGGCTGTCAGGGCACGTTTAAGCAAATTAGTAAATTTAGATAATTTAACTTTTTTATTGTGACTAAATAGGAAATTATTTTATTTCTTGTAAAGTTCCAAGTTTCTTTGCAAAGTTCCAAGGGTAGCCATAAAGCATTTTACTGTATTTTCATTAAGGCATGAAAATTGCTTGGAACCTGTGCTACAGAGATGTACAGGTCTTCTAGGAGAATCTGCAATTCTAGCATTGATAAGACTTTGAGGCAACTCAAAAGTTATGTTTTTAAGAGACACCGTTTTCAGTGTGTAGTTGAAGAAATTAAGAAATTAGAGAGGTCTGTTAAAGTGTGTAACTGCAGTAGAAAACAGTCATGTGATTCTGGGATCTGCAGCCCCTTGACTTACCATTCTGGGTTCAGTAAAGGCTCTTCTTCAAGCGTAATCAGAAAAGGTGAACCTTAATGGTAACCTTCTTTCTATCCAGTAGTTGTCATGTAATTCTATTCCTTTGGAACCTGGGCTATAGAGTTCTCATATTGGTCATGAAAACCTACTTTTGCTTTCACATGTGTAGTAAGCAGGGTGTGTAGTTTTTCCTGGTACAGGAGAGTGCTAACCATTCTGTTAAATCTCTGTTAAAGGAAATTCAAGGCCAAGTGGATTTTGTGGGTAGACTGGGAACAGACAAAATATGAAGATTGTGGCTTTGTAACCCATTTTCCAGGACCCTGGTTATCAGTCCTTCTTCTAAAGACTGCTTTATGTCTTAGCTTAGTGATTTCATTTTTGCAGAATACAGGTTCTCAGGAGTGTTATGCTGCCTAGCAGGTGTAGAGTATCAAAAGTGACTTAGGAGATGATTCAAATTTGTGTCTCCACCTACTCGGAAGAGACTTGAATCTGGTTCCTCCAATCCCTGCGTGAGGTCTTGAATTCCTAATCTCTTTGGTTGTATCCTAGACTGCAAAGCTCAAAGACCTCAAGACATCACTTAATCTGTGTCCCATTCCTTGGCAAAATTTATAGTGCTTTGAAAAACATTTTTTAAGAATGATATAGCTCTTAAATAGCTCTCTTAACATTTTTGGAATTAATTTCAGCTTAGGGAAATCCTCTTGATAATTCATGCTTATGTCTAGTTTTGTCAGTGATCATCACTGAGCTAGAAATTTTAATCCTATATCTCCTTGACAGGAATTCTCATCTATACCTATCTCCTTGGGAAGTCAGTAGCACGTTATATCATTGTAGCATATTTTCTACTCTCAAATACTTGAAGCATGGATAACTTAATTTGGAACAATCATGCTGTAAAAGCTTGGAAACTAATTTCATTTGTGAAATAGTATACAGAATCAGATAAACAGTAGCAATACATCTGGTAAATAACATTTGACAGTGAAGATTTGTGCTGGGGGGGAGGAAGAAGGAAAAGTTAAAAAAAAGAGTATTTTGTATTATGTAGTATTGTAAAATAATACAATACCAGTTCATATTTAAGGAAAGATTTGTGTGGTTTTCGCTTTTTAGTTTGTTTGCATAATAATTTCTACTAATACTTTATCAAGCCTATGTTTTTCTTTTAAGTGAAATTCTTATGACAGCGTGTGACTAATGAGAAATAAATTCAGCTTACACAATGTATTTGGGAGATCATCCCATTTGTATTAATTATTCTCTATTTGTATGAATTATTAAAAGAAAGAATAAGCCAAAATCTCCAGCAAAGTTAATATATGTTTATACAATCACTTTTTCTTTGTAATACTTTGTAATAATGTGATTACATCATATATTCAAAAATACATCTTTTTGAGGGGGGAAGGAAAATAGATCTATGTCTATACCTATATGCTATGTAGATATGTAACAACTAATCTATATTCTAAAGCAATGTTATTTTTTTAATAAGCCAGTGATCTTTGATAATTGTGGTGCATATAGTTAGACAAAAACAATCACAAAAATAGATAGATGTCTCAGTGTTGAGACATATTGCCATGTTTTTTAAGATTTGTTACTGTTAAAATCCAATCCATAATCCTAGCCTGGCCAGGGTAACTGGAGCATGTTGCATGATATTTTAAATGTGACTGAATTTGTACAATTAACATTAGCAAGTTTATTCAGGTCCTATATATTAAAAAAAAAAAAAAAACAACAACAAAACCTAGAAGGCTAGCAAGCTGACAAATTTGACTGAAGAGCAAAAGTTTTGAAATACAAGCAATACATGCAAAACCTCTCAAATTTTTGTCTGTGCATTTTATGATCTTTTCTCTGTGAATTGACTATGCTTGATAGCAAATAAGCTTTCTGAATTTATGAATGTTACCTCTAAATATTAAGAATTAACCATGGTTGTATTTGTGTTTACTTTGGCAGTAAAAAGAGAGGATGAGGATTTTGAAGAAAAGAAATCCATTAAGAAACGAATCAAAGAATTAAAAGTTTTGGATCCTAAGATTGCACAGAATCTGTGTAAGTAGATTCTGTTTGTGTTTTTTTTCCTGCCTCAGTGTAATGTATTAATGTTCCATAAAAATGCCTTTCTCTCTTGTGTGATTGCTTGGTAACCACTTCTTGTTTAAAATGTGTTTAAATATGTGCATATTGTTTTTAAGCCCAAACATGTGAGTTGACACAACTGAAGCACTTAAAAAGACCCCAAAACCAGTTAAAGATTATTCTTTGTTCAAGACTGTATATACTGAAGTGCAAGCATACAGCTATGTATCTAATCTACATGTATTTCCAATATATTCATAAAGGAATACTGGATGCCCCCTTTCCCTGCATGTCCCCACCCCTTGTCAACAAAGGGATGAAAACATCTGAAAATATCTGCAGCATGTCTGCCCATCTCATGAACTTTATAGAAGCTACGCGATACTCAGTATTATGGACTGATATGCAAATAAAGAAAATAAAGTTTTGATGGAGAGGAGTTCTAGGAAGAATAGGTTCCTAAGTGCCAGCAGAGATTAAATAAGAAATAATTATATTATGGTAACTAAATAAAGAGTGCTTATAAGAGCATTTTGTTTTCTGTTTCTATGGTTTGGTTTGTTATGGTGCTTCTTTAAGAGAAGGCTCTGACAAGACTATTGAAAAAATTATAATTGTCACCTTAGCACAAAATACTGTAATAGCAGTGATTCCTCTGCAGAGTAGACTTGTCTCTGACTCCTTATGGAAGTCTTCTGTGATGCTTGCTGTTGTATGTAACAAATGGATATGGAGAAGGCTGGAATTGAAAGAGAACAGTAATTAAAAATATATTAAAAATTGTTATCTCTTACCTGTATTACTCGGCATAGTGTTTGTTAATCTGGAGATGCTATGACCTATTTAGCTGCTGTTTTTTAAATAGAAGAAAGATAGCCGTTGTCTTGCTTTCTTCATTATTTGTGGAATCTTTGTTTTAGCAATTTTCCTTGGGTCTTTCCGAGTGCCTTATGAAGAGATCAAAATGATGATACTGGAAGTAGATGAAACACAGCTCTCAGAGTCCATGATTCAGGTAACAAAAATGGCACTTAAAATCCCAGTTTTTCAAGAGCAGCTTCTCAGTAAATAGAAACCCATAGCTAAAAAAATCCTCTTAATGTAAACTTTTGGCTAATAATTAACTGCAAGAATGTTCTTTTCCTGTGAATGGTAGATTTTTTTAAAAATTTGTAATGCTAATATTTTTATGAAAGCAGATTGTGTTGGTTTTGGCTAGGATTGAGTTAATTTTCTTCACAGTGGCTGGTATGGGGTTATGTTTGCATTTGTGCTGAGCATACAGTTGATAATACAGAGATGTTTTTGTTGTTGCTGAGCAGGGCTTACGCAGAGCCAAGGCCTTTTCTGCTGTCCGTACTGCCAGGCTGGCAAGGGGGCTGGGTGTGTATGGGAGGTTGGGAGGGGACACAGCCAGGACAGGTGACCCAAACTGGCCAGAGGGACATTCCAGATCATATGACATCATGCTTAGTATGTAAAGTGGGGGGAAGAAGAAGGAAGGGAGATGGAGTGGTGGTGTTTGTCTTTTCAAGTCACCATTACATGTGGTGGGGCCCTGCTCTCCTGAAGATGGCAGAAAACACCTCCCAGCCCATGGGAACCAGTGAATTAATTCCTTGCTTTGCTTTGCTTGTGTGCACAGTTTTATCTCATCCTATGAATTTTCTGACTTTTACCCTTTCAGTCTCTTCCTGAGAGTGAGTGAGGGGCTGCTTAGGGCTTGGTTGCTGGATAGACTTAAACTACGAAACAGCTGAATTTATATTCTCAATTTTCCATATTGTCCACACCTAAATAGAGACTTTTCTTCCCTGCTTACCAATTTTTTCTTTGCTTTGTTTTAGCTCTGTCTTATTTGCGCAAATCTCTGTTTTGTTTGTTTGGTTTGGGGGTTTTTTTGTTTGTTAGAGCTATAACAATCCAATATCTTGCCCTAGGGCATTTGCATCATTCACCACTTCCCTTCCATAGAGTTTATTTAGGTAGTGTCTCCCCTTTCAATATTATTTTTTTAAAGCACAAAGTCAGTATGATGCTATGTGGAGCCAAAAGAAACTGGAAGTTCTTCTACATACAGTGATATTTAAGGGTTGAAAAGCTGAAGAATTTAATGAAGTAAACACAAATGAATCATTTTAGGACCATGGGAAAAATAATTTGGAAGGGGTGTCTTAAAGTCATTTGAGCCAAGGCTCTGCTCAAAGCCAGGTCAACTGGAGCAGTTTGTTCAGGGTCTTTTCCATCAAATTTTTAATATCTTCAAGGCTGGAGACCTCATGGGCTTTCTGGACGCCTTTTCCAGTGTTAAGCACATGTAGTAGGAAATCTTTCCTTGTTTATCTAACTGGAATCTTTATGGTGATAACTTGTGACCTTGGTCTTCTATTGCACAACTCCAAGAAGAGCTAAATCTCACCTTCTTTGTACCATTTAGTTGGGTATCTGCACACATTAAGGGCCTGTGAGGCTTGCTTTCCTAGAGTTCAGCAAAGTGACTTCTCGCAGTCTGTCCTTGCTGTCATGTGCCATATTCTTGAGTCATCTTGATGGGCATCAGTAAATTTGAAAAGATCTGTCTTTAGAAAAATTATCTGTATTTTGGACAGGACTCTGGCATACTGTGATGAACTTCAAATTATTTCTATTATGGCTCATAAATATCAAAACATAATATATCAATAATTGATAATTACTACTTACTAGTAATGTGGTATAGGTTTTAGATAGCTAATCTCTTCAGCATACTTCAAAGTGTGTTACAGACATGGGTACCAGTCCCTACTTAAACATGAGAGAAAGTTGAAGGTAGATTGTTTTTTTAGAAACATTCTCTTTTTGCAGGAATGTTGATTAGTTAAAACAAGTACAGGTATCAGGGTCATAAACTTAGTTGTTACTTTAGGACTCACTGAAATTCAGATGTGGCTTGTACTGCAACACATAGGAACTTGTATTCAGATGTCAAAACAAGATAAATCTGTATTGGTATGGTTTTCCTGCAAAATAAATTTCCGCCGTATCAGAATGTCAAAATAACATCTTACTGAGGAGGCTGTGCAAGGTTCAGCATGCCCTTTTTCTTCCTGCATGCAGTTTTGCCCTCAGTTCCTGTGACTTGAACTTCAAAGATGTTTAATCTCTCTTCAGCTATTTGGACTTCACTTTCCCTTCTTCATTGAAGAATGAGATGTTTCTCTTAAGTATTTGAAGGAGCAAGCAGGAACCATCATCTCTAGTGACAGTATATATAGTCATTGTATAATTCTCATTCTTTTGTTCAGTGATGCAGTTAATATTGGCACTGAAACTATTACTTTAAGGTTATTAGAATGAACATAGTTTACACTTCTAAATTGTTTTTTTAGTCTAATTTGCACTTAAATCACTTTTTCAAGGTTTTCTTCATGCTCAAGATCAGCGTGATGTGTATCTTTATTTTATTTTTTTCGGCATAATAGTAGAAATTCTCTATGGTAGCATGAAAAACTGAGAGATGAAATATGCTCTGCTGTTATGTTCAGCTTAAATTCTGTCTCAGATAGTCCATGCTTGCTCTGAGACTCTCTCATGCTATTTGATCTTAGCACTGTTTTTCAACAGTTAACATTTAGCTTGTTAGAAAAATAAGATCCTCAACAATTAGACTAAGCAACCTATATAAATAAATACTATATATCAAAAATATTAAAAACTGTCATTTTGATAATGTCTATGTGTGTTATTTAAAGAGGACAAAACTTATTTTTGCATTTAGACTCTGGGGGAAAAAATAATCAAACCATTACTGGGTACTTAATTAACACCATACTTCTATGTGAAGATTCAGTAATCTAAGAAGAGAAAATTTATTTTCATGGATAACTTTTTTGCTTTTGTATCATTATTTTAAATTTCTTCTGTGGAGTATTATTTTCATTATAACTGTATATGCCTTGGGATAAAGAATGCCTAATTTTTATTATATTTAGAACGTCTAACACACCCTAACCCTACTGGAGCTTTGCAGTAGGCATGGCTAACAATATAATAGGATATAACTTTTTGACACTATGCTGATAATCTTGTGGCTCTAGTAATTGGTATTAACAGTAAAGTATGTTGAAAGTCAGTGTATCCAGTAACCTCTCTATGTAGTTGGCATCAAAATTGAGTCCAAAGTGGTTTTGACAGTGGTTGAGCCATTTTGCGTTTGCTTTTGGAGTGGAGTGAACAATTTTATTTAAGAAAAGTGTAAGAGAAGATGAAGAGCCAAAAGTGAGAAATTATATCTCATAAGAGTAAAGTGATACTAGCAGCTGCTGCGATTGTGTAGAAGTCAGTGGAAAGGAATACAAGTGATCATGCACAGAATATCCTGTATGAACACAGTCATATACATCACTCAAGAATATAGACTGCATTTTTTTGCCAAGTGATTAATCATTTGAAGACCTAAATCAGGTGGAAAATTCAGTAGAACTTAGGCTTCAAATTTAGTTTGCAAATTTGGATGTAAAAATATCAAATTATTTCATCCAAGTTGCTTGTTTCTGGGTAAAACAACCCTATAATAACTTTGAGAAAGGGACTGAGTTTGAGCTTCAAAAAGGACTTAAGACACCCATCCTTCTTTGAAAGTGGTAGAACAATGTGCCTCATTGCTTCAAAAAGTTGGTATCCACCTTCATATATACTTAGGTTACTAAATAACTTGAAATATCCAGCTGTATGTCTCTATTTCTATGTTCAAAATCCTTTTCAAGTATGCATTTTGACCATGCTATGAAAACGTATTCCGCGTATTTCGTCATTCTGAGAAGAGGGAAAGTGTACATAGGTTTGCAACCATATGGCTAATTTTCTTAATTCATATAAGTTACTGAAGACAGTATGGTACTTCTCCTTTTGAGGAATTTCTTGCTTTCAGCAGGTTTTTTTGTTTAGCTGTAACTGTTTTGTTCAGTGGGTCCTAATATCACTGTTTCTGAAGTTGGAAATTTGTTCTTAATCCAACCCTTGTTATGCGTAAGAAATAAAATGTATTTTCTCTCCATCTGTCTCCATCCCCCTCCCTCCACTCTGCTTCAGTTAGAAATTAAATCTAGTGCTTAAAAACGTAAAAACTCCAGAAGTTATGTCGTAATCCAAAAACTCATTGACTAATTATGGAAATGTTTCCTGTGACCTTAGTAAAAATTTTCTCCTGCGTATTCCTTGTTTGATATTCAAAATGTGTTTCATCTGTAGCTGTTAAAAAGCATTATCTGAACACCATAAAAGCCACTTTGGTATCAGCTGCTCCTTCAGTTTTGTTGCTTTTTTTTAATATTTGATGCTCAATATTGAAAATATCCATCTAACACTTGACTGTTTCTATTTTTTGAAAATTTTGTGGGCAGTTTTTCTTCATATGAGAACTATTTCTGCATCAAACAATAACATTTTAATTTCAGTAAAAATTAAGGAATTGTATTATATTTAGAGTTGTTTATGGGAATGTTGGATATCAAAAAAAGAAACAGGTGTGTTATGAATTTCTAATTTAAAATGTATCTTTTTGCACTTTGTACCCTTTCATTTTTGCTCAGTGTTACTGATTTAGTGCCAGACATCTTCATCCATAATTAATAAAAGTCTTTTTTACAAAAGCATTTTCCAAATGTAATAGTGGTAAGGATATATATGACTGCCGTTCCACTAAAAATCAGTTTGACTGTATCTAAATCGAGCTCCTAAAATTTAAGTTTGTTATTGTTTTAAGCATTGTCGTTCATGATTTTTTAATAGTTTTGTCTTTTCTTACCAAAATCCTTATTTGAGCATGGACGTTCTGTTGAATCAGTCTACTGATTTAGGTATATTTTTCAGCTACTACTTGAAAGAGTAAAATCCATTCTTCTTAAACTAAAGAAGTATATTAAGCAAAGCATAGGTATGGCTTTCTATCTGTCTGGCTCCAGAAAGGTAAGTTTTATATCTTAACTGGCTGAATTGCCTGTAAAAGGAGGAATTAGGATCTTTAGTGGTAAAATTAGGGGTTTTTTAAGACTTTCAGATGGAGGTTCTGTTCACTAACTGAAACAAATTCTTTTTTGCTCATTGTATATCACCAAAGCTATTTACTTGAAAGGTAATAAAACAAATGTTAGCAACCAAAATGTCTGCCTTTTCTATCAAGTAATGGGGAAGTGCTGGAGTTGGTCTTCTTGTTTCTTTCTTGAAATATGGTAATAGGTAGTGGGGTGGCTGTGTTTCCTAGACTGGCTTCAGTGCTAAAAGGATTGAATCTTTAGTTCATTTCAGGAGAGAGATCTTACCAGCAGACCAGGGAGTGTTTTAAGAAAGGAAAATCTCTTCCATGTTTTTCTCACTGTGACAGAAGCTTAACCAATGTGTAACCAGAAAACACATGAGTCGTAATCTGAGAAAGACAGCAGGCCATAGGGATCTGACTAATGCCTAGTAGTTCCAGCAGTCATCTTGGGAAAGGACAGAACTGAGCTATTGACTCAAATTATATACCATAATTAAGAGTTTGGGAAGCTTTCTATTTCCAGAACAAAACAGCCATTTTTAGCCAGCCTAGCAGAAGCTAATCAGAGTGGGGTTCAGGTGCCCAAATATGACTGTCTTTATGTAGATAATATGTCTAAGTGTTCAGGAATATCCAGGGAGTCAGAGGATTCTTCAGATGAACGGATGAAGGTGAAATGTTTGATTCCCTTACCTGTGTTCACAAGACATTCACTTTATATGTGTCCAACCTCCCCATATGGACTTCTGAATTCAGCTGAAGCTGAATCTCATCTCTGATTTACTACTTCTAGACAAGTTTTCAGGCTAAGCAGTAGTGTAAGCAAGTAAGTAAGTGTAATGGGTTTAAACTTTTGTTTTGGAATGCTAGAAAATTAGTTATTCTTTTTCAAAATACTTTTCATCTAACATTAGTAATTCTTGCCATCCTTTGGATGGTTATGTTATACCTGAAGTTCCTGTTTTGTTTGCTTTGAAGTGTTCTGTTTGCATACTGCCTATCAAGCATATTCTTTCTTTAAAAACAGTTTAATAAAAATACTACAGAAGTGTGTTGAATCAGTGTCAGGTCCTGGCAGTATTGCATCACTTATCTTTTACACTCTCAGGTACTTTAATTTGTGTGTTGCTGTGTACGTTCTCCTGTCTTCAGGGAAGAGTGGTGTCTTTGGTGTGTATGTTAATAATGCATATGTAAACCCATTTGTTTACAATAATAGAAGCAACATCGAATCTGAGATTTTTAAGCCTATTTTATTTTTCTTTATAGAATTTAATAAAACACCTCCCTGAACAAGAACAATTGAATGCATTGTCCAAGTTCAAGAATGAGTATAACAATTTGTCTGAGCCAGAGCAGTTTGGTGTTGTGGTGAGTTCTGTTTTATTATCACTGTTTTTTTGGTTGGTTTTTTTTTTGGTTTTTTTTTTTTTTTTTTGGTCCTTTCTTGAAATACAGTTTTAATATAATATTATAGCAAAAAATGACAGTTGCTTCTGTCTAAAAGTGAAGGGGTTCCAGACCAGGAGAAGAGTACAGGTGCTGCCGTTCAACTGGACTTTTGTTGGACATATTCATGGATGTGAAAAGCCTGGTTATTGAAATATTGCTTCTGGAATGATTCTGGATTCTCTTTGGTTAAAAAAGTAATTTACTTTTGCAAGAGAAACCAAACCAAAACCATAAAAATTTTGGTATTTTCTGTGGCAAAGTTTCACTGGGAGATACAGAGCTATTTTTGAATCTTCATAGCTAAAATAGTTTGACCTTACTTTTGTTTGCATTAATAAATCTTAAGTTTTTCACTGAAGTTTTCTACACTTAAGTTTTTCTGTCTATTCTCCATGTAAATGAGAAGAAAATAATGTCATAGCCGAACATATTGACCTATTCTGCCTCCTGTGGCCTGTGTTTTATACTGTTCTGTCAAGAGTACCCCTAATTACTTTTTCCCTTCTTCCTGGAAAGATATGTTTGTAGTATCTTCCAGGTTGAATTCACAAAGGAAGACTGGAAGTGAAAAAAAGAAAATGCTAGTTCAGTGCTGACAGTTGATGCTTTTTGTGGAAATACAGTTTGCATCTGATTTCTGTATAGCTCATAATTGGTAATAACTTCATCCAGACAAACTCAGAGTAATGCTGTGTCATTTCCTGGTGCATATATATATACAAGTCTTTGATTTTTCTTGTCCATTCCTGGAGTTTCAACCTAAGGTGGTTATTATTAATTGCTAAGATTATCTTATCTGAGTATTATTCCATGAGGGAATAGTACTTATTCAGTTAGATGGAACTGTCAGTTGATAAGAGCTAGACCAGTAATGGGGTAGGTAGAGTTTTACTGCATCTGGCCCAACTTTTCTGATAAACTTTTCTTTAAAAGTTGAGGCAATGTGATAACTTAGAAAAATAAAACGGACAAAATGATAAGAGTTCTTATATCTCAAAAATTTGTGGAGCTTCTTTTCTGAAGGAGCAACCAGTTTCCCACTGAAATGTGCAAGTCCTCGCTTTTCCTGGTTTTCCATGCAAAACATTAAAAAGCAAAATCCACAAACAAGACCAAACCCCATCATTGAGCAGTTTCTGTTGTGTCACAGCTTCTATACATGTAGTAGAGCCGATTTCAGGCAACAAGCTAAAATGTTTATTACATGAAACATTTCTTGTTTCTGTTCCAACGGGGGAAAATGTGAATAAGTCACTTCTTTTACTCTTTGATTGTGGAATCCTATCCATTTACTTTTCATCAAAGTTCTTTGAGCTCCATCTGGTTCTCTTGTAGCTTTTCTTCAGGCTCTCTCTGGTTCTCTGTATTGTTGGCTAGGGAGCAGGCTGAGAAATTCTACTAACTTCTTAGGAAGCCACTGTTGATACTAATGTGAATCTTCACATTATTGCTGGTTTTGTTGGTTTTGTTTATTTTTGCTTGAAAATGTTGGTTTATGCCTCATTTTTGGCTGTCTGTTTTAAATGAGAAGAATCAAACTTGAATACAAAATGCAAGACTTGAAGTCTTTTAGATGAGTAGTGTTTTATAGTTATGATTTTTCAGAGAATTAGGAGATTTCATGTTAATTTGCTCTGAAGTTGTGATTAAAGGAACAATTAAACTATTTAACTCTTAATGAAGAAGCTAAATAGTGCATAAATGGCTAGTTATTACTTGTGTGATATTTTTTTTTTTTATCATGGAAACCTATGATCTTTAGGCTTTGAATTGAAAGTCAAAATTTGATACTCTGAAAGAAGCAGCAAGACACTTAGCCAAATATTGGCTTTCTCTGACTGTTACAGTATGGTATCTTTCCAGCAAAGTTAATTAACTTTTGTTGTTGGCTTAAAGCCTTTGAGGACATGACACTAAACAGTTCAGGTTCCCTTCATGAGTGTGGCTTGTGGTTTTGGGGTTTTGTTTGGGTTTTTGTCTTAATGGTTGAGAGGATTTGTTTTCTTTATATTGACCCTATCAGTTGCTTTCGTGGTTTCTGCCGTCTCTTTTTAAAGTTATTTATCATTTTTATATGTTCTGTTTATTCAGCACTAACTATAAAATAAATCCTTTATGGCCCTTAACTTCTCTTCCAGACTCTGTGTTTTCTTTAGACAAACTACTTTATTTTCCGCTAGGTTCTTTCTTTCACTTACTCCAGGCTGATGTCTCAGAGCACAGATATTATCACCTATTACTGTGGGGCTTGATTTTGTTTTAGGGTTGTGGGTTTTTTTTGGGGGCGGGAGAGGGGGACAGAGAGGGGCTTGCACAGATTCATTAACTATTTCATGACAATTAATTCTGTTCATCTTATTAAAAATTTAATTTACTATTGTTACCTTAACTTGACGTTATATTGAATGTTGTATTTCCTTGCACAAATTCATGATGAAGTATGCTTGTGCTTGACGAAAAATAAATACTCAATTGCGTTTTGTTTTACTGTAGTTCTTGTTTTGTACTTGGTTTTACTTACTTCAATAAACTTCCTCCAAAACTTCTTTAAAACTTCCTTAACCTTTATATTATGTTCTTGGTGGTTTCATTGATTATCACAGAATCAGAGAATATTCTCAGTTGGACGAGATCCACAAGAATCATTGAGTTGAACTCTTAGGGAAATAGCCCCATATAGGGATCAAACCCACAATCTTGTCTTTACCAGCACCATGCTGAATCTTCTATAAAACTTCATAGTGATGAAGATTATCTTTGTGCAATATAAAACCCACTGGAGATGAATGGGGTTTTATCTAGATATTCAGCTTCGTAACTGTTGAGAGAAGGTTGTATTTTGGTGGTTTTTACAATTTTACCTGGTTCTTTCTTCAATAGACATTATAAATATTTTTTGCTTTAGGACTTTTAGGAATGTCGATTGTTTTGCAGGTAGTTTTTTCCTACTAAGAAAAAGGTATTGTTTTAGAGAACATTTTTCCTAATTTTTGGTGTAGTGTCTGTCGTCATATCAAAGAAATGTTTAAGGAGTAGATCATTTAGTAAATGTTAATCTCATTTGTTTTCAGTGAAGTTGATGTAATAACTACTAGTTAGATTTATTGATCGTGACTGATACTTTGAGTGCAGTAATCTGTTTAATGGGTTTTTACTGAACTATTACCATACTGCTAGTCGATCTATGATTCATAAGAAAGTTGGGTACAAACATCTTGCAGCTGTTCAGAACTTGAATATTCTGAATTCTCATAGAATTCCATTCTATGATTTGATGTACACTTGGTTATTTACAGTGCCTGTAATTCTTTGTGGTGTAAAATAGTCCTAGACCATACTAAATTTATTATATGGTTTGATATCCATAAATGCAGTTCCATTTAAGAAATTGCAGTTTTGATGCTCTTTATCAGGCATCCCTGCGCCTCTGACGTTTCAAGGCATTTTTGGAGGCACAGATGTGCATGGCAATGTTTGGTCCTATATCAGACAGTTCCAGATCTTTGCTGCACCCCCCACTCCCCCCAATCCTCCCAGTGTCCTGTAACTGTAGTTCCCCGACTTTGCAGCACCACGCGTCTGCCTCTCCCTCTCTTGCTCACACAGCAATGCTAAGGCTTCAGGCCTACTCATGCCAACATATTTTAACTGTTGCACTAGGAACCATTTCAAAAAGTAGTTCTGAATTTATAAAGCTGAATGCATAGAGCTGAATCCAGTAGTAAATTCCGGCATGAGACAACTGGAACAGGTTGCCCAGAAAATGTGGATGCCCCATCCCTGGAAATTTTCAAAGCTAGGTTGAACGATGCTCAGAGCAACCTGGTCTAGTGGAAGGTGTCTCTACGTATGGCAGGGGAGTTGGAACTAGATGATTTTTAAGATTCCTTCCAACACAAAAGATTCTATGATTTTATGTAGCCTCATCAGTGTCTGTAGTCCCTAGTGGTACAAAATGGTCCTGGTCCATATTAAATTTATTATATGGTTTAAAATCCATAAATGCAATTCCATTTAAGAAATCAAAGTTTTGATGTTTTTCATTAACACTTCTCATATAAAAAGCTTCTAATGCTTGACAGGATGCCATTAGTAGACATTTGACCTCAGGTGTAGTGTACTAGTATTCTTACATATGAGAATACTGTCTCAAAAGCCACATGTGATGCCTCCTGCTGTCTTTCTTTTCTTGTAATCTGAGACGTTTGGAAAGATGTTCCCATATTGTCTGGTACTACAAAAAAAGGAAACAGATTTTTCCTTGATCACTTATATTTGCTCAAAGATAAAATTGAGGGAATTACAAAATATTGTTTCAGAAATAATTAATGTTCAGACCTTGTGAAATTCACTGACAGCTAACCCAAATAGAATTTGGCAAGCAATCCTCATGTGGCTTCACAGCTTGTTCACTGATGGATGTGTTTTTAATGAGTTCGTACCAAAGGAAAAGATTTCACTAGAGTAAATTGAAGATTAGAGTGAGGCCTGATGAAGGCTAGTTTGTCTTAAATAATTCAGCACACACTTAAATTGATCAATTCCGTATTCAGCTGATAGTTTCACCTGTATGTTCTCATTGAGAATAACTCAAAATGTATTCATGTTTTTTCACTGTTGTCTGGAAAATATCATGCCATCACTGTTTCTGCAGAAGTGTACCCTGCCTTTCATAATACTTGATTCTTGGTTACAGCCATACCTAGTGACATTTCAGCCTGTTTAAAATTCTGAAGTGCTGAGGTGCATCTGGGCTGTGAGATATTTTGATTGTGTTAATTTCTATCTGCAAACCTTTTCTGCTGTGTCTTCTAGATGTCATGTGTATCTGCTGCTCTGCCTTGTCAGTGTTCTCTATTAGTATTTCCAGCCTTTCCAGGATTGTTGCCAAAAATTAACTTTCTATCATATGCCATCTGTGAGAGTTAAAAAATCTTTAGGACAAATTGCAGTCAAGTTAGTTATGTTGTTGCAAAGGAGACCATCCTTAACTCCTGTAATGTATTTCAAACCCTGAACCTAGGTAAGGGTGGAGAGCAAAGCTCCAGAAATACGTTCTGAAAATGGCCATCATGAATGATCTGCACTGATCTGACTACTTGCAATTGCCATTGGATTGGCTTATATTACTTCCTTTGCATCAGTGAAAGATTGTGATACCCTATTATAGATGATTGCTCCTGTAAGTGCTTCAGTACCAGCAGGTCTTACTCTTATCTCTGTTTAGTTCCAGTAAAACCATTTTGAGTAGTTAATCTACAGTTTTTTAAAAACAGTTTTTTTAAACTGTTCTTACTGTTGCCTAATATTAATTCAGATGGCTAAGTGAGTACTTGTTGTTTGTTCTAGCACACACATAGGCTATCTCAGTTTTCTTCTTGGCAGATATCACTACAGATTCAGTGCAGGAATGTTATTTTTCTGAAGGCTCTCCATCTTTTGCTTCCAGCCATTCACTTTGCACATTCTGTCAAGAGCCTCTCCTGGATCTGATTTGATATTTTTCTTCACTAGTAATGTAAGCAACCCTCTAATGTTCATGTCATGCTTTACACATCATAAGGAAAATACTTCTGTACCTCACTTGAGTAAGGACTATGATCCTGCCATTTTGACTCAGCAACTTCAAGGATTTCTTGGAATTTAGCCACCTAAATTGAGTTAGGTATCCAAATTCCTGACTAGTGTAGGGCAGCTGTGCTGAAAGAATCTTGAGGCTGATCAGTACTTACTAAATCCCTAGAGGCTGAAATTAATATGCAGATATTTCACCTTTCCAGCTTCAGATGTTAGAGCTCAATGGAGCTCCAAGTGCTGTAGAATTTGCTTTCCCTGTGATCATTTTGTAGAACTGAGGAACTTTCTCCAAGACACGCAAACTCTCTTCTGCAGCATTCACTTATGTGGCATGTCAGACTGTTTTTGCCACAGATTAGCTGTGGTTCCAAATACACCCAATAGCCATATGGATAAAAATTCCCCAGTCATTACTGAATTCGCTATTGACAGGGCTACAGAAGCTCTAGAGTGGAATGCTTTTTCCTTACCAGTACTGTCATGATCATAGACACATATCTTCCTTCTTAGGATATTAACTGGGACACCTTGTTGGGTCAGAGAAGATGATAACAGATATGAATTGTTGGAGGCCTGAACTGTTTTGAAATGGGTCATGTCTGTCACATCAAAGACATCAGAATCAGCTGCTAGCTATGTAACATGAAATTCCACTTTTGTGTGAGAGTTGTTCTGATGGTTCAACCTGATGGGAAGTACTAGACTTGCTGTCAGAATTTTGAGACATTCTCATCCAGACCTTGATCGTGTGTCTTCATGACCTCTGTTTTGGGATATTCCTTATCGTAGACTTTTCATTAGGAGGTGGATTCCTAGTAGTAGCCAGACAGAAAATGAGGCATTTGTTTTAAAGTCAGGCTTATCAGATTTTTTGATCTGGAATACAGTTACATCTGATTTACTTTTAGAAACTTCTCTCCATTTGTTTTGATACTGTAATATTTGATTTTAAGTTCCTCAATGACATCTGCCCTTGACTTCTGGTGTTAATGTATTTAATTTTGCTACCTATATGGCTTAGAGGTTTTACAGAGGATTTTTACCTATATTAAACTCTTGACTTGGTTTCCCACGAGGAAAGCTTTTCAGTCTAGTAGCATCTGCTCCATATGTTTCTTTTAATGAAAATAGCCTTTCAGACATCTGTTAGGTCTGCTAAAAATAGAAGAATTTGGGAAATTCGGCCTCTCCCCTTCTTGGAAGGTTCCTTTTTAGGAAAATATGGTTGTGTCGTTTCAACTTGGAGAAACAAAAGCTGTCTGCATTTCATACTGATCAAGATGTTAGTACATCTAATTTATTGTTTGGATAAGACAAAAGAAAGAGACTATTTTTCACAGAACTTACCTTCCTGTGAATTTCAGCATGAAGACTGTAAGCTCAGCTTATTTTGACAGCTGTGTTGTAACCCCCATTGGCAATTCTGAGATCTGCTCACTGACCTTGCTGGGCCATCTTTGTTGAACATAATGCAATCCAAAACAGTACAAGGGATTTTCTGCACTGTGAATCAGTGCACTGTCATCCACAAGACAAGAGAGAGCTGCCTGTGTGCAGCTCGGAGGTAATTGATAGGTGTTGTCCCCATGTCACTTACAATACACTGCCTTCTATTCTGACCTGAATATCCTTTACGAAAATATTGGATTTGCAAGAAACTTAGTCAGTAGTTCAAATTCAAGCTGTTTATAATTCAGGCTGGAGAAGCAGAGTAATAGCACATGCTCTCTATTGCTGCTAATAAGGCTGAAAAGTCATTAGTTCAATTGTTTGCATGTATACATACATATATATATGTGTGTATGTGTATATATATGTGTATATATATGTACTCAATTTCTCTTAAGTAATTGAATTTTGTGTTGGCAGTTCTTGGCTTTCTTATCATTTCCTTGAGGAAAGAGTGTGTCAAAGGTGAAGAAAGATGCACTATTTCCACGTATCCATAAAAACATTTCAACAAAAATACTGATTTTTTTTATTGTGAATTGACTTCCCATACTGTAAAATAATGTTTGATCTTTCCAGAATGCTGCTGTTTTTCACTAAGATTTAGGCATTTTGGCTGTCCTTTTCAAATTGAGCAGAATGTTCTTTTATCTTCTTTAAACATGATAAAAGATCTGTCAAGGTATCAGTCCTTCCCTATTTGATTTTTTTTTCCTGCTTTTCAAGTGCCTGGGTCTAAAGATAAGTGGCAGGAATTCCCACTTTTTACCTCTGCACTCTTAGGAGTTCACTGATGCTGCAAAGGTGAAAGCCATACATTATCCACAGGGAATGGTGTTCTAGTTTGCTCTCTTTAGTCAGCTTGGCTGTAACTGTTATTTTACTTTTTGGATGAGAACATTTTCAGGTGGTCTGACAGCCTCTGCACTGTTGCTTCTTTTAAAGAATGTATGAAACTGAAGTGCTTGCAGTGTTTTTCTCTATGAGCTTGTGACAGGAATGAAACCCCTTCAGTGATCAAAATGTAGTGTCAGTGGAACTTCTGAGATGCTTTCCTTTACTTGACATCAACAGAAAAAGATAGTGAGAGTACACATATATCAGATTGCACATTCTTGTAGTTGCCTTGTGATTTATGCTGTATTTGAGAGAAAAACCTGTCTTTGCTGTTGGATGTGAGATCTGTGAGAGCTGCTACCAGGTAGCTCAACTCATAAGTCAATTCCCATTTGGACTTGTTTGTAGTGAGACTCTTCTTGTGGACTATTACTTAAAAAGTAGAACAATTCATTACCTGTTCACTGAGTTCTCTGACATGTACAGGTTCCTACTTCAACTTCTTGTTTTAGTTATTTGGATTGTTTATTTTCAGAATTTCACTATCAAGACTGATGTAAACTTATGTTCTTGTATGCTGATTATAAAAAAATATAGGGTGTTAACATAAGATGGTCAGCATTGCAACACTTAGATTCTTAGTGCTTTTTGTGGTAGGGTGTATAGATTTTACAGTTTGAATATAACTGTGAACTACATGTCACAAAAAAAGCCATGTATTACTAAGGGGACTCTATCTCCTCTCTTCTCAGTTATTAACTTAGCAAACAGGTAAAGAAATAATACCAACAACATGCATTGTGCATGGATTTCAGAGTATTTTCAACAACAACAATAATACTAGTAATAATAATAACAATCCCAGCAGCATTTCTGTTGTGTTTCTGGCATGTGTTCCTGTTTCTGATTTTTAGATTACATATTTTTGCATTCAGCCTTAAGAATTACATACTTGCATACCAGACATCTGAATTTCTTGTAGTTCAAGTGGTTCTGATGAAATCTTTGCACCTTTTATGCAGATGTGCATGCTTATGTTTGTGCAACACACATGTTTGTGGTCTAAAGTGCATGATTATTTCAGTTTCAAGGATCTGCGTGTCTGAAAAGCCTGGAGTCAGTAAATGATACATCTTCTGGTGATTCTGTAGTATCTTCAGTTCAATACCATTTTAAATCAATGCAACTTACACTGCATTTTTTTAGTTTTTATGGTTTAATATTAATGATCATCTCTAGTGCACCCTAAGTAGGGTATTAAATACTAAAAATCTGGATAATTTCAATGCAATGTTGTAGGGTTTTTTCCCTAGTCTAGTCTCAGTTTTTTTATGGCTAACTTTAGGACAAAACTTAAAATTAAAAACATTGTTCTCAAGATTCTGAGTAGTAATGCATATACAAATTTAGTAAGATAATTGAGGAAAAGGAGTTAATAATGATTCTTCCTGATAGAGCTGGGAGAATGAATTTGTGACACTTGCCTCTGTCCACTACCTTAACATTCTTTTATGTAGTTATTCTTAAATTAGGTATAAAGTTGTTAGAGCACTGTGTCAATTTAATGTGGAATTTAGGTATTTGTGTTTCTATTTTGCTGTGAAAAATTTGCCCTGTTCAAATTCAAGTCCCATTATCCTTATGTATCCATTCTTAAGTAAGAATTTTACCACACTTGTTGGATGCTATTTCATGTAGTATAGGAACAGAATATCTGCCTACAGTTGGTACTGAGCTACTAATGTTCGAAGTGTACATTTTAAGTGTTTTACTTGATGACCAGGCTGGAGGCAGTCAATGGACTAAAGTGCAACAGTTGATTTTCAACCTAGTTTAATCTGAAAGACAGCCTGGTTATGTGCTCTGCTCTGTGATGAAAACCAAAGTACAGTTAGTAGAAATGATTTCTTATTTTACATCAAGATTTTTTACCTGAACTAAAATGCAAATGGTGTGTTTATTTCAATGAGAGATCATCATGTGGCTGCACAGCTATGCAGGCATTTCTGAAATGGCCTAGTGACATGAAATGTTAGCTCTACCTGATTTTATTTTCTTCTACTGTCACAGTAAAAACAATAAAACAGATTGTAAATTCCTTCCTCCTCTGCTTCTATATCAAACCCTTTGGATGAGACAGCCTTCAATTTCACTTTACACTGAAAATGGATGGAGTGTCACCATCATCCTTTACTCTGAGTCTCTTGGGATAATCAGTGCCATATGACTTATGAATGTTGCACTGTCAGAGGAATTTTCACATAGGTAGACTGCATCTGTGTTGAGAAATACTCTGTAAAAGATCAGGTATCACTGTGGTTTGGAGGGGGATACGTCCAATTTAAAGGCAAAAAGTTTAAGGCCATTATATTAAGCCTACTGCTTTGTAGGAGAAGTGCCAGTATTATTGCTTCTTTCTTGCATTGAGAAGTACTGATAGCTGGAAACAATGTGTTCCTTATTAAGAAAAAAATAGTAAAAACTTAGTTTAAGATTCTGGGAATTGTAAAGAAATTGCTGTCTTGAACCTTGCCTTGAGAAGGAAGAAGACAAGTATGACGAAGGAGATCTGGAATTCATGAAACTGATGAGAAAACAAGTATAGGGAAAAATAGGATACGCAGCTCATTGAATAATTTTTTAGTGTTTCTAGTGTGGATGTAGTAAACAATGTGCAAAGTATGTCTGGAGTGAGAATTCAGTGACCTAGTATATAAGATCAAAATTTCTGTTGAAAATACATGATCAGTAAACCATAGAAAAAGCCAAGTCTTTTGTACTACAGAAGCTGTTTTCCTGGGAGCATTCAGCTGCACCTAATGAACTGTATTAGGTTAGTATACAGGAGTGCAGGGGGTATGAATATTGGTATATATTAGTGTGTACTCAGTGTTTCATAACTGAGATTTCTTCAAAACTGTTTTTTTCCTGCAAGTTTATCACAGGCCTTTCAAATATTTGCACCAGAAAATGAGATTTGTCTTGTTTTGGTACATCCAGAGTTACACAAAATTTGTGAACTACTTTCATTCCTTTGCAACTACTGGGTCATAAACGTGGATTAGTTTTATAGGATTTGGTATATGAGTTGACAGATGTGATATATGATGACACTTTATCTTTTATTGCTTACACATACTAGTTATTTGGAAAGGATGGGGGCAGTTCCTATTAACCACAAGATGGGATTTCAGTTGCTTACCCAAGTGTCTCTCATTCATTCATTCATTTGCTATCAGTTATAGCAGATATATTGCTTCTTCAAGCCTGTCACACCAATAAATCATTTCAGAGCGTATGCATTTGTACAGTGCCAAAGTGTACCATGAATTTTAAAGGAAATCTTCTATTTTTCTTTTCAATCAGATGAGCAACGTGAAGAGACTACAGCCACGGCTCAGTGCTATTCTTTTTAAGCTTCAGTTTGAGGAGCTGGTGAACAACATCAAACCTGACATCATGGCTGTCAGTGCTGCCTGTGAAGAGATAAAGAAGAGTAAAAGCTTTAGCAAGCTACTGGAACTAGTATTGTTAATGGGAAACTACATGAATGCAGGTTCTCGGAATGCACAGACCTTTGGATATAATCTCAGCTCGCTATGTAAAGTGAGTTTTGAAATGTCCATGTTGAGTATTACATGCACTTTTTTTTTGTTTTTATTATGCTGCATAAATACTCTGGGTTTGATGTTTTTCCTGCAGTTAATTATTTGCTTACTATTTTTTTTTCCTTATTATTGGCATTAGTCGATAGTTTAAACAGTACAGCTAATCCATGAATAGTCATCTTAAAATTGGTTTGCATTTAATGACTTTTAAGTGATTATATTTTGCGGGACTAATAAAAAACCCAAACTAAATAAGGTTATGTAAGGACCTGATCACTGTGGTCATAGTAGTTTTGTAATTTTAATGTGTGTGACAACTTCTAAGACATCTATCACATTTTAGTATGTTTTAATATAGTTATGTTTTCTTTTGGACATGAATTTACTCCTTATATGATTTTCTTATGTTGCTCAGTTTCATCAGTTTCTTGCTTCTGATTTTTCTGAAATTTTCACTCTTTCAACTTTTGTATATGGTATATACAGGAAGGTGTCTTTACTTTTCTGTGTGTTAATTTATAATCCATTCTAATGCTAATTACCTTTCCCATATTTAGTGTTGTCATTTTTTTCCTGTGCTTTCTGGGAGGTTACTGAACAATCTTCAGAGTGCACATATAGTTCTTACAAGGAAATATTTATTTGAAACTTTGTATGTACTCTTTGTCTTTCTGTTTCTTTATCTTTTTGCACAAGAGAAAACACAATATGTTAACTTCTACATTCATGAAACTAATCACCCTTATTCTGCCATTTTTCAAAAGAATTCTTTCACTGAGTATTGAATGTGATACATGTGACATATATATTAATAAAGAATAAGTTATATTCTTTCTGTAGTCTAAAGTAAGGATTGAGCATGAGTCATCCACCTAGAGTTAATACATTGTATATGAAGTGATTGAGTTAAAAAAACAACTTGTTGAGAAACATATTCAGAAGGAACATACTGAAAGTTCTTCATTAAGGTGTATTTTCTTAAGTATGATTTTACAAGAATCTGTCCTAGGTCTGGTTATATTCTCTGTATTTTTAATGCATGAGACAGAAAATATATTTATGAAAAGAATATTAAGGTAATTTATATAAGCACTTTGCAGAGAGGATCAAAAGTCAGAATTTGTCTTGGAGAAATAATTTATTAAGATCTAGAACATGAAGGTTTTGAAGATAACTGTGGAGTACTAGATATAGGAGAGGGAATTGGTGTATATAGATAATTAAATTAATATCTGGATTAGTTCTTCTACATCAGAGAGCAGCCATGAGTAATCTCAGAAGAGAGATATGATATTGATATGCTAATACTCAATCATTTATTAAATACTGATGTATTAAAATTATATGCATGTTTATAACACAGGTTCATATTTATAGCTACCTTTTGTTATGTATCACAGCATATTACAATGTCACATTGTAGAAATTTTTTGTGGTGTTATTGAGACATCTTTCACTGAGATTCCCAATACAGTAGAAGTAACATATTTTATAACATTGCATACGCTAAGGATCCTAGAATATATTTTTGGATTTTGATATATATGTATTCTATTTCCTGTTTATTTGGAAACTGTGTTTCACATTGTTATTAATCCACTTTTCTGAAGGAAAACATGCATGCTCTGGGAGAGTATATCTCAGCATAGTAGCATTTTGATCTTTGCAAATAAACAATCTTTTTAGAGTTAATTATGAAATATCAATATGTGTTAAGGACTTTGTGCCTTAATATTCAGATGGACAAGTCTTTGTGCAGTTGTGGCAGCCCTTTTTATAGTCATGTTTACTTTGTGCCTACATGCTCGTATAATTCTCCTGCTAAATTTTTTTATGTAGAAACAGTTAAGTAGTGAAGAAACACTTTCATATGTGATGTCATTTTCTATTTATAAAAATGTCTTCAATTTAAAAGAATGTCTCAGTTGAAAGACTACAACAGAAGTGTTTGTCAGTTGTCAATTGTTAGTGTTGTTACACAAGTAAATGCAAGTTTTAAAGTAGTCAGCATTGAAAATAATTTTATATGTATAATGAGTCCAGAAGGAAAGGGTTACGCTTAAGAGTTCTTGAAGTCAGCATTTTTAAACAGTGAGACCTATGAACTCTTATTTACTGTATTGAGAATTGATAACAAGAACTTGTGCACATTAAGGTTGTGTAGCTTCCACTACATAAATATTTTTAAGCTAGAGTTATTTTCATACATAAAGAAGGAAATCATGCAATACAGTGGATACGTGCATTATGTATAGATTTTGCTGATTTAACTTCGATTTTTCTTTTTTACATTTTCATGTGCTTATTCACAGTTTTGTAAATATTCCTGTATTGTTAAAATAATTACATTTTTAAAAGAAATGTGTACTGTTTTTGAATACTGACACAAATATTGCGTAGATTTAAAAAATACTTAGTGGGACCTTTCTAGGGATTTTTAGCAAGAGGGGAAATGAAACAGCCCATTGCTGTCTTTAAAAAAAATGTACTACTACAACAGTTTGTTCTTCCCCTTCTTGGATGAATAATTACTAATATATATCAATTATCAAAATGGCCAGAAATAAAATTTTTCTTGATGTTTTTACATTTCTTTTTTTTTTCCCCACCCAGCTGAAGGACACAAAGTCAGCAGACCAGAAAACAACATTGCTCCATTTTCTCGTAGAAGTGTGTGAAGAAAGCTATCAGGATGTCCTGAATTTTGTTGAGGACTTTCAGCATTTGGATAAAGCTAGTAAAGGTTTGTGTAACTAACTAAAAGTATTGATTTGGAGACATTACAGTGTCTTGCGTATAAGATTATGCTTATTTTTTACTAATAATATTTAAAAAATAGATGTTAATAGTCAATATCACGGATCAGTAATTTGAGCTACTGTGAATGGTCTTGAAGGTACTTATTGTTTGGTGTTCTAACATTTACTGCAGGACTTCCCATTACATTTCTTCTAACCTGTCTTCTAGAACCATTTTCCATACTGGATTTCTTTTAAAAGTTCTTTTCTGTTACCAGATCTTAATTCCAATCTTTGGTCTTTTATACGGTAAGTGTATCACTCACCATCTTGTAATTCAGACGTGTAGAAAGGCTGGAATGGCATCACTTTATTTTATTTTTTTTAAAACATGGAACAGTTTTATCTTCCCTCCATGTATCCTTTTCATGCAACAGTGACATCGGAAGTCTGGAAAAATTTGTAGTTTCATCATGCAATATAGAATATGGGCAATCTTTGTATAAGCACCAGCAGAGTTTTTTGAAGTTAATTTCTTAATTAAAAATGCCTTTTCCACATTTTGTCAGTTTAAGTAATTTAAACAGCTGAAGCATAGATGTAGAAATGCTACCTTAGCACTGTCCTACTCTGGCAGGAAAAAATGATAGGATGGGCTCAGTTAAAAATTTTTTAGTTGATATCAGCTTGGAAAATATCACAGTTTATCTATAATGCTTTGTAGAGTGTCACTCTCATGCCTCAGTCAGTCTCCCTG
Organism: Promerops cafer; assembly: GCA_013398275.1. Classification (NCBI taxonomy): domain Eukaryota; kingdom Metazoa; phylum Chordata; class Aves; order Passeriformes; family Nectariniidae; genus Promerops; species Promerops cafer. The sequence goes on along the minus strand of VZSE01005379.1, from coordinate 666,079 downwards.
CCACAAATTACAAGTTTGCAAAACCTGCCTCTGATAGAGAACTTGAGATAGTGGTCACTTACATAGAGTTCACTTTCTGGTTCTTAAAATTTCCACTTTCACTTGGTATATTATAACCTCAGAAAAGTTCCATTATTTTTAAATAGCTGTCAAATGCTTCAAGCCCTTCACCTAACTGTTTATACTGGTAATAGAAACAGTTTCTGCTGTATATTAATTTGGTGTGTTTGAATAACACTGTTATTTTCAGTGTTAACTGGTCACTGATTTTTTTTAATCACTAATATGTTTTTGTCTATATTGTGGTTGAGTTTATTTTTATCCTTATTAGAAGGCAGTATTTTCAGTGTAGACGGTCGTCTTATATGACACTTCTGACTGTTTTCTGGAAAAAATTCTGAGATCTAAATCACTGACCATTCAAACAGTAGCCAGTAAAATTACCAGTTAGCCCAGGCTTTCTGTTCTGTTCTAGGCATCTGGTAATGACTAGTTGAGTCTTTGATCTCACTCAGTATGAGGTAGGATGGAAATCAATAATCATGTTTTCAAGTTTATATATTGAATTTACTACAGTGTATGATGAGATGCATTTTGCATTTGAGTTTTACTGTATGAAAAAGACAAAAGCTTATTGTGTGTTTGTTTATGCTTGTTTCCCTACCTGCAAAACTCCATTCTGTTTTTGCAAGACTCCTGCTGCACTGGAATTTTGGAAAACCCAGCAGAACACAAAAACTGTAACTCATGAAGTTTTTTTAAACCTTTTAGTACTTCTGCAAAAGTACATTTTTATGAAGCAAGTTGATTTAATATGCACCGACTTTTATGCAGTAAATTTTTAATGAAGTGGCTATTTTTGCTTGAGCTTAGCAGAAGGTCAGTTAAAAAGAAAGTCTGTGAATCTGTTCAGTCGCATCCACTGTAATGGTCCCATATATTACTGATATACTGATGAAGTCTAACAAGTTGACCAAGAGAGCTGGGAAATCATGGCAGATATTACAGCAGATATTACAAGCCATCATTACAGCTACTAGGAACAGTGATAGAGGGGAAGCCATCAAAAATCTTTTATATAGTCAAATATGCGTATTCCAGAAAAAAATTACATGTTGTGCTAGAACAGAACTTTGGTACTGAGGGCTCAGAGGATTTCCTCCATTCTAAGGGAGGAATTCAGGGTCTAGTAGAAATAATCCATCCTGAATTTCATTTTTGGGAGGTAATTTACAGTTCCAGTTACTCTGGAAAACCACTGGATCCCAATGTTATGTCTAAGGGTTACAGGCTGCTGATAGCACAGAAGGGAGAAAGTCAGTCTTGGTTCTTCCTGTCATCCAGTAGAAAGGCTCTATTCACACATATGCTGCTTTGTTCCTCAAAGTTGTTGGAAGAACAGACAACATCACTTTTTTCTGCTTTTGTGTCATATTAATATATTGTTCAATTTTTCCCTGAACTGTAGAGGTAGTATTTTGTTCCAGTACTTGTTTTTAAATCCTCTTCTCTAGCTTTTGTCCTGGCAAAGGTTAGGGCCTTGCACAGGTGGTGGAATTAAATTCCGTTCATGGTTTTACTGAATTTTGTTTTCTGAAGTAATTTTTAAAAATACTTTCCAAGAATAAATCAATGAAGTTGGATAAGAATATTCTATTCTCCTATACCTTTGTTGCCAGCTGGTTTTTATTGAGCTGGTTTTATTACCTGTCTGCATATTCATGTCTTCAGATACAATAATTTCACGTTTTTTGTCTGGCATAAAAGTATTATTTGCAGGTGTCCTTTAAATTATAAATCAAAATTAATGTGGTAGAAAGATGTGTAAATGCCATTTGAACAATATTAACAATTACTAAGTTTAAGGAAACTTGAAGTTGAACATAAGTATTTTTACATAAAAATGGAAAAATGGCATATACTCTGCACTTGTTAGTTTTGGCTTGATCATCTTCAAGTAATTTTTGAGTCTTCTACAGGTTTCTCAAAACAAGTTACTTAAAGGATGCTTTTATTTAGAGTTGTTCCTTGACATGACTGTCCTTTTATCTACCAGCCTATTTGTAGCACGCCTTGTATCTTTTTTGTTTTATATTTGCTCATTCTTAAAACTTCTCTTTCAAGTTATTTCTTATTCAAACTGGTGAACATTAGAACATTACAATGTTCAGCAACTAATTTTCTTTTTATACTTTCCATAAGAAACATACATGCTTCTCTAATTTCATTAAACATTGTCCAGTGATGGTACAGTGAGCTGTTAAAATAGCTTGTAAGACTTCTAGAGCAGTGTCAAGTGACTGCACCAAGTTAATGGTGAAGCTAACATATTTTATAGTATTGTATAAATGATTAGATACTCACAGTATGTAAATTAATTGTTGCAGGAAAAAGTATTTTTTAAAATCTAACTTTGAGAGGCAATCAGTAAGGGACCATATGACCCGTGCAATTGAAGTTTGCTTCAGGGTATTTAAGGTATTTAATTAGTGGTTTTGTTTTCTTTTTTCCGTTGTATGCTAAAGTTTTAGTTTTTACTTTTGTAATATTAGAAGTAGATTTAATTCACTGTTACAGTACATGAATTAAAGATACCTTTTTACTTTGAAGTATAACAAATCCTGTTTTCTAAGTGCTCTTAGATCAGCAGGAGGAACTTTCATTGCAGCTAATGAGCTTACAGATATGACAGTTCCTGAAGATTTATATAATTAAAGCTGTCTTTTCTTTTAAACATAATGACTTCCCTGCTTTTCTGTTAGTATTCGAGACAAGAAACATTTTGGTAATTCAGTTCAATTTACTAATTTCTTATTTTATGGTATTATAAAGATTTATATTGCATTTATGCAGGCTTCTATTTTACTTGATTGACTCTAATTTACAGAGACCTTACAGGTAACAGTGTATCGAGTCTTTCATATTGTACTAACACTATAAAGCTGCAGATTTTCCTTTTTCTAAAAGGCATTCATTCATCACAGCTTTACAAGTAACGTATCCATTTTTTCTTTTTTGAAACTTCATTTTTTTTAGAGATAATTTCACTTCAAATTTAAAAAAGCTAGAAACCCAATTGATAATGTGAAGTTTAAACTACATTAATGAAAAATAGGACGCCCCCACCTATAAAACTTATAAAGTTAAGGCAGCATGAGAGAAAAATAGTGATATATATGCCATAAGAATTCTGTATGTCATAAGGAAAGGGTGTTTTTCTTATTAGAGAATTTCTAAGTTAATGACAAATTTCTCAGTACTATTTAATAATATATTTATGCTATGCATTGCTTGGCTTTTGATTTGGGTCACAAATTCACAGGCACTTATTTTCAGGCCATCAGGATTATATACTCTGTAGGGGAAAAATGTGGATATCTGCTGAAATACAAAAAATATCAAATGGGTTACGCAGAAATCAATTGCAAGAGGAACCTTAAAATGGTGGAAAAGGCAATTGAAAAAAAAAGCTGAATGCATTGAGCAGATGTATAGACCCTTGAAGGTGAGAAAGCTTAATTTTAATGAGTAGAAAGGTGCTGAAAGTGCATTTTAGATGTACACGTAGACTTGTCTGTCTTGCTACCTATATACCTCAGGGAGTTAGATCTTAGAGTGACAATATTGGGTAGAAGACTGATAAATGTGGTCTCTTTTAAACTTTTATTTTTAACTCTACTAGACTGATACTCATTGCCATTCCATGCTAATAGTTCATTCTGAATCATTATTAACCACTCTCACTGCATATTCAAAACAGTTAGGTATTAACAATCATACCCTAAATTATCTGCAAGTATACAAACATGCTGCAGTCAGCTCAGCACTTTGTGGTCCCTAAGGAAGCAGGTGGTGAGGCTCAAGAACTCTTCAGCAAGGGAAGATGCAACTGTTGCAAGGGTATTCTTTTTGCTCCCTCCTCTGAATTTAATTTCTTCTTTTATAAGATGGTTTTGTCTCTTGACAGATCTTGGTCCACCACTGTACCATATCACCATGTGCTGTGGGGGGACCTTGATCCCTGTGCTCGGGGCTGTTGCCTGTTGCTTGCCTGTTTTTTCTGGCTTGCCTTAGCAGCTGCTTCTTTCTTTCAGTAGCAGCTCAGTGATGAGTAACTGACAATCAGTGAATTGTCATTCAGGTGTTTCTGTTTTCAGCTGTTTCCCATATTAACAATTTCTGAGCTTAAACTGTACATTATAAAAGGAGATGTGGTGTCTGACTGCATTTCTCCCAGGAGGCTCTTGAAGTTTGTAACAAGTCCAGCAGGCCAGGGTTCTTGTGGAGGCAGTATAGGGCATAGTTTTTGTAAGATCTGAGGCCTAATACTACTGGTGATGGTAATATTATTACTGGTGAACTGGGTACAAAAATGCTTCCACATCGTTTACCAATTACACTACATTAGTGTGCTCATATTTGAATTCAAAATAGGAGACAAAAATCCTACTTAGCTGCTCTTTTTCATGTGTGCAACTGAAATCTCCTCTGGCTACAGAAGGGAAAGTCTGAGTGCTAAAGAGCCAGTGGCATTGTCAGAGCTTTGGGGAAAAAAAGATCTCAAAAAGAGTATTGTATGCACCTTAGGCACACACATACAAAGAAGAAAGGGGAGGGAAAAAGGCAAGAAAGCTAGAAAATGGCTGTAGAGACAAGGGAAATCATTATTTTGGGAGAAAAAAGCACGTAAATACTGTATTTTCAGTGCTGTGTGACTCTGAGTATATCCAAGTAGATCTTATGCTACTGTTAGTGGATATTTCAGACCTTTGCTGGTGTTTACAGAAACACTCAATACTTTGTAATATTTCTCTGTTAGTGCTCTAAATCCACCTGAAAATACGGGTGAGCTTTTTCTTGTTGGTTATTGGGCATTTTTTGGCTTTGTTTTGTCATTTTGTATTACTTTACTTTCAAATGCTGCATTTATAATATGATGACAGTTTTAGGGAATTATTCAGTAAACTCAGTCCAGTGTGATTTTCACATGGCAAAACCAATAGTATATTTCCAGGGTTTTTTTTTAATTATAGGGTATAATTTTTTGTATCAGGCTAGAGGTCAGTTTGTCACTGTCACTCTCTCAGAATAAAGGGCCATCATAGCACGAGGGAAGCAAAATACCTATAGGCAAGAGGAAGAACATCATGATTAGGAGATGGCAACATCCAAGCAAATTGTCATAGAGGGTGGGCACATAAGATGTCTGAAATATCGGCTGATGCAAAAAGTAGCAAAAGGTTAACAGCAATAAAAATGAGAGAGCATGCAAATATTGTTTCACTTTGGAGAATTATTTCTAGTACTTAAGATAAAACAGGTGTAGTTTCAAAGCTAGATTAAATATTGTTTTATTTTTAAGCAAGAATAATGATCTGGGGATGGGAGAAATGGGAGTGAAAATTCTCCACAGAAATTTTTTGAAAGAAAAAGAATCAGACTACTGTATTCTCATACTGTAAATACCAGTTTCATATTCTGCATCCTGAGATAACTGAGATAAATCTAGAAGTTTAGTAAGTACATTTTTTACCAAGTTTTCCTGTGGCTATAGTAATGTTGTGCTATTATAGAATATTTAAGAAACTGAAAAAAGAATGATTTGAGCAATTTCATGTCTCTTTATCTGACTGTATTGATATGAAGGTTTATAAAGGAAAGAATAATCTGACACAGAGAGAGGTTAATGCGAGTAGCATAAAATAAAAATTAATTTATTGGTAGCTTTGGTTATTAATTATTTTCTTCTTTTTCACTCCCATAAAATCTGTGTTGACTTCAGCAAAGGACTTGACATTACGTACAATGGGAGAATATTCATTAGAATAAAAACTAGAAGAAACAAAACATTGTCTTAAAAGGAACATGGTCAAAAAAAAAAATTGTGGTATTGCACCAATGAGCATGTCTGACACAGGGCTAGATAGTTTGCCAGATGAGAGGCGTATCGGGTTGTCATCCCTGAGTGACCCTGAGGAAGCAGAATAAAAGAAATTAAAATCAATAGCATGAAGTACAAGATCGTGCATCTTGCTACTGTAATAAGGGCTTTGGTCAAGAAAAAAAGGCTATTTTATTGTAAGTTAATCAGATAAGGTATTCCCAGAATAACTGGAGGAATTGTAATGCAAAAATTAAAGGGCTGGTGAGTTATCACCTGAAACACTATGCAGAAATATTTGAAAACAGAAGCAAGTGAAGAGGCTTCCGGAATAATTGTGATATTAGAAAACCAGATTCAGAAGCCCTTCTGAAGAAGAACGAAGTTGTTTTAACCATGAAAAGCAGATGGTGGGAAATCCAGTTATTGCTTATAAAAACAGCAGGAGCCATTCTGGAAGAGGGCTGTGAGATCTTAGGGGGTATGAGCAGGTGTAAGTAGGAGATCCTTCAGGCACAGACACATTGTATTCAGCAAACAGCTTGGCTTTGTGGGCTCACTAACATTCAGAATCCCACGGTTTGACTTTGTTTTTTAACTAGCGTATGAGTTGGGTACTTCAGTTTGGCTTGGGTTTAGTTCTGAATCCTTCCAGGATTAGGGGTTAAAGTTAAGAAGCTTTTTTTTATTTTCTGCCATTCTTCTATATCCCTTCATGTTTTATACCATGTCTTTTGGAGGCACACAAGAAAAAGCTGGTAATTATTTTATATGATCTCTTTTTGGAAGAGCTGGTTATATTTAGAGGTTTGATTTTTTTTTTTTTTTCCAATCTGTTTTCACTAAACTGAAAGCTGCAAAGACAATAGTACCAAACTTAATAGCAGCATATTGTGAACTAGCCTTTATTGGAGGCTATCATCAGAAATATAGTCTTAAAGGAAAATATATCTAATAGTTACACACTGCTGAAATCAAAGGCATGCTGAAATCTTAAGTTCAAGAACAACCTAAGATCATGACAGAGGAAAAAAACCTTTTCAGGACAAAACAGAGAGATAAAGATTCTTGATCAAATATGTAAATGTTCAGTGTCAAAAAGCCTGAAGTACTAGAGTAAAAAACTGGCTTTGCTGTAAGCAAGAGCTTGAAAATCTCTTGTATAGAACCTGTTAATCAGCTCTAGGCACTGAGTTATTTTGCTGGGTTTCTCATCTGGATAAAAGAGTGTAGCTGTTACTCAACTGCTACCTGCAATTGGTGTAGATGATTTTTTGGTGGGTTGGGCTTTTGTATTGTTTTTAAATTGGTGTTCCTTGCCAGCTCTCATAATTTTGACATTATGTACTATGTGTATATATCACATTAATTTATACTATGAACTCTGCATGCAAGATAAACAGTCTTGTGAAGAGTCCAATCAATAGTTAGATTAGGCACAAGTTGTTGTATTCTGTGTTTCTTAGCATCTTTCTAAGTAAATCAGTGACTTAAAATGGTGTGTGCCTAACTCTCAGATGCTTCTCATGGTAGCAGAAGTATGACTTTCTATTAAAATCAAGTTTGTTTCTGGGGCCAGTGAAGACTGAAACATGTTAGCCAACACTGTCAGCTTCTAATTTTAGCTATGCTCCCCAAACAAAGCAGTTTTTTAACTACTGAAGCCAACTGACCTAGCTAGTGATGATTTTGGCTTACCAATTGCTTAGTCAAAATGTGCAGGTCTAACATACAATTGAGAAACTATGTTTTGAGTTACCAGCGGCTTTTAAATATTGTGATTATGATGCAATTTATCACACTGCCATGGATCATTTTATAGTTGTCTTAACCTTTCTGCTATGAATGGGATTGTAGTTGCTATGCAGCATTTTATTCTGGTCATTTGGGGACTCTGTCAGGCTTTTATCAGAGAAGGATGTGTTTATTCTATGTATTTTATGTTTTCTCTCACGTAACTATTTGGTGGATGAAATTATGGATCTACTACAGATCGTAGTAACATTATAGGGATACAGACGTTCTCCATGGAGTTTTTTTTAAGATGAAGGTAACTAAAGCTTTATAGATATTTACAGTATATTATGAATTAAATCAATAATTTAAAAAAGTCATTAGACTAGAATTCACAGTACATTCTTACATCTTTATATATTGCTCCTGTCAAACTTAAATAAATGTTGACTTCATAAATAATTGGAAGACAGTTCTAGCCAATGGCAATAATATAGATCTAAGAAAGAATACATGCTAACTATCCTAAGATTACTCTGGTCATCTTGACATTTCAATCAACTATTTACAGATCAAGCATTCAACTTTGCATGCATTGCTTCAAATGGATGAAAGTTTTATCTCTCTTTTTCTGGCAAAGAAAATTTACACTTTTTCTTCATCCTTCTATAAATCCCTGATGTTTCGGCTCCACTCCTTTCTTTTTCCTAAGTCCCTGTGTTGCTCTGTTGTACCCTCTCAAATGCTTGACAAGCACTTCTGCTTCAACAAATTCTGTTGTGTTTTTTACCATACATAGTGCTTTTAAACTAGAGAATTGAGGTTTAGGTTTCATGCATGGTTGCTTAATAGTCCCATTCTCTGTGTTTGAGAATTTTATTTTCTTCATGATCTTCATAAAAGTGTTTGTATTTTCTGTTTTAACAGAATGAAATGGAGAAAAACTTTGTGTTTCTTAGAATATCTTGAAAACCTGTCCTTTGGTTAGTCAGAAGAGACAGACTGGCATATGTCTGTCTCAGGTTACTTAAAACAGAGGGTTAATTGCAATGCAAAACCTTGGACATAAAAACAGATGAAAACACAACATTCAAACAGCATACATCTGGTGAGAATAAGGAATCTGCGTGAGGAGAGCTGAATGTTGTAGAGTGACCTACTCATCTTGCTTTGTAATTTGTTCAGTGTGCTTTTATTTCAGAATTAACAATGTCATATGCTGACTTGGATAAGGTTTTAACTCTTGCATTTGAAAACAATGGTTTTTGTATAGTGTGTTAACAGAATGAATGTTCTGTATTTTAGTCTCAGCAGAAAACCTGGAGAAGAGCCTCAAGCATATGGAGAGGCAACTTCAACAGCTTGAGAAGGATTTGCAGACTTTTCCAGTTCCTGAAGATAAGCACGATAAGTTTGTAGCAAAAATGTCAATATCCTTTAGAGCACTCTTAAAAAACAAAACAAATGAAAAATCCCTAAGCAGTTTAACTACATTGTTTTAAATTTCAAATTTCTTTGCATAACTTCTGTCTAGTTTGTAGCGTGTATTTTTGACCAATATGACTTGTTTTTCCTCTCAAAAACTAAATACATGAGCAGTCCAATTAAAGGATTCCTCTGAAGTGGAATGAATGAGGAAAAAAATGCTTACTGTTGGCTTTTACACTGTTTATGAGTTTCTTAACTTAGTGAACAGAAGTTATGATAGGTATGTTGAGCACTCTAGTGTTACATGGTATTTTTATGTCAGAATCTCTTAGAAAATTATGTCTGTTACCTTGTGTCTCTCTGTTTCCTAGTGTATGCATTACCATTGTGAATGTTTTTGCACATGCAACCACAGAACCACAAAATTTCTGTTATTTCAGAAATGAGATTCATAGCCCATGGAAACTCTTTTCTGGTGTTATTTTTGCCAAAATTCTTTTTCTCACTATTTATGTCAAATCATGCAGCCAATTTCACTGCCTGTCTTTCATAAGAACACCTTATGACATGAAGATAATTAATTAAACTGGAAAAAGCCCCATAGTTTCACTTAAACCTCTCTAGCAAATGTTGGCCATGTATTCTTGACACCAAGATTAATCTGGAAGCAAAAACATGAGCAGACAGGTTGAAATTTGCTCTGCAGGCACAGTTAGGTTGTTACCTAGCTGGAAGACTGCTTTATTATGTACAAAGGCTGGGGTACTCAGCACACAGTCCTCTTGATTCATCTCATCCTATTACACAAGCCATAGCAAGTGACCCCGAGGCCAAGTGGATGTACTGGTTCTTCCGGTGTGAGGGCCAGTTCTGTCTTCACTAGATGCACTGCAACCCAAGTGTTTGCAATTTACCTTCAGGCCTTCTCTGGCCACTGTGGGCTATCTTAACCTTTCAGTGTTGTTTCCAATTTTTTGTAAGGTTGGGTATTTTGTTGTTGAGTTTGTTCTGCTTATTGTTGGTGGTGATGCCGTTTTTTCCCAGCTCATTGTGGTTTTGGGAGTTAGGTTGCAGCCCACCAGCATGGTGTCTCTACAGTATGAAACATAAGTTTGTTCCTGAAGAAACCAACAACATAATACAAGAACTAGGAGATGGGTCCTGAAGGCAAGAGATAAAATATTGCTAGGAAGTTAGAGGAAAATATATCCATGAGAGTTTTTGGAGAATATTGCTAGGACTTATAAAGTCTGTGGTTTATGTAGTCTAGGAAGTTAGGAATGGGAAGCACTTGTTAAAAAAATCTAAACTATGAAAAAAGACAGGCCCTTCTTTATCTGTCAGAATAGACTATTTCAGTTGGAAGGACCTACAACAATTGTCTAATCCAAAATAATCGTGATGCAGGCTCTTCAAATACCCTCTAACTTTTTGCATTTTTTAGCTAAAGACTAGATTTCAAAGGAACAGATAGACAGCTTTCCTTGGATATGTAGTTATAAAAAAAGATAAGAACTAAATTAGCAAAATTCAGTTGAGAATGAGTGAATCGTCCCAAAAACTTAAGAAGGAGAGCAAGAGAAAAGTGGATAAATAAAGATGTAATTTATATACATTATATGCTAATACCAAACATCTAAAATCCAAAAATGATTATGTAGGATGCCTCATTTCCCTTTGTCTTACTGACATTTTGGGCATTTATGAAACTTCCTGGCAGAAGTGAGTGGAATACTGTAATAAAAAGTTATAAATCGTATTTAAGACAGAGTAAGTAGGCAGACCTTGTCAATAAATAGCATAAACTTTTTCAGGGATTGAAATTCCATCCCCATATATGAAGACTGTTAGAGCAGTTTACTGACTGCTTAAAAAGGATAGTGATCATCTTAGGAAATACAAAGGAAGATCTACACTTCATCTTTTCTAGGCATCTCAAAAGCTCTAATCCTGCCAGAGAAGACATGGATTGTCAATGTCTGTCAAGAAGATGAGTCATAGCCATAAAGTTAAATTTGTTCTTTGCATCAGTTTTCTCTAGGGAGAACTTCAGTTGACCCTACTTTGTAATATTTTAAATAGAAGGGTGTTGTTCAATGAAGTATTCAGTGGAATTCTTTTTCTTAATATAAAATAAATAGCAGTAAATCCCCAGGAGTAAACAGTGGTCACAAAACACTTGAAAAAAAATCAGAATTAACTCAAATATAAACTTAATGGACTACAGATTCTTACATGAATTAGACTAGCCAAAGGCACAAAGGAATCATACAATTGAGGAATTGTAGAATAATTTGGGTTGAAAGGAATCTCAAGGATCATCTGGTTTCAACCCCTCTGCTATAGGCAGAAACACCTTTTACTAGACCAGGTCAAAGCTGAAAAGAAGCCCACCAATTTTTTAGAAGGGCTACAAGGGGGATCTGCAAGTCAGGCTTCTCTACCAAGAAAATTGATGAAGACTAAATACAAAATGAACATGTATTATTTGGAAATAAAATGTAACAGAGAAGAGTCATCATGTGTTTTGTAAAGAGAAACCATCCTTTGCAGGTCTATTGCACCATGCAGATAAAGGTAAGAAGTCAGTAGAACATAAGTGAATTTCCATCCATCTTTCAACAAGGTGTTTTAACAGAGACTTATAAGGAAAGAAATTTCTTAGGTTAAAAAGTGGTTTGATTACTTTTTTTTCTGGACTAATATCTTTGGAAAAAATCCTGACATCAAAGGGAAATACTGGCAGATGCTGACAAAGCAGCAAGTGAACTTCAGTGGTTATAGACTAATAGATGTGAAGGAGAAACACTGTATTAGAACAATTGGGAACAAATCCAGTTGAGAACAAGCAGAAAACATAAACAACAAGATACTATAAAAATCAGCAATCTTACATCATCAGTTCTTCCATTACCCGATCTCAAAATGTGTAGTATGTATCTACTGATGTAGCAGAGAATGGTGACAATGAGCAGCAACTGGCAATAGGTTATGCAGAAGGAATGTTTTAATAGAGTAATACTCTGATGGTGGAAAATCAAAAAAATTAAGAAAATACAGCAAAAGTACTTGTAATTTTGTGTCCCATGCAGAAGGAAAGAGAGGAATATATTCTTTGTGTCTTTAAATAACCTTGGGTTCATCCCATTTGAAATACTATCCACCAGGTTAAAACACACTAGCAGAAATGTTTTCACAGACAACAGACAATTGAACTGAAAATGTGAATGAATTTCATACAAGACTTAGATAGGTGGCTAAAGATTGTATGTCAGGAACTATTAAACACAGTAGCCCAAAGGCAACTTCAGCTCAGAAGAATGACTGACATACAGACTGCTAGAAACTGAATACTACATCACTTGAATTATCATGCTACATTTGCCAAGTTTTGTTTCCTCCTTGTTTTCCCTAATTGTTGGGTATTGACTGCCATCAGAAACAGGCAAAATAAATATTTGGTCTTACTTAGAATAAATCAGTACAGGTAAAACTAACCGTTAAAATCCGATTAGTGACCTGAGACCATATGCTGATGTCAATAATACACAGTTTATTTAACAGTAAATGGGGGTGGGTAGGGGGAAGGAGAGGGAGATGTAAAGGAGGAGATAGTCCCCACACGTGGATCCAGTGGCATGCTGTTAGTCTTTCTTCACCTTAGGCTTCTTGGTGGTGGTGTGTCCTGAGGTAGTTCAAAACTTTTCAGGATTTATACATTTTAGCAAACAAATGAATTAATGCTCATTGGCTACACAGTTCTCTTACTGTTAGTCCTCAGTCTTTCTCTTTGTTTAAGTCAGTGCGTTTCATGGTTCAGTGGGTTGTGATCTTCCCCTGCCAGAATTACCTTCTACCCAACTGGAGCTGATTTCAGCACATTTGCTTAGTTGACTTCCCTTGTGGAACAGAAATTCTGCTTTTTTTGTGTCCATTATCAGTGATCTATTCTTCTCCCCCATCTTTCTTATCTTCCCCTAGATCTGAGATAACACCTGGACAATAGTACCACCTTTATCTTACCCTGAGTTCCTGTCACAGTGGCTTAATTTACAGTCCCTAGGAGGTGTATTTGGGGAGGGGCATCTTCAGTGGTCACAGTTGCCCATCTGTCCTATAACTTGGGGTGATCTTTGTTGGACCAGTGCTATGTGGATTTGCATTTGCTTCGTTACACAGTTTGCCACAGAGGGAATTTTTGTCTGGATACGTTAACCAGGATGTGCGACCCAGATCTCACCTCTGCCAGGTTAGAAACATCCTGTCACTCCCTTCTGTGCTTATCTCATGGCAGCATCCTTCTGTGGCCTAAAGAGTGTTTGAGACAGGGAACTGTGCTCTTTAAGTCCTTACACCAGCCATACTACGTATTTCATTGTATTAGATTATTCAAATACAATACTTTGAATAGTAAATATTATGAGCAGTAGTAGTTTACCCTTACCTACTACCTGACCCAGCAGACAGACAGCAATTTCTAAACAGCATAGTTGCATACGGTTTCTAGTCATGTCTGTGAACACACTAATTAAAGCAACTCACTTTTAGGAAAATAGGAACTTCAATAAATTACAAAGCAGAAAAGGTTTGATATAAAGGTTAGATAATCCTGCACAGCATGATGAAATCTGGACCTGTCTTTACTTTTATTCCTATGACAAGGAAATCTGAATGGTGATGATGTCTTGAAAAGCATGCGGCTCATAAAAAGAAATCAGCAGGAAGTCTTAAAAAAGAAGCATAGTGCTTTGTAGAAAATAATTTTTCATCCTGAGTACAATTAAGCTCCAGGGACAAGCAGGCCATTACATCCTGTCGCTAAATATCACAACCCAAAACCCCCTAATGAACTGATTAGCATTCTTGTTTCTTTAGGAAGTCAGAGACATGCACAGTTGGTTCACTCTTTTATTGACAAAGTCTGTAATTATGAATATTTCTCCTATATATTAGATTGTGTTAATTTGTGAGCCATCATGTGTATGCTAGCTGAAAAGAAATAGTTATTATCACAATTCTTCTGTTTCCTTTAATTAGGGAAGTCAAAGAATATTGAATTGATACTGATCTAATGTATTGAATCCATCAAGTGAAATGTTCCATAAAAAGCACAGTGAACAAAATACACTTGTACGTTCAAAATAAAAACTTAGTGGGTTTATGGAGAGTATTTAAATTGCATATTAAAGTTCAATTAAGTGATTTAGTCAACATGCTCTTTATCAGTACAACTCCTATCTTCTGATTTTCCAAGTAGCAGCTGAGAAAGTTTGAGCTTAGTGATAAAAGTAGTGTTGATGGTGTTCTTTTACAGAAACTTATGGAACTAGTACTTGAGAGACAATCACTTGATTGCTGCCTTTCAGCTAGGAAAAAAGTCCTCTCTTTTGATCAATTAGCTGTTCCTTTGCCATTTAGTTTGATTTGTTGACATTGCAGAAAGGGGAGGAAGAAACAGCACTTAAATGAGTCAGAGCCTTCACTACCAAATGAGGTAGAAGAAACCCATTTCAGCTGCAGGGAAGGGACTGCTTGCTGCCTTCAAACTGTTGGTTACTTAATTGACCTCGTAGTTTGAAGTTCCCTGTGTGCAACATAAACTGAATCCGTAAGATGTCCTTGCATCCTAAGGACTTTGTGGATTACAGGACCTGAGCTCTTCAGGTAAAAAAATGATTGTGTGTTGCTCTTTGGTAGAGGATCGAGTTGTTAACTCTGTGGACAGATAATGAGATAGGGCTTGGGCAACCAATGTAAATTTAAGTCTATAATTCTTTTAATATCTGGTCTGGACTTACGGCATGTATTATAGCTAGCACTGGTTTTACTTGTAATATATGATACATACACAGTGGATGCAGCAGCTTTGTGTGATACAAATACCTGCCAGTTTGTTTTAGTATTATAACAGAGATAAGCAGGAGTGAATCAAAGAAAAGGTATTATTTGACAAGTGCTCTTCAGAAGGTACTGATTTAAAAATCTAAACATTTCTATGTGTTTCCTGAACTATTACATTCAGATGCAGAATTTTTCTGTTGAACCTTGGTATATGTATATAAAAAGAAGTCTCTCTGACATGTATTTTTCAGACAATTGCAATTATTTTCCCAAAATATGAGAAATCCTTAACAGTCCTACAGCATTCACACTGCTTGCTCTTAGTAGCAAATCATTTGTTGAAATGGTTTGAAGTGACCTCAAAGTCTTTTTGTATCAGTCTTCAAAAGGTTTGCCATGTTTTGTGGAGGCTGTTGTCATCTAGTATAGTGGCAGTCTCAGTTCCCTTTTGAAGATTCTGCTAAAATACAAGTGGTGAATATTGGGGTCTTTTAAGGAAGTGCTTAGTAGAGATTAACATTATTCATTATATTTTCTAGGGTAACAGCTGCTTTTACTTGGCTTAATATGCTGCACTATATTAGTATTTTCTATACACAATATATTAAAATCAGTATAAACTTCAGACAAGCAATTCACTGTGAAAAGAGCTGCCAGAATATGCAAGAACAAACACACAGCAGTTAGAAATTTTGCCACAGGTCTTGTCTCAGCCGTGCAATGCTGTCCTGTTACATTAATTAGTAGAATGGTCTGTAGTCCAGTGATTCCAAAAAGGCAGTCCATGAAGTTAAGCCACTTCAGAAAAAGTTAACAAATACCAAACTACTTGATTTCATTTTCTTCCCACCTGTGTTGCAGCTCAGCTGTACTTCTGTCTTCATTCATCCAAAACCAATGAATTGTGTAGTTGGTAATGCTTATGTATCAACCTGTTCATAATAATTACAGTTGGGATTGCTGTACTCAGTAGTATTCCCTGTTGTTTCTAGTTTAGCTAGAGTTGGCTAACAAAAGCCATATTTAAGGAGAAAAGGAAGAGGAGTTATTAAAAATACCTAAATTGAAGCACAGTCTAAGTAGAATGCCAAGAGCTTAGGGGTATCCCATAATGCACCAGATGGAAAATAAAAATCTCAGGATTCATTGTGTCTAGCATTGAAATACTAGATATCAAAACATCTTGCCAGAATACTGTATTTTGTGTTTAAAATTATTTATCAGGTATTCAAGGGGAGTCAGTTTTCAACAGTATAAAATTAACCATCTTGTATGGACTCTGTTAACATAGATGTAATTTTAGCTGTGTCTTGAAGAATATCACAGAAATTTTCTCTCACTTCCCCCACTCCCCAGGTTTTCTTTTCAGGATATTTTCTGGAATTTACAAGATGAAGTCTACATTTTACTGATAATTTCAACCCTTTTTTTTGTTTTTGCTTCCTAGAAAACTAAAAATACTGGCGTGTTTAATATCTGGCATTTATATAGAGAGACAGCAAAACTAATTTATCTAATTTTCCTTTACCCTTCACTCTGTGGAAATAAGCACCCTCATAATTGCAAAACCCAATATTTTTTCATAAGATCTGTTAATAGTCAAAGAATCACAAATAATAAGTATCCTAAATTTTAGGATCAAAATTAAACCAGATGTAGGAATTCTTTTTTCAAGTTTCACTCTTTTTTTATTGTTTTGGTTTGCTTGTGTTTTTCTGAACTGGTGACATTTCTTTTGATGATGTTAGCTTGTGTTTTGTCATGTCTTGTTTCACATAATCCTTTTCACATAATCCTTGGGCAGCATTTATAGACAAGCCTCTCATCAACTTTCTTTGCTTTCCTACCAATAGCTTTTTAAGAGTCTTAATAATTTTTTAAGAATCTCAAGTGTAAAGATCAGTTTCCTGCATGCTATGCTCATCTTGGGAGCTGAGTAAAGGAGGTTCAAATTGATGTAGAAGAAAAGAGGGCTGGCAGCATCCGTTGTCTTTGAGCTGTTGCCAGCCAGTCAGCACAGGCAGTCTGGAGCTGCTTACGAGCTGCATCTTGTGAAGTTACTTAAAGCATTAAAAGAAGCTTGTACTGGCAAAAGAGCCATGTTGAGAAAGTCTGAAATTAGGTGGTTGAGGGGTAATGGAAGACGTATCTTTTTAAATTCTTGAAATCTTAACTTTAGTTAGTCCTTTTTCACAAGACTTTTGTAGGGGAGGCTGTTCTGCACTTACAGAATCAGCTAGTAGCCATTAGGGACTAATTAGAATATTGTGAAAGTGCATTATTTCTCCCTTCCTGCACATATCTGAGATCATTATTGTGTGAATTTCTGGCCTGGATTCTAAATCACCAAAAAAACCCCATGAACTTCTTACTTGTTATTTTTAAAGCAACCTTAACAAACCAGAAGGACACTTAACAGTGCAACTGAAATGGAATTCAGCATCTAAACAAAACTAAAAAATTGAGTGCGTTGCAAAAAACCTGAAGGGTGAAAACAGTCATCCAGCTGTAAAATGTTTATATGTTCTGGTCACTAGTGGAGTTCCCAGGGCTCAGTGTTGGGGCCAGTCCTGTTCAACATCTTTATTGATGGTCGGGACGACAGGATTGAGTTCACCCTCAAGCAAGTTTGCTAAGGACACCAAATTGGGTGGGAGTGTTGATCTGCTGGAGGTAGAACAGCTCTGCAGAGGGATCTGTGCAGCCTGGGATGATGGACTGAGGCCAGTGGTATGAGATTCATTAAGAAAAAATGCCAGGTCCTGTTCTATTCTGTTGGTCTAGATTTTCATGCATTGATTAAAAATTCTGTGCTTTATAAAGTGATCATAGTGTATTTAATCTGTAGTAGAAAGTGTACAAACACAGTAAATTCTCTTTTGCAGTAGTTGAGGTGGGCAATTGAGAGAAAAGATAAAATGGCTATTTCTTGTCTTTTGTAGCATTTACTACAGCAGGAAAATAATGGAACGTAAATATTTGTTTAGCTACTACTCCATTAAAGTACACACTTCCTGAAGTTGCCCAACATAAGGAAATGACTATGTAGAATATTTTGTCTTTGAGCTTCTTTGGCAAACTACATTATTGGAAGTCCTGAATACACATAGGGGTTTTTATTTTATATGCAATATTTTGACGCTGTTTATAAATTGTTTATCTTTTATATAACTAGTTTTATTGTTTTGACCTCTAATTTAATTAAGTTGTATTGACATTCCAAATAGCTTTAGAAAAAGCATAAATACTTGATATAGCCTTCAGGAACAGAAATAAATGCATTGCTGTTACAATGAAGTTTTTTATCTTTCATGATTTTTACTTTTAATACTGTTTATAAATATTTCTATTTTTACTCTAATTTTAGTAGGAACTATAGTATTTATTGATAAAGTATTCAGGTTAATTCTTGGTATCTGTACCTCAATTCCAAGGAAATTGTAATTTATATACTTAAGCATTTAGCTTCAATAAGGAGAGAGTGATACTAAATACACTACATGGGTGCTTGAAGTTAGATTAGTTACATACATTTCATTTCATAAGAAATTATGTAGTAATTGAATAATCATTAAATTTAAAGTGGTTGAGATATTTTGATGAAAGTCTCTGAATTTATTCATAGGCCTACTATACATAGTAAATACTAGGGAGCATATATAACATGGAAGGAATTCTTTTGGTCCTTATTTGAGGAAATAAAAGTGTATGACATACAAATCAATGTTGAGTGAAAGCAGTGTGTTTGGTTGGATTCACTGAGTATTCTTGCAGCCTTAACAGCAGTGTACAGCTTCCTAGTTCATGCCAAAGAAGATTTTCAGAAACTTTCACGGATGCATGAGAACATGGAAAAGCTCTATCAGAACGTGATGGGGTATTATGCCATTGACCTGAAGAAAGTTTCGGTGGAGGAGTTTTTAACAGACTTAAACAACTTCAGGATGATGTTCATGGTATATTATGTTTACTTTATGCCTAATGTTTCTTAGAAGTTATAATTTGTAACCTTATATGTATATATGAATTTGGATAAGCTGATTTGTGTCACATCTGGCTTCTTATGATTACATAGCTTAACTTACTGACTACACTCCTGCAGGAATATTTTATGAGCATGAGTTCAGTGACAAAATCTGGAGGAGTGATCCAACTAATGCCTATAGATCTGTAGAAAGATTCAGTTAGTCATTTTGCCACCTACTCCTCATTGCAGCCTGATTGTTACAACTTAGCATTACAACACACGTATTTAGGTTGCTTGCATGTTTCCCAGTGCATGGTTTTACTTGGTTGGTTGGGTTTTTTAATGATTTCAGACACATGTGAAAATATAGGTGGAGAAAATTACTTCTTTCACAGGTACTGAGAACAGTTTGAAATTCATATGTCCATCAGTTTTGAGGAAAGCACTTAAACTGGAACCCATATTTAACAACCATTTGGAACATGTAATGATTCCTAAGCCTCTGCTGCTTCAGAGTTTAACAACAAAAGCCCTAGATATCATTTAATTGCAATAATTTTGCTTGGCAAGTTACATATGCCAGATTTTTGGGAACAGGGGCATTGATTGTGTTTTCCTAACTTGATCAATGCCTAATATGAAACTCAGTAGTCTGATTTCAGAATTAATAAATATTACAAAATAGTTGTATTACTTTAATTTCTGATGTTTAAACCATATCTCCCATGTAAATTTTGTAGAATTCTAAACGCTTAGGTTCATGTTGAGATGGAGGCTCTAAGGAAGTGGTTGTGCTTTGCATTAATTCTCCCATATTTCTTCTGGATGTCTGTAAAATTAGCACTGATGCTAGCCTCTACTTCACAGCAGTGTCATAAAGATAGATTAATTAATGCTTCAAAACAGGTATTATTGATGCGCATGATAGAAGAAACCTTGAGGAAAATTAATAATTCTGTCTTTCAGAGCAGTTTGAAGGCTATATGAAAAAGATGTGTAGATAAGGCATGAAACCCCCTATCATTCAATGACACTAACCAAAATCTTGAGTAGCTGCTCAGTTTTGAGACTTTTCAGAAAAGAATTTTGAGATGCCTAGCAGGAGACAAATGAGCTGATTTTCAGAGTTGTTTAGTATTGGGCTTTATTACTGACAGAAACTGAAGGTGATTGTTATCTTAGAAAATTTTGTTCAGAACACTTGTAAATTTAGTGCTGAAAAATCATTGGATTATTAAGAAGCCCAAAGTGAAAGACCACTCGTCACCAGTAGGTATGGGAGAATGAAGTTCAGCCAACTTGTTGTCATGCAGAGTTGATGATTTACATGAAGTATTTTCCTACTTATATTTTTTTTCCATTCTTAATTAATGAAAATGTATTTAAAAGTTTTTTAAATCTCTGTGTTTAAATCTGGAGCCCTAGACTTCAGTTTCATAGCTAACTTTGATTTTCACTTTGTATTTCAGTGTTATTTGGTAGCTGTGACAACTATTATTTGCACTCTGTGAGCACCACATCTAGAGTACAGTTACTTGGCCAGATCCAAAAAAAGGGGTGAAGCATCTTGCTTTCAGAGCTTTAGCTTCCACAGCTAAATTCCTGGTACACTCAGTGGAACATCTTAAGTATCAGATAACCCTGTTAACCTCCCTCTGTACTTTGACAGCATCACAGGTACTGCTAACAAGCTCATTCCTTTCCTTGGAAGGATAGCTTTCATAATGAAGAGATTGTCTAATGGTTAGAATTTTCCTCCAGTTATAGGAAAGGGAGCAAATATACCTTGAGGTAACAACTCTTCTGTCCAAGAGTAGGCTAATCAGGCTAATCATAGGGTATAGAAACCCCTTGCTCCTATTGTCACTAGGTTACTCTGCAGCAGAGACATAACTTCAAGAACCAGAAGAAGAGCAAGCAAGGAAGAGTGTTCCTTAGACTCTATTTTTCCTTTATATGAAGCAAATACTTAAATAAAAATTAGATGCGACCCTAGAAATCACAAGAGAGAAGCCAAGAACGCCTCCAGTTTGGAAAATCTAGGTCTTGGTATTCTGCTTACATTTCGTGTTGAAAACGCATGGGACATGTAGGATAGAATTTGGCCTTAGGGCATATCTGTGTGAGGTTTGAGTGTCTAATCTTGTGTTTTAGTCAAGGGAGATGCATACTTAATTCATTTAGTGGAATTTGGAGAGCTGTCTACCTGATGTCTCAAAGGAGACATAACAACAGGAGTATCTAGTATCCTGGAGAAGTGTCTTAAATAGAACCCAAGATATCATCAGCCTGGAATTTTAAGCTTTGACATAGAATTTGTGGAAAATCACTTTCCTGTTAGAGAAAGGCTGAGGGCAAGATGTGGTACTCCAAAGCATCCAATTTTCACTGCATATGAAGGTATAAGCTATTAAGTCAGGCCCACTTGTTCAGTGTGATTAAAAAGAATAGACATCTACATTTGAATGACTGCAGTCTGAGGCTGAGTCCTACTGATATTATTTTTGGGAAAAAGTAGGTGCAAATTAGAAATTTCCTTGGTCACTGTGTTAGGCACTTGTGTAATTTCTGCCAGTATTGTACTTGTCAATTACCAAGTCCCATTTGGATTTTATCCAGTAGTTTTCCCAGAATGTCCAGTCTGAAAATCAGCAAATCATTGTCAAAATTAATTCAGTCAGAAATTTTAGCATTTTGCAGGAAGCATCTACCCTCCTCCCCCTGTATGAAGAAATTTGACAGAGCTGACTTTGGAGGAGTCACTGTGAAAGTACAGCTTTGCTTTGTATAAAAAAATCCATTTCATTGTTGTTTTTTCATGATGGAAAGCTTATTCTTCTTCAGTTATCCAAGATAAGCATTTCTTCACAAGCTTTAGGCGATTTTTTTTTCCTCTTCTTTTGGTCACTCTCTCTGACAGTGGTGCTGCAAACAGTGCCTGTGCAAGTATTGCTGTAATCCACATTCATCTGTGCTGTGTAATACTTGTCAGTCCATTATTTTTTCTCCTGAGTGTAGTCTGTATGTTTTCCAGCTAAAAATAAATGAGACATTAATTATCCCTGCAAACTTGCAGCTTTTGCCTCAGACCATGTGAAGATGTTAGCCATTTTGTAAGAGGGGACACTTCAATATATTGTGGGTTCTATGTAACTGTTCTGAAAAAAAAACAACTTTCTGCAGTGAAGAATAGATGCACTTTAATGCAAATGTAAATTCTCAGAGCACTGAGAGTTTACCAGCATATTTAGCTAAACTAAAATAATGAAAAGGTAATCCCAAAATACTTTTGTTAAAAATGTATTGAATGTAATAGAGTTCTTTTGTTTAATGTCTGAATATGCAAAATTTTAATTTCAAAACTTTGAAACTCATTCTGTTTTAGCTTCATTGGAAGTTTTGGAGTACATATTTATAATTCAAAATAAACAGTATTGTATGGATATTAACCAGAATTTATAAACCCAGTGAATTAATGCATATGTTGATAAGAATAAAAATGCAACACTGTTACCCAGGCAGCTTTGTTTTGCTTGGTATAGTGGCAGTGTGAGAAAGAAGAAAGTGTTGAAATTGTTTTAGAACTACAAATGGTAACATACATTTTTGTAGAACAAGGTGGTTTAGACATTTTGAATTCCTCCTACATCAACACGTGTATTCTAAAGATGTATTTCTTGCTGAATTTATAATCCTCATTTGGGGGCATTTAGTATTCTTTTAATGTATTTATTCCGAATTTGCTTACTCTTCTGAATAAAATGTACTAAATATGGAATGTAAAATACTTACTTGATTTGATAAATTAGGGTTAGTTAGGGGATACAGTTTGAAAGCTTTTTTCTTTGTTTTTAAGATTCAGCTTTGTTTTTGCTAAGACTTCCATTTTAATGGAACTGTATTACTTTTTTTCATAGCAAGCAGTAAAAGAAAATATGAGACGGAGGGAAGCAGAAGAAAAACAGAGACGTGCTAAAATAGCTAAGGAGAAGGCAGAAAAAGAAAAACTAGAGAGACAACAAAAGAAAAAGCGCTTGTTAGAAATGAAAACAGGTAAGTGATGTAGAAATCATATTTTACCAAGCATTTTACTGGCAATAAAGCTTCTATTTTTTCATTATCTGAATGTGCGATGAGAAAAAAACAAAATAGATGAATGGTTTTTCACTGATTAAAGTTTTCAGCAAAGAGGTGTTTAGATTTTGGGTTTTTTAAATGAGCTTTCCTAATTGCCTAGGGTTTTGAGTTATAAAATAACTCAAATTGCTGCTTTTTATTTTTCCATTGGAATATATTGAACCTTGTGTGACCAAGTAGAAGTTCAGTTGTGCTCAGAACCCTTTATGTTCCTTGAGAAAAGATATTTTTTAAATCACAAAGCCATTTTCTTTAACTAAGGTTGCCATACTCATTTTTGTTCTTTTATAAGACTAAGGTCTTCCTGAATTACTTTGTATTTTTCTTAGAGTTTGTCAGTTGTTATTTTAACAGATCCCTATTGAAACACCTCAAAAACCCCCTCAGCCATGCATTTTAAAAGTTACTGGCGCTATGTTGTCTTTTGTACCAAAAGAAATGCCAGATGCTGTGAGTTTTCTGTTACTGAAAGAGGTGTCTGATGATCCCCTATACGCCTGTATTTTATCCTAGACTGAGCTTCTGTAGTCCTTCAGAATGATACATGACTTGCTGTGTAAATTGCCATGAGTTACTCTTTCTTTTTCCTGAGCAGATCTTGTTAAACAGTTCCCTACCTAAAGCCTGGTTGGCACCTTTGGCATAAATGATTACCTGTCTCTTCCAGTTTTCACTAATAGTTGGAGTAAGTGTGTTTAGTTTCAGAGATGCTTCAGACCAAAAGTCTTTGATTTATTTTTATAAGCCTATCCATGTTTTGACACGTGAGTCTAAAGCTTTCTTGTGGGAAATCAGGCAGCTGCTCTCTGAACACAGAAATTCTAATTCTTTAGAAGTACAATTTAAGACCCATTCAGAAAACCAGCAGTGACAATCTTTTCAATGCTCACAGAAGACAGAGGAGGCTGCAGAAGACCAGGAAGGGGTAAAAGTGGTGTCTGTATTTATGCATGGTTGGAAATATTTCAAATGAAATTTCTCTCAGACATGTTGTATGTATGAATGATAGCATTTTGGATAGAAAATTGATAGTCTTTTAGTCAAAGTTAAAGCTGCTTTCAAGTCCTGTTTCTCATAATGTCATGTTCAGTCTTCCCAGAATACAGGTGCCAATGGAGACTTATATGTTATATGCAGGTGTATGTGATAGTGAACCCTTCCACTTCAGCTGATGTGGCAGGGAACTAAGTACTTGTCCTCTACTTGTCTTTAAGTAGCCTGGGGTTTTAATACCATGCAAGTGTACAGAAAGATGTTTCTTGTCCTGTGAGTCACTTTAAGGTTCAGTTTGGAATGACTGATCTAAACAGCAGATAGTAAAAGATGGTGTTAGGATCACATTGAGCTGTAAATGTCTTGAGCCTGATATTGACTAAATTGGCCACTGATGAGTTACAAGGTTTCTTGTGTCTGTTTGCAACATATTTTTCAGTCTACTAGAAAACCTAAATTTTGGGAGTGGGAAGGAAAGCACGTGTGGTAGATCTGTTTGTCAGGGAGGACAACAACAAATACATGAAAAATGGGATTGTTTGTTTTGTTTTTTTGATTATGATTATTGTTATGGTCATTTTGACAGTCTTATCAAAATTGTATTTACAGTATTTAATTGGAGGCATAATGTAGCTCTGATTTTTTGGAGTTACATAGCCAATCAAAAAACTGTGATTTTTTTCTTTTTCCCCTTTTTTTTCCTGGCTATAACTTGTTTATCGAAAGGCTGTCTTCTCATTAAGAATCTGTAAATCAGTCATGTGTGATCTGATAAAAAATTCATAACCAGGTCCTCTCTCTGTCAAAATACCAAAATACTCTTACCTGAAGTGTGACTGTAGAGTAACTGATTTTTGCTGCCTATTATTTCTTTATATGGTGACTAGATCAGATGTTAGATTTGTAGGAACATTATTTCAAATATTGCTTGAATAAAACTCATTGATGTCACCAACCCAGGAGTTATTTTTGGGGTTTGAAAGAGGTGCATTCTTGGTAGAAGAGAAAAGCTGAGAGTATATGGTAAATGGTTTTTCAGGAGTTTTTTTTGTGGGTGGATAGGTCATAGTGCACTCTACATATCAACTCTTTTTTTTTTTTTTTTTTTTTTTTTTTTTTTTTTGAGTAACATGGCTTTTTAACTGAAAATTATTTGAAGATTAGGAATGGCTGTGTATGATATGTCCTACTTCATGGTGTCTTAACTGTTTCTCTTAAACTTCTTTTAAACACTCTAAGAATCAGTAACAGCAATAAAAAATCAAAATAAACAACAAAAACAATAAAAAAAATAATCCAATCCCACTTTACTGGGCTGACAGTCATTAGCAGCACTGGTTGTGCTATTATATTACCCTTGTGCGTTGTCATTATCACTATAGTTAGTTATTAGTACCTATCAATCACTGCCTCTGCATAGTCTGTCTTAACATCCTAAATTTAATGTCAGTATAAACTCCCATGGAGTTGATACTGTAGTGTTGGTGATGATGACTACCAATGACGTTCCTAGTTGACAAGATGACATACTGACATTTGAGAGGTTTTCTGCAATGGAAGCTAGAAGAGAAATAGATTTTTTTTTTCTACTCTACCATCTCTCTTTCCTTCCCCATGCACAGTTTTGGATCTTATTCTTTTATAAAATGGTTTAGTTTCTAGGTAGTTCAAATCCTCTTGTCTATCTCTAGGTTAGAGGATGTAAAATGCTTCAGGGTGTGTTAATTCCCCAGGCCACAGCAATGCCTTTGATTTTCTCTTGCTTAGCTACTGCTCCTTTTCTTAAGGTAAAAGCAGTCTTTCCACAGTGCTTGAGGTTGTACTTTTTTTCAGTGACTGTTAATTAGCCATTAGTGACTGCTTTATGATTCTGGAGCTTCTCTTTCAGCCTGTACTTCATACCTTTCAAGACCTGATGTGCTATCCAGTGCTTAAACAGGATTTGTATCATCATACTAAGCTTGTGTTGTTATCCACTGGTCTCATTTACAACATAGGCATCTAACCTTCCCTAGATTCTGCGTTGTTCTTGAAGTCCTTTTCTTTGGGTTTCTTCATCTTTCATCTGCTTTTGGAAGCTATTTGAAGGGCAGGGTTTTGTTGCCTATCGTGCTACCTTTGGCTGCATGAGGTGGAGAAAACTACTTTTGCATGAAAGTAACCTACATAATACTGCGAAAGTTTTTAGTTACTTGGGGAGTATTTGCTGACTTTTTTTGCATTGACAAAAACTTAATATAGAATCACAGAATAATAGAATGGTAGGGGGTTGGAATGGATAATAAACTCCCAACCCCCCTGCCATCTGCAGGGACACTTATATCATAAAGTAATACATAACAAAATATAAATTTTATAAAAATATACCCAGTATGTGACTTGAGTCATTAAGTTGCATATAGCATGTTAGGACTGTATTTATGCCAGTTTCGAATGAATTATAACAAAAAAAAAAAAAAAAAAGAAGACTACAAAGGTCATATTAAGCCAAAAAGAAAATCAGTCTGGATTAAAGGTAACTCATGAGTTTTAGTTTAAACTAATTTCTTCAGGATGAAAACAATAATTTCATTAGTAGTAACTGACATTTATGGCAAATATGAGTTCCAAGATTGTCCTGTAATATATCTGCCTTCTCACAAACTATAATAATCTTTCTTAGCCTGTGCTGTGCCTTTGATACACAGGTGACAACTGAGTCATCTAGATCACAGTTGTGCTCTGTTATCCATACTTCTATATCAGGCTTCTTTTGCCATACTGTTGCACCAAATTCAGTGTTGATGTGGTCATTTTCTAAAATTAGATAAATATATGGACTTTGTGATAAGTCTTCATAAAGTGTTAAATTCAATTTTTTTTATATCTCAGTTATAAATATATTAATATTTTAGGGTTTGTGAAGTGTGCAGTGTTTTATGAATAGGCAGTAAAGCATGTTTTAGAAAAACCCGAACATTTTACGTAGGCTTTACAATATAAATTTTAACCTCTGCTGCTAAGACCATAGATTTCTGTTATTATATGGAATCGTTTCATTTGCCCTCTTGCAAATTGTTTTTGAGATTTGGACCTGCAACCAGTGTCAGATTTACACACCTCTAAACTGCAGTTTCCTAAGTCTCTACATCTTAGCAACACCTACATATCCTAGTAGTCACAGCTCAAATAGTTCACTGATAAAAGAAGGCTGTGGGACTTCAGTTTACATAGTAAAAGTATCAGCTTCGTATTTTCCTTTCAGCTCCATCCTAACTTGAAAAGTAAGTGGAATTCAGTAAACATTTTGACTAAGTAGTGAGTGATACTTAGTATTTTGAAATGTATGTTAATAAAATCTGTCCTCTAAATATTTTGTGGATTACAAAATTATATTCATCATCAGATGCTTTACTTGCTTTTGTGAAGCCAGATCAAACTATCACACACTATCCTTCCAAAGGTAAATAGCCAGTGAAAGGGGATCTTTATGTAAATGCCACTTGTCTGCATACTATTAACATTCAGATACATACTTTCTCATGCTCTTCAGATTCTTAGTAGAAGCACACCAATCAATTATTTTGATCTTATCAGAATGTAAAGAATTCTATAGCTGAGATAATAGCAGCTAAATTTATTGTTATATAATAGAGAACTCCATCATTGTGGCATCTTCATTGTGTCTTACTTTGAATGCTATTTAAGTAACAAGCCACTTTTATCAGTGGTTATTTACAAAGATTGCCCTTTCCTTGCATAAAAGCAGTGAAGTAATGCCAAAATGAAACATTTGATTTCCAATATAGCATATTAGGTTTTTTCCAGTTGTGTTATTCAGTTTCATTTTTATCATAATGATCTGGTTTTAAATAAGTTTTAGTTCATTTAAACAGTTATGACCTTATTTGCAGTCAATTTTGCAGCATTTATTTTTGCAGAGGTTTTATATTGTTTATCTCATTTTGGGGAAAAAAAATCCACATTCCTGTCTCACAAACTTGCTAAGAGCGTTTTAGGCTTTGGTTCTTCAAATATTTACTGCTTTATTATTATCTGCTAAGTTGAGCAATATGAATATTTTCATTAGTTCTGTAGTGTTCTGCAAAACAGAAGGATACCATGGATCCCAGTACTGATAGTTTAAAAAATGAAAGTAGTAAATGTAATTAAGTAATTAAAGTTCAGATTCCAACAGATAAAATGCTTGCCTTTGAAATAAATTTAAAAATTCTCAAAGCTATTTATATTAGTAGGTACCCTCAAAGACCCTACTTTACCTGCTTAGCTCAAGTTCTTAAGGCCTGCATTTTATTAATTTGTTCTCACTGAAGTAAGAGATTCAATACTTCTCAAGAGTATTCCTTTCCTCTGAGGCGAGTGAAGGACTGCAAAAGTCACTGAAATGACATCATTAGTTTCTAACATATGCTGGCAATTTGTTGTTTTAAAATGTCTGCTGGGCTAATATCCTGAAAAAATATAGATTTTTGGACAATAGTATGTATATTATTAGCTTTTGGGAATTTAGGAATATGTTTCATTCAACTAAATTTACTGTAAAGGGGACAAAAGATCTGATGATATATATGGAGTCAAGGATATATTATTAATATCAAACAAGCATTGTGTGTAAGTTATTTTCTCCATGTAGTTTCCTCTTTTGGAATTTCAAGTGCTCCACTCAAGTAATTTCCTCCCTGGTGCTGGTAACTTTTTCTTCTTGTTCCCTGATTGCCTCCACTTATCCTCAAATTGGACCCTCTACACCAAGAGGATTCCTGAGGTCACTTTCTGTTATTTGAATTCATTCTTAAGAATCACTTTTATTAGGAGGCCAGTGGGAAATAGCTCTTTTCCATAACTGTGAGGAGTGTAACCTCTTCCTCTTATGTTAAATTACAATAGCAGAAAGAACTCTGAGACCTTTTAGAGTTGCTTACTAAGTATTTACTCATGTTAATATTTAGTGAACAGTTGGTAGCAAGCCCATGACAATTTTGGAGAGTAGATCTAATTTTTACATAATGTCTGTTTACAAAAAAAAATAAAAGGAAGTCATACATATGAGGAAGGGGATGTGACAGACATTGGCCACAAATCCACCAGAAAGGAGATATCACTTGATACTTCCCTAAGTATGGAGGTTATTTTTCAGCTACAATTGTATTGTTTTGACAGTAAAGTATAAATCTGGGTAAATTACCAAGAACATCCAGATGTTCCCTCAAGAGTAATTGGCACTTTCATGCTTGAAAAAGGTTCCAGAGAATGATAAAATGCAGGTATGTGTAATCAAAAAATCTGAAAGACTCAATGTGATACGTTTGATGTAAAACATCTGCAGAAGCCACAGCAAAAGATGAGATATAGCAAAACCTTAATCTGTTCACAGAATTTGATGGTTTTAGTGCAAAAAAGTAGAACTGATCTGAATGTATATTAATTTAATCAACAACTAATAGTCACAGGTTGTGCTCTAACAAGATAGCAAAGGTGCTAAGTCTTCTGGAACATGGAGGTTCATCCACTTATTTGCAGCCCGTGGGCTCAGAATGCAGCAACTGCTGTTCGTTTGTACTATGTAGAAGCTCCAAAAGAGCAAGAAGAGCAATTGTTTAGAAGAAACAATTATTTTCCTTCTGAAAATTTTACTTAGAAGTGGAATCTTTGGAGATAGCAGCTAAAAAGGGTTTGTGAAACTGAGGTTTACACAAAGCCCAAGGAAAAATAAATAGTAGCTGTATTTGGAAGAGAGAAAAATAATTAGAACAAACAGGACTGTTGAAAAAATTAAGGGTCAATAAAGTAATGTCTGTAGATGAATATTCTCATAAGGCTTACCATTTATGTTATAACAGTAAAATTTCTCAACAAATGTGAAAACAATGCTGCAAACTTAAAATGGCATTACCATGAAAAACAGTTACAATCTCTGGAGACATCTTTGGGATTAAGAGCCATAACGTTTGTACAGATAGTAGGTTTTGATTTGAGTAGATGTTTCCTATGCCAAATACTACCTTATATCTCCTCTCTAAGGGGGTAGACATCAGAGTCCTCTAAACTCTCACTCCTGCTATATGATCCTTTTATTCTCTCAGGTTTTTTTCTGTATCATCAAAAGTTCCTTTTCTCAAGTTGCAGAGGAAGGGAGGAATAAATATCCTTACCAAAGCATTGGAGGATATGCTTTATTTTTACTTTCCTCAGCTCAAGGTTGTAAAAGAGCCAAGAACCTCCTCTGTAATTGTTGAAAAGCTAGCTGATGGGAAGGTCATGTCTCTGACTCTTCCTTCAAACTGAGTCTGCTGCTGCTTCTATTACTGTGCTGTTTGCTAGGACGCTTATCTTCACTCAGCAATACCTCAGTGGTTGTACAGAAGTACAGTCTTGTTACTGCATACCAAAATGTTCTTGCTCTGAAGCTTGCTGACAAAAGTTACATGATTTCTCTGGCGGCTTCTCTCTATTGAAGGCTACTAAATTCAAATACAAAGTCTTTGAATCATGAACAGCTGGAGACCAATAGACTATTATAGAAATGTAATTCTATATTTATCCTGTCCTTTGTATAGATGTTTGCTGTCGGCTACTATTGCACAAAGGATGCAGGTGTAGGTGGGCTGTTGGTCTGATTTTCCTGGGTATTCTTAGGCATTTATACTTACCCAACCCAAGACTAAAGGGTCTTTCCCACACAAAGCTGTCCAGAAGCTTTTCTTAGAGTAAGCTCTGTCATGCAATTCAGTCAGAGCTTTATCACTCCATTGGTGAAAAATTATTTAACCTTAAAATTTCCTTGAGCCTGTCATCTCTGTAGCACAAATTTCAGTATGAGTAATCATTGTGTATATTTTCTAATTTATTGACTGTTTATAAATTTAAATGGAAACAGTACTATGCTCATAAGCTCCTTCAGAGACACACAGTAAGCAAGAGAGAAGATATTCACATACCCACACAGGTGTATGATGTTCAGCTCCATATATTCTTTTAAGAAGCTATGTTCAATTAATAATGCTGCTATAGTTGTTCTTCGTGTTTTGTAAATGAAATTGTAATTAATTCATCTCAAATAGATGTTTGTGCTTTTTCCCTCTGTGAAACAAAACTAATGAAAATACTAGTTCTTGCCTAGTCTGGAAAGCAGATTGGTTGTATTCTTGTCAGTGTCATTGGAGTTGTGACGTGTAAAGAAAATGGGAAGCTCTTTAATAGTAAAACATGTTGACTGACTTCTTAATATGTAATCAATAGTTCTTGCTATTAGCTGTCCTTTCAAATCATAGCCTTAGATAAATAATCTGAGTGCATAAGGCTAATCTGTTTTAGTTATAAGTGGTTAAATAAAACTAAAAGAAACTTAGCATTGTTGTCAATTTAGCAAGCTTTTTCTTCTCACTAAAAAAAGGCACAGCATCCCAAGTGAATAGGAAAAGGCTATAAAAAGATTGAGTCTTTTAACTGGCTTTAAAAATATTAGCAGGTAATGCAATATAAAATGCGTTACTAGAATATCCTGTATTGTTGAGTTGGTGAGAGAGTAGGTGTGTATGCAAAATTCAGTGGGCTTAGAGATGCCCAGAGAGGACGCTAGGCAACGAGCACAAACTGATTACAAAGAAGTTACCTTTTCACTAAGATGAGTCTGGCGCGGTCACCTTTAACACCCCACACCCTTCCCCACAGGTGTTTATATATATTGATAAGATCCACCTGAGCCTTTCAGGCTGAACAGTCCTAGCTCTCAGTGTGTTCTCATATGAGAGATACTCTAATCACTTTACCATCTTCATGGCCCTTGACTTTGTTTGGATATGTTTGTATCTCCCTTGTACAGGGGTGCCAGAGCTGGACTCAGCACTGCAGATGTGTCTCACCAGTGCTGAGAAGAGGGGAAAGATGCCCTCTTGTGATCTGCTGGCAGTGGTTTTGTTTGGTCATCTTTACCACAGAGCCACAAAACTGACTCTTGATCAACGCTGTCCACCAGAATCCCAAATTATTTTTTTAAAGATGCTTTCCAGCCAGTTAGCCCTGCATCTGTGCTCCTGGATGAGGTTTCACCTCATCACATACAGGTCTTTTGTGGGATTTCATTAGGATGCTTATGTGCCAGTTTCCCTGACTTTTCAAGGTTCTTCTAAATGGGTCAGCCATTACTTTGAGTTTTGCACCATGTGCAGACATGATCAGAGTGCACTCTATTCCATCATTTGGGTCATGAATGAAGATGTAATAAATATTATCCCCAGTATCAACTCCTGGGGTACACAACTTCAAAGGCTTGGAATTCTGTTCATTCTTTTATAAGTCCAGTTTATCTGGATGTCTCTCAGAAACACTTGCTCTGACAGTCATTCTACTGGATCTGGCACCAATGTAAATAAAACTGGATAATCTCTGTGGAAAACTGTGAGTTTGCAGTGGCTTTTTTCCTGTTGTCATAGAAAGAAGGGACTTATAGACTCACAATGAACATCAGAAATGTCTTATTAACATTTTTATTAAAAAGCTCAATATTAAGATGATTTCACTCTCAGTCCCATTACTTAAATGGGAAATTGTGATCCAGCTGAGATGCAAGAATTGGTACCTTACACCAGTGATGTATTTTTGTATCTCTGTGGTAGAGAACCACCTCTTACCACCTCTTACTTTTTGGTTTTGTCAAATGAGCAATCTTAAATTAAATTTGTGTAGGTACCAACCTTAATTTCAACAGCTGATTTGAAAGGGGCGGCTGTCTTTCTGAGTTCATGAAGGGTGGAGTTTATTTTGAATTTAACTTGTTTTAAGCTCTCTGGAGCTTGGGGCTCTCTTTTGTTCATATGCTTAGAGTTGAAATGTATCTATTTCTAAACCATAAAAGCACTCTAGGACAGCTCAACAATGGACCAGTTTATCAAGAGGAAACAAGATGGCATGAAACTTATTCTTAGCTAGATTTATGGAATGGGTGCACCAGTCATTAGGAGAAATCATATATTTTTAGAGTATACTTGCCAACGGCTCTGGAGCACTATCAAAGGCTTTCTACTTTGTGTTGGCATAAGTAAGAATGTAACTCTGATACTGGACTAGAGTGTTTATTTGAAACGTGAGGTATGTGCATGTGTTTTACTTTTGGAAGGGCTGTTATGTCTCTTTTGCCTGAAGTCACTGCAAATAATATTTTTTTGAAGATGGATTTAATACTTCTTAATCTCAAAGGAGCTGTCCTTTCAGCCAGTCCATCCTAGGCACACTTGGCAGCTATTTCTGCTTGTAACTGTACATTAGAATACAGTTTATTCTTACTGTATCATAACAATGTACTTCCAAAATTTGATCAGTGTCAAAAGAATCCTTGTGTTCTGGGTCATGGCTCTAGTTTGTGCACTGTTACTGACAGTCAGACTGATAGTCATGTATTCCGTAACTCACCTGTCAGTGAAGATAATCTGGTTATAAGACAAGCTGCTATGGCTTTTACCAGAAAAAATTTAAAGCCTTAGAACAAGTTCAAGTTGCAGTCTATATATCCTGTGCATTTTCTGGACAAAGTTGGTCTTATCATCCACCCACAATTTCTTTGTAAAATTGTGTCTGAATTTCATTGGAATGAAGAATTAGTGTTTACTGCTTTATATTTTTATGTTTAAAATGTAAAAGCCTTCAAAAAGTCTTCTGCCCTGATCATATGTATGGCTGAAAGATCTAGAAATTGTTCACATCAGCACTATCAATACTGCAAAGAATCTGGCTGCCTTACACTCTGAGNGCTTCCCCTCCCCACCCAGCCTGTGGCTGGGCAGAGGGAAGGTGTGCACTCTCCCATGGCTGGAGCAAAAGAGAGCGAACTCTGGGAAATCTCTGCTTTTAACCCCGTGTGTCTTCAGAGGTGACTCACGTCTTCAGTGGTCACACCAGGTGTCAATATTCGAATCTGACCACTGATTGGTTTAACTAAAACTTCCCAAAAAACTCACTTCCTCCCAAACGGAGACAACAGGCAAAACATGGGAGCCCACTGCTGCACTGGTGGCTTAAATTATCTTCCTCTCTGTGATCTGCTGTTCTGCTTCCTGGAGCCTAAGTCATTCAAAACTATGCATGCCTAAAGCTTTCCTCTTGTGATTTTGTTCAGAGAATGTTACTTCAAATTTTACTCAGATAGAGGCCTTTAGTCAGCTGAGCAGTGCTTTGTAGCCTGCACTAATCAAAATCAGTCCTTATACAAACAAATATAAAGGACTTTTCACGATGTCTTTAAAGTAAAGGTACAACATTAATAAAGTTAAAAGATGTAACTTTCTTTTTTCCTTCCTTGTGGAAATAGTCTAGAGACATCTCAGCTGTCACTGTCCCAAGCCTGCTAATCATTTGCCTCTGAAATTTTTGTACGTAAATTTACAAGACATGAGGGAGCTAAACCTGGAAGAAGGCTGTGAAGGGTTTACATTTTAGTCAGTCAAAACCTGGGTGCAGTATATCTAACTTGAATTATGTCCTGAGCTGAAGAGGAAGGAAAAAAAGCAGTCTGTATTCTAACAGACAAGAGTAAAAAAGTATTAATTCTGGTACCTGCTGAATTGAGAGGATTTAATTCTTAAGATGAGGAAAACAAATCCGATAGCTTCAACACTCCAAGTCTGTTGTTGAATTATATAAAGGCTTGAGTGCTGCCATGGAGTTACGTCAAAGGTGAAATAAAGATAATTAAACTTGTCCATCCAGATAACTTCAGGAGTAGCCCTTGAGGTTTTGCACCCTTTTCCTTCTGTAACAGCTGTGGAATCTGTAAGATCTCCTTATAATGTATGTGCTTGTCCAAGTTGTGTGGTTTTAATTTTACATGAAACTTAGTGTTTGGCTGTAGGAGCTGGTCCTTTTCATTACCTACAGTATAACAAAAAGCTTCATATAGTTGCAATGCCATAGATAAAGGCAGGTGGAAAATGATAGTCAAAATTCCTGTAGCTAAATCTCTTAAGTGTACACATTGAGTAAGCAACATCAACAGAAACCATGCTAAAGACTCTCTGGTTTGCTTTTCTGGAACTTCTTTGTAATTTTTTTTGTGATAAGAGTAACTGAATAAAGATTTGATTCTGTGAAAAAGGAAATAGGCATAATCATATTTTTTCTCCTGGTAAAGTGAACCTTTGGAGTCCTAGTGTTCTATGGTTTATTTTATATTGGACAGGTTCAGGAGAACTCTAAAAAAAAAGCATTTTTCATCCAAAATAATCTTGTTACAACACTCTTTTTGTAAAACCATATTTCTAATGATATTTGTGATTCTGTCATGTCAGTGGACTACTGCTCCTGGAATTATGGTATATATAATTTGTTCTTTATAAGTACATGAAATGCAGGTGTCACTACTAACTGCAGTATCTGTTGCTATCATTATAAGACATTATAGGTGTACATGTAAAGCTAATGATACTCAGTGCACTAGAAGAGAAGGTTCTTTAATATTCTTAACATTTTTAAAGATGTAATTATGAAATTAGGTAGTTTATATCTGACTTGGCACTGAAATGTCAAGGGCAAGACTCACCGGCTACTTTGGGAAGTTTACTTCTCCTTTAGATGGTATTTAAAAGACAGTTGTATGAGTTTTAATTAGGTATGATATTAAAAAGTGTTTAAATCTTCCATTCTGCAATTGAGGGAAAAAAGATCATTTAAATCATAAAAGGGTATCTTTCTCAAAGGAACTGCTGTGGGCTATGTAGCTATCTGCAAGCCAACTAGAATTCCTAGTTCTATGATGTCAAAAGATTGATACACTTGACTAATTAGGAAGCCAGTTGGGACTGGTGCCAGTCATCTGCAGCAGCTTGTGAAAGCCGATGTAAAGATCCCTTAGGAAGTGTTAATATGGAACAGTATTTGTGACTCTTGTACTGTCATGGTAGCAATGTTGTATACAACTCTCCCAAGGTAATTTAAAAGATTTCTCAAATACTGCATGGTAGACTCTCATTTCTTCATCTTCCCATCATAGACACTTGGACAGCATTATTAATAGTGTGGGTACTGATAGTTACCTGCGTTACTTGACAGAAGTTGTCACAGTCAACTGCTGATGTAGCTATCAGAAACCAGGATTTGGAGCCTACTGAAGCCACACAGGTTTGAAAACCAGGCTTTCTATGTGTTTTGGGTACAAAGATTGTTAAGTATAAATGCTTTTATTTGCAGTGGTTAGCTTGTTTCAATACATGCATGTATACAGAATAACTACTAGAGGAGTTTTTTTAATTCAAGTTTCAATCTACTACAATTTATTCTTCTAATACCGTTTTGCATATCAATGGAAGCACTAATCTGTAAGCCACTTTGTGACTACCAGAATATTTCAGATAAGTGTGAAAAACAGTTAGTGCATGTAAATGTTACAGCTTTACTACAAGAAGTTGTGGGTTTGCAATATTTCTGTTTCATTATTTTAAATCTTCTTTTTTTAAAATTTATTTGATGACTCTTTTTATAGTAACCAGAGTTTTTTAATACTGAAAATTGTTAAGTGTTTGAAATTACTATGAAATCTGTAGTAGTCTTGGACAGGCTTAAGAGGAAACAGATGACATGCTGAAATAGCATTGAAATTTTTCTTCTGTTATTCCTGCTTCCTAAAACAAAACTTATGAACCCTTTTGCAGAGACTGTAGTGGTGTCATTTTGGTGACTGTGATACTATTCAGTATTTTTTTAATTGCTGTTACCCAAAATGCTTATAAGCTTTCCTCCAGCATTCATGTTTGTTAATGTAACTAATGGCTTGGCTCAAAATTTCTTCAGGCATCATGTTGGTTTGAAACTATTCACTGACTATATTGATTCCAGACATTAATATTTTAGAGAATTGCATGACATCAGATGGAGAAAGTTCAACAGCTAACAAAATACCCCCTACCAAACCAACAAGAAAAAAAACACCACAAAACAAAACAAAACTGAGAACCCAAACCAAAACAAAACCAGAACAACAAAAAAAAGCAAAACAAAAACCAAACCTGAACAAACAAATAGGAAGCCAAAGATATAGTCTAAATGATTTTTTTATAAGGTATATTCCAAGCCATACTAATAAGTGTGATAGTCCATTAGTCGTAAGAGAACAAACTTCAGTAATAAAGCATGTTAGAGCAAACACAAAGCAAAATGAAAAAACACTCTGTATTTCAGTCTTTATGTTTATTCCATACCTGCCATAAATATAAATGTTAGGCAAAATTACGATTTATTTGCTAATTTTCACTTATTTGGTTTTGTGTGTAGCACTTTTGTCTAAAGTTGAAAACTAGTCTGGTAGTACAGAGTATAGAGAAAAGAGAAGAACTAAGGGTTACTATTTCCTGGATAAAAAGCTGGCTGGATGGCTGAGCCCAAAGAGTGGTGGTGAGTAGAGTTACATCCAGCTGATGGCTGGCCATGAGTAGTCCTCCGCGGGGCTCGCTGTTGGTCCCTGTTCTGTTTAGTATCTTTGTCAGTAATATGGATGAGGGAGTTAAGTGCCCCCTCAGTCAGTTTGCAGAGGACACCAAGCTGGGTGACAAGTGTTGAATTGCTGGAGGACAGAAATGCTCTGCAGAGGGATCTGAACAAGCTGCATCAGTGAGCTGAGGCCAGATGTAAGAGATTCAACAAGGCCAACTGGTGGGTCCTGGATGTGGGTCGCAGTAATCCCCTGTCACCCTACAGGCTGGGGGCAGAGTGACTAGAAAGCTGCCCAGTAGAACAGGACCTGGGGGTGTTGATTGACAGAAGTTGAAAGTAAGCCAGTGTGTGCTCAGGTGGCCAATAAGGCCACTGGCATCCTGGTTTGTGTCAGCAATAGTGTGGCCAGCAGGACCAGTGCAGTGATTGTCCCCCTGTAGTCAGCATCTTGTTATATGCACCAGGTAGTTTAGATCCTGATTTGCATATTCACTGTTAGCAATAACTGCTGACTCTATCCAAGATGTGTGTTGACTTAGGGAGTTTTGCCCAGTGGGCTAATGAGATTTCTATTGTGGAATTCTTTATTCCTCTGTGGTGATTTTTTCATTGTATAGTTAATCCCTGGAGTTCTGTTCTTTGTCCTCCCATGCATACATACAATGGGGTAACAAGGTTAAAAAATATAACACTTTCTGATGTGTTTATTTAAGGAAGTAAAAGGAGGTTTAATACTTGTATTTGGTTACCATCTCAGAGTAACATTCATAAATCTTTTGGGGGTTATTATACACCTGTGTATATTATTAGGCATTATAAGCATGTAATTCAATGAGTAGAATTTTCCTGAACTACATCAATTATTTAATATTGGCCAGAGTTTATTAAATGTGAACGGAAAATGGCTTTTGATTAAAGCTATCTATGGATATCACTATATCCTATCCAGTCCAATACTGTTCACTCTGCTCCTTACTGAGAAACAATTTCAACGTTTTATCACAATAACTGAATGATCTTTTGTTAAATGTAACAAATCATATAAGGGACGGCTCTTGAAAGCTGACAGGAGACTGATTATTTGCAGTTGTAGAAGGGTACTGAAATGAAAATATGAGTGAAATGACATTTCACTTAAATGCTTGACTCTCTATAGAGAAAGAGGAATGTGAAATGAGTGGAATAGAATTTGGTCTAGTTCAGTCTCTAGAAGACCAAACCTGTTGTGGTTAATTGCAAGAGAGCAATTTGTAAATATTAAAGCACCGATCAAAGTTTGAAATTAATTGTTTTAATAACACTATTGGTATCCATTATTATTGGTTCTTGTTGGTGTTATTCCTTATGCTTTGATATTGCTATGGTAACCAAGAGGGTTCTTCCTTTTTCCTTTACAGAAGGTGAGGAGACTGGAGTGATGGATAGCCTGTTGGAAGCCTTGCAGTCAGGTGCGGCTTTTCGAGACCGAAGGAAAAAGACACCAAGGTCCAAAGGTGAATATTCTATTTTAGATATTATTTTCCAGAGAAAGTTAAAAGCACTATGGGCTCCAGTGCTTTAGAATTTAGATACTGTCAGGTTTAATTTGTTTGTGCAATGACAGTTTTCAGGGATGTTCAGACTGTTGCTTATGTCAGTAAGACTGGAAATTAATGTACTTTGTTTAGTTCTATAGGGGAAGTGAAAGTTATCTTGCTCCATAAGTGAGTCTGAGTCAAATTATTTCTCTGGTATATAACTGTCATTTATTCCAAGAAATACCTAACTTCTAATTCCTAAATTCCTGAACTTCTGCTTTGTAATGTTGTAATACTCTGGTAGCTTTCAAACAGGTGTTTTATTTCCATTGTTTCTTTGCTTTTGCAGACATACCACAAAATCTCAGTCCAACCACACAGCGGCCTGTGCTGAAAGCTTGTAACCATGGTAATGAACCATATTCATGAATTGCATGCACTTCTTAGCTTAGCTTATGTAGTTGATCTGTGCTTTCAAGACTGCTTTGATTATTTTTTCAGTTTTGTTCATTAGTGGAGTACTAAACCATATTGCAACTTGCTTTTTAAGAATCATCTGAATATTACATCCTGAAACTATACTTACTGATTCCTCTGCAAAGCTCTTCTATCTTTTGTGTGATTTTTATTTATTTAAATTTTGATTATGTTTTAAAATTGTAGTACTTTTATAATCCTTAAGAATTATTATGCAAGTTTTTTAGGGTTTAAGGAATTGTAATAGAAAGCAGAGATTGCATAATGTTTTAAGTG
Organism: Promerops cafer; assembly: GCA_013398275.1. Classification (NCBI taxonomy): domain Eukaryota; kingdom Metazoa; phylum Chordata; class Aves; order Passeriformes; family Nectariniidae; genus Promerops; species Promerops cafer. The sequence goes on along the minus strand of VZSE01005379.1, from coordinate 626,412 downwards.
TCACTAAGTGCCTATTATACAAAATCTGAGAACTTTTGACATTCATTCTGTGTTTCTTTGTCTTGGTTTTCTTGGTGCTGTAGCTGGAATGGTTTAAGCTATTGTTTATCAGTATTAATTCAAAAGGAGTGTTGCCTCAACAAAGTTACAGTAAATGTTTATTCATAAACTGCTGAACTATCTCACTGTAATCAGTAGGATTTGTTCTTGCAAGTTACAGTGCAGGTGTGGGTGCCTGTTAGCTTTGTTAGATCATCAGCCTACCATAGAATATTACCATATTGGCTGTGTTTTAATCAAGCCTGAGGAGTCCAGAGTGACTCAGTTGCTCATGACTAGTGGTCTCTGGAAAAAGTTTTTATCTGTAGTCCTTCTGTTAAAGAGAAATTTTAATAATGGGGGAAAAAAACCTTTTTTCTTAGTTTTTTAAAGCAGATTGCACTTTTTTTTGATATTTAAAGGCACTGCGGGTTTTATAAAGCAGATGTCATAAAATTGATTATATTAATTATATGTCATGTTTAAGTGTTTATTTCTCTGAGTGTAGCAAAACAAACCCCAAACCTTTTGAATTTAGCATATAAACCCAAAGTTGGAGAAAATAGAGCTGAAAGGACAGTTTGTAGATAATTACAGAAATTGGATCAAAGAGAAATCAAGTATATTTGACAGGTACTTGTCTAGCACATAACATATTGATATTTGAGTAATGACTATAGAGCACATCTGAATTTATCCTCTGAGTGTTTCTGCGTTTAAGAGCAGTCATATTGAATACTGCTTCTTATCAGCACATTCCATCCAGGTAGCTGTCTGTGGACAGACTGTAGCTTCCAGTTTTCAAACTTAACTGCCTTTGGTCAAACATTATGGCCCTGTTTCAGATTAAAAAACAAAACAACAAAAACAAACACACTCACCAAAATTTTAATGTTGAAAAATCTTAGTCTAAACCATGGACGGATTTATATCACATGGATATAATTTGGTGCTAAAGTTTGAAATTCAGATGTCTGATTTGGAGAGAAGAGTAAAAGTAAACTCTTGGATTTTTTATTGCGTTTACCAAAGCCAGTTTTTCCATAGAGAATTTTGAGACTGTGTAATTCTAAGACATTTTAAAATGAATTCAACGTTTCTTTCACTTGTCTTGTTAGCTCAGAAACAGGCTAGTGCAGATCTGAGCTTGCTTTTAAGGAATTCATTAACATGTTTTTGATTTGCTGACACTTGTCACAATGTCTGTGTGCTACATCTTCCTATCTTGAGCCAAATAGAGCACCAAATAGAGCAATCTGGTGCAGATTATGGTGAGTTCAAAGCCTATTTTTCCTTTTTAGTAGAAGTATATGGTCATTTAGGTTACATACTGTCTTAGAATGAATGCTAGACCCTGAGTATCAAAGTCAATTTTGGATAATAATCGTAACCTTAATGACATTGATGTGGTCAGTCAAGACAGGAATTATAGTGACAAAGTTTGTTTAATTTTCTGATTCTGAGTTCAACAAAATTGTTGAAGTCAGTATTGTTCTCAGTATGATTTTTCTCTTGCACTTTATATCTGATATATAGATACGTGCTCAATAGCTTGTTCTTTCTATCCATATGTGTATAAGTGATGAATGCTCTATATAATTGTCTATTACATATACACCATACAAGCAAGAAGTCAGTGACTTCAGCCCACTTCAGAAAAACTGGGATATGTTATTAGATAGGTTGTTGTTCCTAATCCAAGCTATTAGATAGCTTGGTTGTTCCTAATTTGCTATTTTTTTTCACAACCAAAAACTTCAAATGGATGCCAAATTTTATATCATGGGAAAAAAACCCACTGTCTTACTGTAAGGCTAAAATGTGTAGAAATTGCTGAAAGTCCTTAAGTAGTAATTCAAGCACTTTCCTTGTTTGCTTCTGTACTGGTTTTGGCTGTTTGGGTTAACTGGTAGCTGGTTACTGTTTATTCTGCTGAGACTGACAGATTCAGTTATTGTAGATATATTCTATTAATGCACACTGCAGATTCACACAGTCAAAAAGAATTACAAGCCATGACTTAAAATGTCTGTCCTGATTCCTTTTGAGTGGAGTAATCTCTGTTGGGCAGGTGCCATCAAGTTCTAACTAATCTCTTCTGTTGCAAAACATAACCAACTAAATCAGTAAAATCTAGTTTAGTCTCTATGATTAAAGATATTTCTCTTAAAAAAATGAAAACCAAATCAGATCCAAGCATAAATAGTGTTATAACCCCAAGCTGGCAATTAAGTACCTCGCAGCCACACACACTGTCTTCCCTGGTGGGATGCAAAAAGGTAAAGCTCATGGGTTGAGAAAAAAACAGGGTAATAATTGAAACAGGTTAATAATAATAATAGTAATAGTAATAGTAATAGTAATAGTAATAATAGTAGTAAGGAGGAGTAAAAAGTAGAGGGAGGGAGAGGAATGAAACACAGGAGAAACAAGTGATACACAATACAATTGCTCACCACTGTGGACCGATGATGAGCCAGTCTCTTCCTAGCAATCAACATCTCCTGACCAACTTCCTCAGTTTGCATGCTGAGCCTGATGCCATATGGTATGGAGAATCCCTTTGGCCAGTTCAGGCCAGCTGTCCCAGCTATGCTCCCCTGAGTTTATTGTGCCCCTGTCCACTGAGCAGGGCATATGCAGAGCATGTGAGCATCCCAGAGCATGGGAACCTGAAATTTCCTTGACTTAGGGTAATCACTGCAGAGCAACATAAAAACATCCCTGTGTTATCAACATCCTTTGTAGACTCAGTTCGGAACAGAGCACTGTAGCAGCTACTAGGAAGGAAATTAACTCTATCCCACACAAACACAGTACAGGAAACTGGTTCCATGTCTCACAGGGATAGAAATACAGCCTGAATGCACAGTTTCTCCTTAGCTGTCATATAAATGGAAGCAGGAAGGAAATTTTTCCAACCATTGCCAATGTCACCTTTAGTACAATGCTACACAAGGTATCAAACTAGCATTTACTTTTCAGGCTTAGCCAAACCCTGTAAAACAAAGTAATACAGAGGAGCAAGCCAATGCTGCTGAGGTCTAGAACTGAGAACTGAAATTGTTTTCTTTAACTAAATAGATTGCTTAAGGAAAAAAAAAAAAAAAAGAGCAATAATAAATATAGTGAAATGCTAGCTATTGTGTGGGCCATTTTTCTCTTCATGATCTGTTGAGCTCCCCTGAAAGCTCTGGTAGTGTTCAGCTGGTACTTGTAATTAAAAAAGAGTACTCGTTCTCATGCCACATTCCACGGTAGCCGAATGAGTGTTATTTTATTTTCAGTCCTACTGCATTCTTCTGTTATTGAACAGATTGTCTCTTTTTAACATGATATATGTTTAAAAAACCATGTGTTTAAAAAAAGATTGGATGTGGCACTTGGTGCCATGGTTTAGTTGAGGTGTTAGGGCATGGGTTGGACTTGATGATCTTGAAAGTCTCTTCCAGCCTAGTGGTTCTGTGATTCTGTGATATGTAGGTTTTGTCAAGTTTAAATCTGCTCTATTTTTGTGATCAGAATTACCGTTTGTATTTTTAATGGTTGTGACAAGGCCCATCAAGTCACAATATTTCTTGTGGAGAAAAATTCCTGCTGCATAACTAACAGAAATAATATACATGTAGAATTGCTAAATCTTGGAAGTGTTCTAATGCCTTTAGAATGCAAGTAATACACACTAGATTTTAGTGGATATAGATATGATTGGTATATTTCATTCCCATTCATAGCGTTTTTTATTTTTAAATTACCTGCTGAATTACATCTATATGCAAAACTATGTGTTAATGTTACAGTTTGCTTTAACTGCAAAGGACCATGAGCTGCAGTAAATATTGTGATATATGCTTTTGCTGTAATTCCAGTTCAGAGCACTGTTTGACACAAGCAAAGTATTGGTATAGTTTTAGTGGTGTGCTTAGGATTCAGTAGCATCTAACAGATCTAACAGCATCTTTTATTTAGGAAGCAGAAGAAAGCACTTAATTTTCCGTGATCAGGATTTTGCTCATTAGAAGATAATTTCAAGCAGCTAATAGCTAGGGCTGATCTGAGTTTATCAGTTATTTGCAAGAAGAGTCAAGGCATATTTGCAGCTTGTATGTTTATTTCAAACTACTGAAGTCCAGATACATGGAGCAGCATATGCAAGGCAGGGCAGAGCCCACTGCAGCACAGAAAGCTGCATTATTCACTAAGTTTTTGGTCAGGTTTTGCAGCCTGCATCAAGTTCTTTGCTGCTATGGCTACGCATTTATTTGCAGTAGCATTAGCCACCTGAATTGCATGAATACAAATTTGAGATGCAGCTTTGCTTGTATATAAACACATACCTCAGATGCAGCAGAAAGAGTTTATCTTTACAAGCAGATCATATTAAAAATGCTGTGAGTAAAGAAAAGCTATAATAAAATGCAAGCAAAAAAAGCAAAGATTGCTTTCTGAGACTGCAGAAGTTGAAAGAAATCTTTCTGTCACAATCAGTAATTGCATTGTGGACTACATTTCTAAAGGTGACACAAAGGTCTTGTTTCTATATTGAGATCAAACTTCCATGGTAAGAGATCATTGTAATTGTTATAGCTGTTCACTAAAACTATACGCAATAGAGTAATTTTCATGTCACATGTAGTCTGAAGCATTTAAAGACTTCTGTTAAATAAAAACTTTATGTAGTAATGTCATTCTGTCCCAATTAATCATAAGGAAACCTTTCTTCGTGTTTGTTGGGTTCTTTTCATCCTGTATTTGTAATAGAACTGTCATCTGATATTCATATTAATGTCTCTGCTACCTTATTTTTGACGAGCGAAGCTGACAGTGAGCTCAAGCTCATCTTAGTTCTTGAAACAGTGTGACCACATAGAGGTCATTTTTATTTCATCATTGTATGTGACAGCAAGCTATGATTGGCATTTCAACCTGATTTTTCCTTAAGTCTGTGTACGTGGCTGTCTTTTCCTCAACTGTATGTAGTGAACATTAGGAAGTACCTAACAGTGAAGAAGCTACCCATGAAGATAACTTTTCCCCCAGAACATGTTAGCAGTAAAGGCACTTTCTTGAGCATTAACAATCCTTCACAGTAGATACTGCTATCAAAGCACTGTGCATGTTTAGCCGTGTGATCACAAAACATCAGTACCACTGGTGGAGAAAATTTTTGTTAAGCTTTGTTAAGTTTTACTCAATAGACAAGTTTTCTCAGTAGAAGACATGGAATAACTGTAGGCACTGTTATGAAAGGAAAACATTTAATAGAATTTCTATTAAAAAATGGTTCTCAGATGTTGCCATTTTAAGACCAAACCTTCACTTCAATATTGACTTCATAGGTCAAGTAAAATTGCTGCTTATTCTAACAGAAATAATTCCCCTGGAACCATCTACACTGTTTATAATAGTTTTTGTCCTAAAGCACACAGCAGAATTCAAAGAAACTGACCATAAAAGTCAATTTTGCACATGTGGAAAGAAAAAATAATATCCAGACAAGGAAAGTGAATTTACACATTTTTATTTCTTTCGTTAGAACTATTTCTGCATAGCCACAGTTGCAAACACATAACATCACAAAAATATCCCTGAAGAATTTTCATTCCAAAATATCTAGGAAAAAGATTAATTTTGATGCAGAGTTTTTAGCAGTCTCTCATGCTCATAATTTAATGTTAGAATGAAGAAAGTTTCCAACTCAGAAGGGATGGCAGCCAGCAAGAAGAGTTTAGAATGAAAAATAAGAAATTTTTGGGGGTCCTTTTCTAACAAAATATTCCTTAAAATAAAGACTGACATAGAGAAGTATAAACCACTCATTTATTTAATCATTTATTTATTTTAAAACGCCGAATGCTGAAAAATGGTTGGAGACTCTGTCAAGAGTGGAAAAGGGTACTTCAAATTAGTAGTAATTGCATATTATTACTGTGAAAATACTGATCTCAACAGAAAAAAATGCTATATTGCCCTTAGTGTAATCTAAACACACACTGGCAACCTGTATTTAGAAAGGTGAGAAGGATTTCTAATCCTACAAAAAATGTCTCTGTCTATTTTATTAAAGTCTTGTGAGATTTCCCTTATCAACTCTCATGAGTGAGGTTGCATGCATATCCTTCACGCATATCCTTCATATGGCATTATATCTGAACATAATGTAGACAAAAAGGAGAACCCAAGCTTATTCAGAGTAAAAATTTTAAGTACTACCCTGCGACGAGGTGGGCCTTATAATGGGGCTTTTTTCTCCAGAGGTTTGACAACCTCATTGCTAAAATGTGACCCTTTGAAGATGTCAAATTAGACAGTCAGAAGAGCTAATTGCTTTTGTAAATATTTTGCCAGTGTTCATTGGTGTTAGTTGAATAAGATCATGGCTCTCAAGAGAGGCAGGGACACTTTCTGCAAGATAAGGACAGTAGCGAAGAGGTGACATTTGAAAGCAGTGACACGGTATATTCCATAATTGCACGTACCGTAAATGTCAGCTTCGCAATCGCCTAGGTAGGTAACCGGATTTCCAAAAGCTACAGCAGGCAAGTTATATAGTCAAAGCAGTCGGCTGAAAATTTATCAGTGGAAAATCTTAAATCTGCAAAGGGAGCTGTAAATTACCAGCAATTTACCCATATTTGTCTTTTCATATTTTAGTCACACAGAACTTCCCCATTCGAAGACAATTACCAAGTTTATACGTATAGCAAAGAGTTTTTGTCACTCCTCAGAGCAATTTTCAAGTCTCTTCCATATTTGTTAAACAAGGTTTTAGGTATAAATTTACCAGTCTGTTTCACTTCTGTTTTTCTGAATGTTAAGAGCAACTAGTATCTAAACTCCTGCCTCATTCTTCAGAGGCTTTTAGAAATTTGATCTGAATAGTAGATTTGCTGAAAAACAGCCATAAAGCTCTTTATATTGTGGGGGTTTTAAAATAGCTAGATAGATACACACACATATATATTTTCTTAAAGGGGTTATCTTTCATAAAGAGACCACAAATAAACCACAAGTCAAATATTAGGTAGGAAATTTTCATCAGCTAGACATTAAAAATGAGTTTTCTCTGGTTAAAGACTTCACTGGGGACAAAATCTGAGAAACTAGCAGAGTATGATTCCTGACCTGAGTCTGTTCTGTGACTCCAGTGATGTCTGGTTAATGCAACATTGTTTAATCAGTCAGAATTCAAAAGATTTCAAAAGAAAGCACAAAACATTATTCATTAAATTCTTCAAGCACTTTTCTTAAGTCATCTTTTTTTGCCATGTAAGTGAATGTGATTCAGTAATGTTCTGGGATTTTTTCCTCCTTTGGGAGAATTTAGTTTCTTTTTTTTTCCTAAGTGGTTGCTATAACAGAACAAAAATATTGTGTAGAAGAAACACTGGAGTTATATTTCTGCCTGACTTTTTTCTTTATAGCCAATCCTCTACAAAGGTGCAAACATGCAGAGAAAACAAGAGTATCTTTAACTTCTTCCTTTTGTTGGTGTGGGAACACTTGGAAGATTTACTTTCAAGTTTTTGAATACTTTAAAGGGAAGTTGGCAGTTCAGTTGTATCAGAATTAGTGGTTGTGCCTGTAAGTTGCTTGATAAATCCAGTATCTTCTTTGTTTCATTCAAAAAATAGATGAGTCTTGGGTATTTCCACCATACATGCCTAGGCAATATCTGCATCAATCATCCAGCAAAATAATCTGAAGCCTCAGAAGGCCTTTTGGTGGCTCAACCCAGGAGATCATGAGTGATAAAGGAACGAAATGCAGGGGTCAAATGCATCTCTTGCATGAATGGCAGGAGGAAAGATGATAGGCAGGCTTCCACTGAATGATCTGGAATAGTGTGAGCAGGTTGGTCTACAAATCCTCTTTTCTTATGGTGAGGTAGGTTACAAATCCAAGATGGGAAGCTGCAGTTTAAGTCATTTCAGGAAAGAATATTTGGATTTTGGAAGATACTGGGCTAATCAATCTATTCCCTTTCAACATACACTGTGAAGTAGTTTGGCTCTTATCCTTGGCATGGTAATATTTTGCTTTAAAAAAAAAAAGCCAGCAGCTTTTTAAAGCAAAATTGTTTTAACCAAACAGAAAAACTATGTGAAGTCTATGCAATTTCCTAGATGATTTTATTTTCTGGAGGATAACTAGTATATACTTCTTTCTTTGAGGGACTATACCTGTCTAGTTAGTAGCATAGTCTTTCTGTTACACTAGTTTGTCATGATGTCTTCAAAAGAAGACTTTTTTTTTTAATGGTGAAGTTTTTTATTTCCATGGGGGAAAGAGTTTTTATCATGCTTTTTTTGTCTCCTGATATTATCTAACTCCATATACCAGAGAAATAAAAGAAAAACCACTACCTGACCCTATAAGCTTGACCGTATTTTCCATAGGTTTTAAAAAATCTAAAGACTGGGATTTGGGAAACTAGGAGTGAATTTATTCTACACTATTCAAACTTGCAGTTCTTGATTTTCTCCCTCCTTGTAGCATAGCAAAATGATAAAATGAGAAATTGAAAAGATAACATCGGGACTACTTAGTGTCATAAACAGGGAAATGGAATGAAATCTCAGCAGATTTTCAGCACAGGCAAATAATTATTCCAGAGGTTTTTCTTTTTATCTGTTTTCTTAGGCTTTAAGCCTGTTTCCTGGTATTTGAAAAGAGATGAGTGTACATGGTGCATTATAATACAGTGCACATAAAAATACTTGAATTAGCTCTAGACAGTCTGCTTTGTGTACTTGAGGCAGGATAGAGTTTAGGTCAGGAGCAAATTTGGATATCACAGCCCAGTTTGGGAGTTTCAGAAGATATTTGGGCATCTGTGTACTACACCTAATCAAGCTGTGCAGTTTCAGAAGCATGTCCAAGAATGTGGCAGGAATCATTACCATCCATTCCATCCATTATGAGTATTTGAATCAGTGGACTCACTAACATTTGTTATTTATTGTGGCACTCTGTGAGCAGAGGGGCTAATGAACAGGAGGGAACCTTCCAGGGATACAGAAAACATGGTTTAAATCCTCTCCTTGAGGGAACAATAAATCTTGATGAACCAGGGTTAAACACAGCTGAGCAAGAGCTTTCATTATCCAGCTTAACTTTGGCACCTAAGTTTTACTGGTCTTTTAGCTTGGTAACTAAATTTATTAACAACAGAAGAAATTCCTATCAGAGTTGTGTACTTTAGCTGTTAGGCAGCTGTTTGAGTTACTACAGATAGATGTTAGCCAGAGAAATAAGTCTTAAAGGTGGTGATCTTCCCATTGTTTTCTCTAGGCTCTGGAGAAAGGGATCAGATTATAAAACCTATTAATATATATAAAGGCTTCTGCTGCTTTTATAGCTTTGTATAAGGTCCGTATTTTCTGATTATGGTTGTTTTTCACTCTAGTCATAATTACATTTGGTGATTTTTTTTAATGTTGCCTTAGTTTCAAAAGCAGAGATTAATCCCCAAATGCTCTCAATTCCTTGCCAAAATTGCTTTCTTTTCAGTGCATAAGCACAAAAACATTTATCTGAGGACATATTCTTATTTCAGTGGGTGCATTTTATTGCTGTCATTACCAGAGAAGGGAGACTGAATATATTTTTTTTCTTCCTATGCTCTAAAATGTAAATATTTCCTTTGATCCATCTTTTCCAAGACTAAGTGAACTTTATGGTATCTAATCTTTCATTCTGCCATCAGTAGCTCAAGAGCTGTCTGAGTCAATCTAATGCTTCCAAATCTGCTGATTAACTCATATGAACACAATGCCAAATTAGGCTGAGGGAGGAGATTGTGGAAGACATTGGTACAATTTGATCAGTATTTATAAAGTGAGATAACATTAAATGACAGCTGCGTCGAAATAAATGCTAGAAGCTAATAGAGTGCCCCATCCTTTCCTCTGATCCTAAACTTTTTTTTTCTTTTGCGGAGGTGAGTGGGAAGTGGCTTTGGTTTTGGGTTGCTTGGGTTTTTATAGAATCATTGAGGTTGAAAAAGACCTCTGACATCATCAAGTTCAACCTTTGCTCATATACCACCATGTCAACTAAACAACAGCACTTAGTGCCACATCCAGTAACTTCTTGAACACTACCAAATATGGTGGCCCTACCACCTCCCTGGGTAGCCCATGTCAAAGCCTTGACACCCATTCAGTGAAGAAATTCTTCCTGGTGTCCAGCCTGAAGCTACCCTTGTGCAACTTGAGGCTATGTCCTCTTGTCCTGTTGCTGATTGCCTGGGAAAAGAGGCCAACCTCCACCTTGCTGCTACAACTTTCTTTCAAGTAGTTGTAGAGAGTGATAAGGTGTACCCTGAGCCTCCTTTTTCCAAGGATAAACAACCCCAGCTCCATTGCCCTTCTCTGGACATGGTCCAACACCTCAATGTCTTTCTTGTAGGGAGGGGCCCATAAACAATCAGAGTACTTGAGTGCCTCACCAGTGCTGAGTACAGGGGGACAATCAGTAGACTGGTCCTGCTGGCCTCACCATTGCTGATGCAGGCCAGGATGCCATTTGCCTTCATGGCCACTTGGGCACACGCTTGGGATCATGTTTAGTTGCTGTTAACCAGCACCCCCTCGTCCTTTTCCACTGGGCAGCTTTCCAGCCACTCTGCCTCCAGCCTGTAGTGCTGCAAGGGGTTGTTGTTACTCAAATGCAGGACCCACCAGCTGACCTCAGTCCATTGATCCAGCCTGTCCAGATCCTTCTGCAGAAACTTCCTCACCTCCTGCAGATCAACACTCCCGCCCAGCTTAGTGTCATCTGCAAACTGACTGAGGGTGCACTTGCCACCCTCAGCCAGATCATCAGTAAGGATGTTAAACAGGACTGGTTCCAGTCCTGAGCCCTGGGGAACACCTCTAGCAACCGGCCACCAACTGGGTTTAGTTCCTTTGTCAACCACTCTCTGGGCCTGGCCATCCAGGCACTGTTTCACCCAGCAAAGAGTGCGCCCTCTCTAAGCCACGGCCTGTCAGCTTCTCTAGGAGAATGGTGTAGGAGGCAGTGTTGAAGGTTTTACTGGAGTCTGTGTAGACTACATCCACAGCCTTTCATCAGTCACCTGGGTCATGAAAGGAGATCAAGTTGGTCAAGCAGGACCTGCCTTTCCTAAACCCGTGTTGGCTGGGCCTGATGCCCTGGTTGTCCTGCATGTGCTATGTGATGGCACTCAAGATAATCTGCTCTGTAACCTTCCCCAGCACTGAGGTCAGGCTGCCAGGCCTGTAATTTATATTAGCATTTTTAATTGACCTCCAAAATTAACCTATGTATTTAGTCTCTTGAAGAGATAAAATACCTCATAAGTAGATGCACAGTTCAGGGTGTTCAGGCTCCTTGTCATGGCTAGAGAGAGGCACATACCCATCCTACACAGGAGTTAGCCTATAGAAATTGTTAATAATCAATGAGTTCACGCCTCCAATTTAGTGTGCTTGAGGCTGAGAGACCTGATAAGGGTTGTTCATGTTTTAGTTCTGTCTCTGTATATAATAAAGTTAATAAAACAGGACACAGCACACTCAATACTGCAGATGAAATAGCTTGAATAGCTGCTCTTTAAGTTCGTATTCTGTCCTAGGCAATGAACGCTACAAGTGCTTCTGAGGGGCAAAAAAAATGAAATTCTCTTACATGCATACATACAAAATTTACTTTAAATTTGGATAGCTAACTTTGTTATGCTTCCAAATTCTAGTATTTTGATACTCGTCTCTTTTCCTTTACTGTAGAGTATGCTTGTGTAATTTGTTTTACACTGCTAGTGCAATAATAATATTTTTTTATCTACTCATGCTTTATTTAACTGGATTAAAAGTAAATAGATCAGTAGTGTGGCTGCTTTATGCAGCCTTCCTGGAATGCAAGATGAGTTCTTAATTTCAGCATAAAGAGTAAATCAGGGTTGATGCATGAGTAGCTGCAAACTCCGTTTTGGCCATTCAGCACAGAATAAAAAGTACTTCGCTTTCAGGTAATCCCTAGTTTTATAATTGTACTGTAGATGGTAGTCTTCCCCTTTCTCTAAGAAATATAAAATCATTTTAATTCTGTGTGATCCATCATCAGGCAACTACTCAAAAAAGTAACATTCTTAAATGCTCTCAAATGTCCAGTAGCAAAAATAAATGAAGGGCAGAGTGCATTAAGGGATTTCCAGTTGTGTCTCACAGGGCAGAGAAAACTGCTGTGAGAGAGCTCCTGGGATAGCTCCTACTCTTGCTGCCTTTAGCAATAGCTTCCTGACTAATCAGTCTCTGAGCTTACCCCAGTGCTTTAAGTCTGTTCTTTCTCTGTTGCCAGCTGCTGACTGAAAACAGGACACAGCCAATTACTCTCCGCTGAGCTTACCCAGTCTCTGTTTATCCACCTAACAGCAGTTGCTCTGAGATCATTTTATTGAAAACTTGTTATGTAGTGAGATCTGCTATTATAAAATCTTGTATTTGTTTCAGTGGGGTCAAAAATACAGGAATCTTACAGTCTAAGATTGGATTATATTATTTGGAATAGTTGCTTCCTATGGGACAGAAAACAAAGCATGCTGAAGTGGAATTAATTTCTTCCTTTTCTACATTCCAATGCCTGTCAAATAAAAAAGGATTATCTTTAATATCAGAAGTTAAAAAATAAACTGTTAATGACTTTTTATTTGCAGATACTACTGGCTTTATCCTAATTTCTTGGTTTGGGTTCTGATCATCCTTGGCAGATCTTTTTTTTTCACTTTCTATTCACATCATAAACCATATGAATGATATCTAATGATAGTTTTTCTTGTCCCCAACCACATCTTGAAGCATCCTTATTCTAACCCATCTTTCTTACTCATTTATCAGTCATATAGAACATTAGCACTTTCAACAGAATCACTTAACTCTAGTTTATAAAACATTTTACTCCTATTTCAGTCTGTAACTGCAGATTTAGCCTAATAAAAAGGGCATTTTTGATCTGTGCCAATAAAGTATAAAATGTACTGTGGTCTAAAAATGAGAATATTACTTATTATAGAAGTCTTTTACATTCACATTAATAATAAAGCTTTGGTGAAATTGTGCATGTTGAAGAAATTAAGCAACCAGAAAGTCTGCAAAGGATCTCCAGCTGATGTTTTCTGGGAAAGCTGTAGTAACACAAAATATACTTTTATTTTTCTAGTAACTTAAAGTCCAAAGAGATACATTAAAAAAAATTATGTCCTAACTACTTAAAGCTAAATGAGAGACAGGTCAGCAATAACTTAATGTGCTGTCCAAAAGCAATGNGAGAGACAGGTCAGCAATAACTTAAAGTAATGTGCTGTCCATAAGTAATAAAATATTTTTAAATTAAATAGCCATACAGTTTACATCCTTTTAAAGATCTGAGGAAAATGTGGTGGGTTGGGATTCAAACATTGTACGCTTAGACCTGCCATCCAAAACTGGGTGTCACTCAGAATCTGGTTTTGCTCAGGTCTTACTACAAGATGCACTTTAAGATCTGCTAGGTCTGGGGTTGCACCATACAGTCAAACAAGATTTTCTTCATCGGTACTACTACAATGCCGGTGCATTGAGTAGTTGCAGTGTATTTTTTCCTATACTTAGTACCTCTTCGCTTTAATTTAGCCCATTTGAAAAAAGTCACCAAACAAACGGGCATTGCCTCTTATTTTTAGTTTAAAAATCTTTATGCCCTTAGCCTGCATTGATATGGTGAAAGTTATTTCAATGTTTGCGTTACAGTAACACATTTCTGCAAGTGATAAGAAAACTTTCTTGGTCAAGAACACTTTTTAACAAAAGTATTAACTGTACTTCATATGGAAATAAAGTTTGACTAAAATTAATCTATCAGGGCCTGGCTTTTTCAAAGCTAAACTAAACAAGTTAGGAAGAGCAATAGGAAAATAAGAGAAAAGCTTTTGTTAAGCTGCCAGTGTGTTTGCTAGTAAAGAGTGCACTCCACTGCCTTATGTTCTTGACTTCAATTGCAGATTTCAGCCTTAATTTGTTTTTTTTAGTTATTAATGTAGAATTATCTTTACATCAAATTATCCACCTTAAAAAACTAAGTTGGGTGCAATAAAATTTTATAATCTGTTAGTTTTCTTGGAATATGGTGAACAAGCTAGTGAAGAAGTCTACTTCAAGGTGCTTTGGAAGACAGTGCTGCAGCATTGCTGTCCTAAACAAGATTTTCAGATTTTGGGGCTAATGATATAGTTTGTACAGTTACACGAGGTATACTGATGAGAAAAATATATTGCCCTTGAAGTGTTTTCTTCTGGTGAAGCATAGTGCTTCTCTGCAGTATTAAGTTGTGCTGCATATCTTTAGGACAAAAAGAGCTTGGTAGTTTTCACACTGCATAATACTAAAAGTAACATAATTGGTATTTTGATTTCTTTTAACATGTTCATATTTGGTGTGTCACAGATATTAAATTTGAGCTTTGAGCTTATGCCATTTTCAGTACCTATTGAAATCCTTCCTCTATTTGATGAAAGTAACATACTTTAACCCACTGTCTTTGAGGAGTTACTTAACTTTGAGGTATATGAGTAGTGATGGATTTGATGTTTAGTTCTTAAACTTGCATAGAAGTGGGTGTGTGGAAGTGAACAAATTCACCCAAGAAAGCTGAAATATCTTTGAATTTACTCAGTAAATCAGTCCAGGCTTATTAAGTCAGCCTGAGAAGAGAACTTCTATCAGCTAAACTTTCCACTGGGATTTATGATTGGAGTGCATATAATAACTCATTACTGATCAATGCACGAGAGATGCTCTGTTGTAATATGTATTCATGGGAAGTATCTCTGCTCGTTTTCCATTTTACACTTTTGTAAATAAAATCCCATTAATTATTAACAAAAAATTGAGTCAACCTTGAAACTCCCTGAATCATGGTGCATCAATCAAACAGGAGCAGTGATTTTTCTGGGATATTTGTTTTCAAAATAGGTTTCCAATTAATATTACTTATTTCTTCCTTGTTGGCAAATTACATTTTCAGCAGTTTAAGGAAACAAGAAGTATTGCAGACCAACCAATATTATTGGTTGAACTTAATTAATCCTTAAAGAAAGTTAATAAGACTATCATCCAAAGCAACAAGAAGATAATATAAAAATTACCCAAGTGCCACTACAGACACTTTTGATAAAATTTTCCATATTTCTTCATCACAACTGGAGTTTACCTAAAAGTTTAATTTCTAATACAATAGAAATAATTGCAACTAGAACTTGGGGCAGAAGTCTATTAGTTTAAAGAAAGAGTATTTATAGGGCTTTTTTTGTTAATTTTTAGAAATGGTTTCATTTGTGCTCATTCCTTTGATTCTTTTGAATATGAAGAGAAATACGGAAATAAATTATTTCACACAAACAATGGTGCTAGAAATGAGATTGTGTTTTATCTTCTGAGGCACTTTTTAAAACCTACTCTAATAATAGTCATTCTCCCTGTGTTAAAAAAGAAAGTAAGCACTTACTTTGCAGAAATAAATCAGTGAGGTGTCTACATTTTTTACTTTTTCCCTACATACAGGACGCTATAAAAAATGTGGCAGCTGACATCATAGTCAAACTGATTCTTGGAGTCCTGAAGTATACTAATTTTGCGGGGTGGGTATTTGATTACTAGCCAGTTCAGTGGCCCAGCTGTGTTAGCATGAGTCACGTGAAGGACTGTTTATAGCCATTAGTCTGGGTGGAGTTTGCATTTGATAAACTCATAAGCATTAGCAAAAAAAAAGTAGCAAGTCTATGGTGTTTTGAAAGGTTTAACAGCTCACAGCAGTTTCCTGACTTAAATGTGTGGCCCAACAGGAAAAAGCAGCTTGAGGTTCTCTGTTTTGTTTGGGATAAAAGTTTTGAAGAGTGCTTCTGAAACACTTTATTTACATGTTTTATTTTCTGGTACAGTATTTTCAGTTAATTCAGATTCAACTGTGCTTTGGGCTAATTAAATTACTGTTTTCTCTTATCTTGGCTCGCCATGCAGACTGTTGCCCACCCCTATAGCTGCTTTTACTCCATTGCTATAGCAGCTCCGTTATTTAGGGATAAATCTTTTCTTCTCCCCTTCAGTTGTTGTGAAAGAAATGTAAGCCACCTGTGACAAAAATTAGCATATTTGGACTGACTTCTTGTGTTTGCTTGTCTGGCTGTATTTCAGGTATTTTTATGTCTGTGTAAGGGAAGGACCAAATACAGGTATTTCAGCTGTTCCTAGTTATTAAAATTGACCTGGATGTACCACAGACTGCGAGGAAGGGAAACAAAAACCAGGTTCTTATGAATCAAAGTGGAAAATGCAGGAGGAGGGATGTGAAGGGCGGCTGAACGGGTGCATGAGCTCAAGCCTGCCGCGTTGGGAGTATTAGCCGCCACATCGTCCAGGCAACCCAGGTTGCCATGGCGATGGCGGCAGCGACCGAGATGAGTACAGCTCCCACTGCCCGGCCCTCCCCGGGGCTGCACATGCCAGATGAGTGTCACAGACTCCCCAAACCTTGTTCTGGCTGCTGCTGGGTTTACAAAGCTGTTGCACATTCAGCAAAACTTTACAGTCATGGGTGTTTCTTTCTTGCGGCTGGTGAAGAGAAGTAGAGCTTAGAAGGTGGATATGGAAAGATATGGAAAACAAAAACACTGGTTCTACTCCAGGGAAACTTGCCATGATGAAATTTTTTATTTATTTATTTAGGAATACAGGTGACTACTAATAGCACAGGTGCTCTAATTGCCTCCCAGGAAAACAACATTAAACTGATATTGTCCCTCTTATTTGTTATCAAGAGGTCATTGCATAACAATGCACTTCTATAGTAGTAGCACACTTTATTTTTCCTGCACAGGTGGGCATTCTCGTAGTTTCAAATGTGAGTTGTACTTACCTCTAAGTGGGGATATTAAGCCACGTGTCTTTACATACCAGAAAAGAATCCTTAAAATAGTCAATTGCATTCAACCTTAAAAATTTCATCCAAGGACATCATGTGTGTTTGTTTCTGGAAGGTTGAAATTGCTTACAGTTAAAACTGGTTACAGTATTTTAGATGACCAAGATTTGTATTACCATTGTACCATATCAACTAGGTTAAAAGGCAGAATGTTTGTTTTTCTGCTCTTTTTTTGCTGTCTTTGCAAAATACACATATACCTATTTATAACATCCAATCCTATCACTTGATTACACTTGATTATTTCCTTCAACTCCAGGAAAACATTTGAAACAGACTGTTAAATGAGGGTTTTGTTGGGCTTAGGTTTGGGAATTTGGGGGTGGGGGTGTTTGCTTGGTAGGTTGGGAATTTTGGGGGTTTTTTGTGTGGAGGGGAGGAAGGGGGAGTATTGTTGTTAAAGTTGTAATGTGATACCCAGAAAGATTTAGTCGAAATCCTAGGCTGAAAATAAATGTGGTAACTCTTCCATAAGTGAGTCTGTCACTGAACAGCAGGCTGACTGCCATCAAGAAACACTTCTGACACAGTAGATGTATTTTGGGAAAGGGGGGAGTAATGGAATGGGTTATTTGATGAGGAGTCTGAGAATGTATTGCCTGAGAGAAATGTCTGGGGCAGAGCTGTGATGCCTACTCTTTTTTTTTTCCTGTTGCTAAGACAAAGAGAAAAAATAATTTTTACCCCAAATGTGCATTTTTCTGCATTGTATTAAAAACTGAAATTTCTTTCCATTTGGCATGAAATATTTGCTTTTCTGAGAGAAAGAAAGAAAAGCAATTGAGAAAGAAGGAGATGGATGTTACTGCCTTTGCTCAACGCCCAGATTACTTCATCATTTAGCCAGTAGATGAGAACACAGATTCAGTTTTGTTCTTTTGTGTGAGAATGTTTGTGAATTTTCTAGAAATAAACAAGTCACCTACCCACCTAACTTAGCTGCTCTTTCCCAATTACTGCGTGCTCTGAATATCTATGAATAGTGGAACAGTCCCAATGGATTAAGTCTAACTTAAGTCTCAGTGAGAAATGGGTTTGACAGAGTTAATCAAGACATCCAGACACTACATTGGATCATCAGTTTACTTTTTAGGTGAAGTTGCAAGGTTTACAGCCTCAGTTACTACAGTTTAGATAACCCTTAGGTCAGGGTATAAAATCTAAGAAGATACAGATTGATCTGTGTGCCTTTTGTGTGAGGTGCAGGATTTTCTCTGTGGATGATGTGCTAGTAGAATCAAAAGAAAACATGCCTGCAGCCTTTCTTTTCACATCTTTTATACAACCCTTCTTTTTGTAATAACCTGTGAAAACATGCCACAATAAGTGGCAATTTTTTTTATCTGCCTTTGGAGAAACAGAATCCCGAGGCACCTTCCCTGAATACCTTGGGAATAAAAGCTACTGTGTTTGACATAGTTCTCAAGATCATAGGACCAATACTATTTCTTCATGCTTTTTTCCCCCCCCCACTTTTTTCTTTCTTTTCTTTTGGAGGTTCACACTTTGCAACAGGATTAAAATTACCACAGTGACTTCTGAAAAAAGTTCCTGTTCTAATTTCACTTCATATTTTTCCAGATCATCTCCCTCACTGCCCTTTTCTAGGGGCCTTCACGGGAGAAATTGTTTTAAAAGGATGATGAATCAATTTAGGCAGAAGCAAGATAAATTCTCCTACACTTTCAGGGAAATGTCTCTTGTATTTTTCTGTCAAATGATCATCAATATATATTAAGGTCTGTTGTGCAAGTACTAACCAGTGATTTCCTGGATATTTTATCTATTTTTTTCTTCATATTCTTTTTTCCATTAGTTATGGCTTAGATAAGCATTGAAGAGCACAGTATATGTTTGTCACGTCCCTTCCATATTTTCCTACACTAACAGAAGGATATAAAATAGCATTTAGGTTAGGATTTCATCCCAGATGAACATGTCCTTCCTGGTCTGTACATTTAATGAGAACGTGAATTCATTTTGTCTTGGGTTTTACATTGCTATGTTAGCATCTTCCATCACCTCAACAACCCACCCATTTCTCTAAATGCATTCCTAGGGTTTAGTACATCTGTCATAGTGATACATTAAAAACCAACCAAACAAAAAATAACAACAAAAAAACCCCAACAACAAAAACCTCCTACTAGTTTGGACTTGCTGCATGTTAAAGACTGAAATGATTGGTTGGCAATGGTGAGATAACATTATAGGCATAAGTGTTAATTGGGTATCAGGTGAAATTTTTTGACTTTCCATAATGTAAGAGAGGACCCTCTTGTTGAATTCACCTGTGGCTTTGAGTGTCATTTCTTCCTTTAAACCCAGTGGGTTCTTTGATACCTTGGTCATCTTGTTGAATACAAAGTATCCAAGAAGGCTGTTGGTAGATGTAATTTGCTCTAATTATCCATGGAGGGAAAACCCAGAAAAACAAGTTCTGTGGAAACTGGTTGTGATCGCATAACCTTGCAATAAGTACAGATGGAAGATCCCAAAAGATATTCAGATAAAACAAATTAAAAAAAAAAAAAAAGAAAAAAAAGAAAAAAAAAGTGGCAGAGCACTCAGAAGAACATCAGAAAGGGAGTTTCATCCAGCTCATTTGTGTAGCTTTGATTGGTGTGGGTGTTTTGTTGGTTTGCTTTTTTAGTAGAACTGGATATCCCAAAACCTGCCAGTGATCGGTCTGAGGGGTTTTTTGTGTTCTTTCATGAATCCTTTACACTTTAGCTTAGGGAATCCTGGGAATGTCTTGTGATAGTGTGAGGTTTTTTTACAGAAGGAAAAGTGGAATTATATGTTGATCAATTAATATTCTCCCCAAAAGAAGTACATACTTTAGTGTTCTGTAAGACTTAGGTGCTAAAGGAACCATTTTCTCTCATTTAACTACATAATATTAATAGTATGGATCAGAAATAAATTTTCAAATTTATTCAAATAAGGATTTGTTTTAGTCAATGCAAGTATTACCAATTCAAATAATAACACTGCTATAAAGTTCCACTATAGAAGTATCATTGTTATCTGAAGTGGAAATATAATGTTTTTCATCCCAAAGCACAGATACAAACCATTAAAACAGCATTCCCCTGCAGAAACATCTGAAGAGTGGTTTGCTGGCAAACGGAGTGTGACAGACCTTTATTTCTTAAGCGTACAATGTAACCTGACACATCATGGTTTAAAGCTTCACACAAACCACATTTGAGCATAACCATTCACCAACTGCTTTAAACAAAGGGACATTGCAATACCTTTAGTGATTCAGTTCTTCTCAGATCAGCCTTGGAAGCTTAGATGTGAAGCAGATCCATGTGTTAAGATATGTAGCATCTCTGCTGACACACAATTCATTGTACCACTTAATATACCAGTGAATTCTGTAATATAATACAAACTTATATTTGTAAGTACTGATGATGTTTTAAAATATTATAATAATTTTAAAATATTATAATTATTCTTTTTCATCTTTGTAGAACATCGAAGCTCTTTTTTAGTATTTACATCCTAGCTGAGCATGGTAGGAAGAATACAGAGTTTATCTATCATCTCATGCTTGGAAAGTCTGAATTTCATTTAAATGATTCACTGTTCAACTTTCAGGTATAATTACTGTAAGGCCATAATAACGGGTCAAAAGAGCAATTTCTTTTTGGATCAGATCATGGTATTACCTAATAAAGAGAAAATTTCCAGCAAAGCTAGGTGTCAGTAAATTGTTAAGATTACAGAGCATGATTCTCTTGGTTCCTCCTCCCATCTTTAAAAATGATTGATGCTTTATATTTTCTAAGTGTTGCTCTGGTGCCAGTGTATAGGAGATTCCAAATGAAACCAGTTTTATACATTAACCTTCCTGAATAGTTTATGCGTTAAAAATTATAACAGTAAAGTGAAACCAGATGGACTGAGTAGAGTTGACAGCACCTTTCTGAGTGATGAAATTGCTATTGATTTATGACAAATGCCAGTAAAAGCAGGCAGGGACTGTTTTGTTGCTGTCAGATGAGAACTGAAAGTAGGCAGGTTTTGTTATCAATCATTTGTTGTCGGTGTAAGACAGTGGCAGGCTGCTATAATTGATTTGATAGCTCTGTCTGACTTGAGCTCCAGTGGCCACCACAGATCGTGGCAATGCAGCAGTGCAGAGAATTGACATGAAAAAGAAGTGACATGACTCCTCAGAGGCCAGGTTGTATGATTTAAAGGTGTATGTTTGTCAAAACATTTTATAAATCAGAATTTTCAGACTTAGAGGCAATGTATTGATAGCATGCAATTTTGAGGTTAGTCTGGAAATGGGCTTATTTTATATTGTGGCATTAATTTAGTAGATGTTTTATGACCTAAAAGGATTTGCATGGGTAAAGAGATTTCTTTTTTCTCTTTTCTTTGCCTTGAAGAACAGCTTACATGATTTCATTCAGTTTGGTCTTTTGATGAAACTTTTCCCTTGATATAGTATCTGTCCCAGTTATGCCTAGTGTGATTGTAGAGTATCACTATGACACTTTGATCCTCTGTAATAAGCTGGGTTTTTTGTTTGAGAGAAATAAAATAATAATGGCTACTGAAGACCTAATAGGACTATTGAATAAAGCTTTGGGGACTTAATTCTGAGGTAACCCCAAATTAATCTGTAATGTAATGTCCAGAAAACCTTACTTATTTCTCTGTGAATTTTTGATTTCTGAACAGTTTCAAGTTTGGTTGCAGCTGGGTTAATTAACAAAAACAGATTGTCTTCCTTGCCATTTCCTACAAGGGTAAGGATTACAGAATTGGAAAACACACAGCAGAGAATTATCTTAAGAAATATGAAGTCATGCATACATTCTGCCTCTTCCTTATTTTAAACATTAATTATACCAATTAGATACAAACTTTATTCCCAAACAAAATTCTGTAATCGTACTTATTTTATGTATATGAGAACTTGAGAGATAAGAAAGCATCATATATTTTATGTAAACAGAGGATTCATGAGCTAGGAAGGACTTGGACAATTAAGTAAGTGTAAAGATCAGGCTTATTTTTAATTCCACTGCTGTGCTTCTGTACAAAAAGTCAGTAATTCTCTGTCTGGATCAAAGGAAGTATTTTTGCAAATAAAAAACTGAGATATTGATAGTGTTCAAAAATAATTAATTAAACTAGAGTTAATGTAGAGCAGGGCTGCTAGGTTAATGCAGACAAATAGACTATTTAAAATCAAGTGATTAAAACAGCATGGCTTGTTTAGTCTAACAAAAGGAAGACAAGAAGTAAGTGTATGTGTACACAGATATGTGTGTATGTAAAATACACACAGATCTGTATTACATGCAATATAAATATATATACAATTATAATATATACAATATGTTGTATATGTTTGGGAGGGTAAATGTTGAAGAAAAAATGTTAACAGCATAAACACAAGAATAAATGGAGATTAGTAACAAGTGCAGTTTTGAAAATAGCATTCTAGTAGGATGGGTAGTTGGTCCCATTTACATGGGGACATTTTAAAATTTCATCTATTAATCAGCAAGTGAAAGTATATTAGCATCATCATTGAAAATAATTAAGGAACTGGAATCTCTTAAGTCTATATCCTATATTTTAACTGTGACTTTCTCCACTCAAATTTGTATTTTTCTCACTCAGTTCCTGTTTGCTTGAGAGGCTTATCTTTTTTAGGTAAAATACTCTCTCAAAAAGAGATGTTCATCGGTTGTGTTTGCATTACAGAAAAAAAAAATTGTAAGGTTTTTACACTCCAAATGTCAAATCTTTTAAATATTTATAGCTTTCCTAATTTTTTTCAATTTTGCTAACACCTTCAAAGTCAAGAAAAAGCAAAAAATGTTTATTTCATTTATGCTGATGGATATTAATTGCAGAGTAATACTACAGATAGGATGAAGAAAGCAAAGACAACTGATGGATGTTAAGAGATTAACAGTATCTCATACTGTTTCTAAAAAGATTCCAGTTTAAAGAGAGTATCAGGTGGATAAGACTTGGAAAGCTATTTCACCTACATGGGTGTTTTGATAAAACACTTAAAGGTAAGATTTAAAGACAAGACAAAAGGAGTATTGAATTCTGCAAGGAACCTGAAGAGACTTAGAAAATTGAAACAACTAAGATTAAAGATGTAGGTAAAGGCAGAAATATGGGAGTAATCTTGAAGCTCTTGAATTTCAACAACTGGAAAAAGCTGTAGTGAGTTCACTGTTCCAACTCCTAAATGTTACTCTAGGAAGAGATACCAAAATATTCTGTGAGAAGAAATTTTCTGAAGAACTTGGATCTAAATTATTTGCACTTCATACAGTATGTTTATCATCTTAAATTTTACCTAGACACATTCACCGCAAGGCATCAGAACAAAGGTGTAATATGCTCCTGCAGATTACTGAGCATCTGCATTAAATGTAGAAATACTGACTAAAAAACCCTACACAACTATGAGATAGAAAATTATGCATTAGATTGCTCTACTTTTATGCCATATTTATATTCAAGAGTAACACTGTAAATCCAGTCATTTTAAGCTGTAAAACACCCTGAAAGATCTGTTCCACAACAGGTCTGAAACTTGCAGAAGATGATCTGGGTTAATTAGCTGCAACCTTTAAGACATTCCAACACGCTGAAGTTCACGGGTTTGACATAACTGGAGTACTGAAATACCAAAACTGCTTCTGTCAAAGGTGATTGTGCTTAATGATGTATCTCAACTAGTGGTGCCTCTGCATCCTTGTCTCACTATTTATCTGCCTCACTTCATCATTAATGCTGATCCCTATGCTTGTTTCCACAAGCAGTGCATTTCTGTATCCCGTGATTTGTTCAATACACTGAGTTCCCCAGTTGAGTGGACTGCTCGCTCATTACGGAGCTGGCACTGCACTGAGGAGGCTAACTGAGACTCAGAGTTAAAAGTGGCTGCTCTGCACTCTTTCTATGCTCATTACACTATTGGTTTCTAACCTTTACCTCTTGCCTTCTCCTAAAAAAGTATCTGAAAAAATCATTTCAGTTATTAAACTTGTATTTCTCTCCACCAGTACTCTGCAATTTTTATTTTCTATGTGCTGCTTTAGACTCCTGTGTCCTCTTAACAAAATTTGAAACAATTCACTAGAATGTAACATCAGTACTCTAGCCTCCAGTGTTAAGGGTAAAAATTCTGGAAATTTCTCATCTTTCCTTAGATACTGTGAGCCTTCTTTTTAAAGTACTACTCTTAGACATGAGCCACATGATAATAATCTTTTCCAAAGCCATTATTTGTATTAAATAGAAATAAAACATTTATAAGGTAAAATTTACTTTTACATATCCTGTAAACTATATTTGAGCTTTGTTACAGATGGGTAAAATAAGAAGCGTGTTTCCATAAGTATAATTTCACTACTTGGGCAACTTGTTATGAAACTAATATGTAGCTACTGTTTTTTCTTAAGTGTACTAATTCAGAAACTCTCCTTCTGGTCACCTGGATTAGACCATTAACATTTCAGAGAGCATTTCATTAACATTTACATAGTATCTCATCAGCTCTTCTTTGACTTGATATAGCATGAGACCAAATCACCTCTGAGATTTCCCAAGGTACTTCCTGCCTCTGAAGCTTGTGTGTCAAAAGCCCTTAGGAACTTGCATATTTTTCAGCTAGAATATAATGATGGGACTGCGATTCAGACAGAGCTTTGAAGGAAGTGTTCCAAAAGACACAAAAGGCTCCCTATTTATCTTCCCATTGTAGAAGAATATAAAAAGAATAAAATAATTATGTATGTAGCGAAAAATCAAAACTGGTGGGTGAGCAGGATGACCTGAAAAACTTCAGAATCCATTTGTATCCTGCCCTCAGTGTCCTCTGAAAAAAAGTTCATCTACTTCATCTCCTTCTGTTCTGCATTAAGAAACTTGGCTGAAGTTTGTCATGATTACTTCCTCAAGCAAGAAGCAATTTGCCCCATCTCCAGAAACTTTAAATTAGCTGCCCTGCATTCGTCAGGGGATAGTAAACAGCAAACTTTTCCCCCACTCCTGTGATCTTTCCACAAAATGGCTGTTACCTATGCAGTGAACTGTGAACAAACAAACTTTACAGGTATTTTCTATATAATCCTGTTACTTAGAAATAAGTAAAGATAAATAGAATCACTTCAAGGTGTCCAAATCTTAACTGATGCTTAGATGGGGAGGAGAGCAAAGAAAGCTTTCAGTGTTTGCCTCTGCAATGTTGTCCATGAATCTGTAGGTTAAATTTTATTTCTTCCTTACAAAATATTTTTATTGTCAGTGGTTCTTCATTTTCTTAATTTTACTCCCTCTTTTCCTAACTTGAAGGGTAAGGCCAGATTATACTGCAGTAGATTATATATTTATAGCTTAATACTTTGTATTTGGAGTTTTCAGGGAATAGATTTTAGCTTGAAATTTTAATTGGATGCATTTATACTTAATTATGTATGCCATTTCTGCTTTTTGTGGGTTCATTATTATATTTTTCATGGTTTTCTGTCTATTATTGCTTTGCAAAAGTCCAATGCAAAAGAGGAAATGGGTAAGTTAAGCGAGGTAAATAATGCAGAATGTTCCCTTATAGAGGAGAATTATTCCCTTATTTTATTTCTTTGAATTGCAGTTGGGAAAATGTGATTTTTATGTTGGCTGTGTCCTTTTCCCAGCACTTGAAAACATTTAATCAGATACTGATGGCTAGCTAAATCTTACTGAGATATGAAACAATCTCCATCATTCTTTATCTTCCTGAAATCTTGCACCATTTTTTTTTCTGTTTCCCTGAAAGAACAGGAGAATATAAACAATGACTCTCTATTCTTACAATGTTATTTAAGATTCTGTGTTCTGAAATTTTGCAAGTCTAAAAATGCCAACATGGTGATCACCTATCACAGGAGCTTTACACTAAGATATTTAGTTTTACACTAACACCAGTGGACTTTTCTCATCTGCCTCTGTGTGTATGTGCACATGCTTAAAACATACGTTTTTGCATTATAAATATATCTATATCCTAAAATCTGCCCTTGCCATGCCAAATTGTCTCTAATTTGAGATGCCTGTGAGTTAATGCTTCAAGGATTTGACTGTACAATTCATTATCTGCTTTGGCATTGCTTTCAGTGTGTTAACGTAAAGCATGTCTGTGTGAAGATATATTCCAAATAAAAAGAAATAGCTTTAGAAAAGTATTGTAGGTTGTGGTACCAAACACTGCTATGAAATAATATACTGTGTATTTGTGTGTTGCTAGAAAGGGTCTGAATGTACTGTATGGATAGTAAAAAAGAGGGAAGGGCTGTTTCTTAGTGATCTAGTGCTCAGTCACCTGATCTACAGAGACTTTGCAGTTAAGTCTTAATTCAGGGAGAAAAGCTGAGGGAAAACCTACCAGAAAGGGATAATAATTATTCCCAATAATCTTGTTGGAAATTCTGAGGAGTTAAAAAAATAATCTGTCATTTTTGATTGAGACTGGTAATTTTAATTTAGGATGGCTAATCCTAAACTATGGATCAGTCATAGTCATGTAAAAAACAACTGTTTGAGAAACTATACATTAAAGTATTGTAGTTGGGAATGGAAGTGAATACATAGTCTGGTCTGGAGATTTAAATGCTTGGGTGTTTTACTTGTGAAACAAGTGGTTAAATTACTTAGAAGTACTTTAGTAGTTAAAGTACTTAGAAGGAAATTCAGGAGCCAGGAAGAAAACTGCAGGGATAAAAGGGAGAGGTGTTATCACTTCTGATAGGCATGACTGGCACAGTAGTACATTTTGTACTTCATTTTTGCATATAAATAGATTCTAAGCTTGTTGTGATAGAAATTCTCATAGTTTTAATTAGTTTCGTTGTTTTTTAAATTCATTCAGACTTCTATTGTGAATATAGCAAACATTTTCAAATGAAATCAGTTGTTTTTTTTCATATATAACTCAAGTTGTAGTGTTTATAAATACTTAGAATATCACTGTCTGTCTGTTCTACAATTGAAAATGTAGACTGCATTGACTTTAAGGCTTAAGGAAAGCTTTCACTGGGATGCTGCAGTCCAAGTCTGTTCTTATGTCCTTGTTTTATATCTGTTCAACTTCCCAGAAAAATGAGTTTTAACTAAGAGTTATTTGATTATTTTAGAGATATAAGTAAATTTAGAGTTGTATCTCTTATTTCTATTTATTACCACTGTGGAATTTCTGTTAATGAATGTCAGAAATATGTTTACTTTAAAAAGCTGGTTCACAGATGTAATTTAACTGTTAGCACATGGTCTAGCACATCTTCTCATTGATACTACAACAAGAGTTACATGAAGTTTCATGTTCAGTGTGACAGATGAGCTGCAGGGGGATTTTTCAACAAATCTATATATACCTTAGTGCTCTTACAGTACTCCTTCTTTTTGGTACCTTGATTTTGAGTAAAATAACATGGTTATATTACTCAGGAGAAATAATAAAATCACTTTTTCGCATGGCAGATAGCTCTCCTTCCTTTCACTACATTTAAGAATCGTAAAACTTAATGGATAGTTAAGAGTTTATTTAATCTATTTCCCTTTCACATTGTGAGTTCAAGGATACAGATGCCATTCTTGATGGCGCTTTCTATGAGAAAAAATTAGACAAACACATCTACACTGGACAAAAAGAGCAGCATCTTTTTTCTTTTTTGCATATTTGTTTCATTTTTGCTTCTTTATGTATATTCTAAAAAAAATTTACTCCTCAAGAATGGAGTGTCTTACTGCAGAGAAGGCCGAGCACTGATCAAAGCAATAAGAGGCTTATGTGAACTTCTGAAGTACCTTTATCATCCCATGTTTTCCTTGGTATTTTGTTGTCTGCAGACATAATAACATGATACTTTTTTCTGACTGTTCTTGTAGATTATGATTTTCAGATATCTAAAAGGAAAAAGTCAAGTTATTTCTTGTAGTTCAGTGTCTAAAACTGGACAAAAATCTGAAGTTGATAAGCAGGAGAGCTAAGGCATGGTTCATGTTTTTTAAAAGACAATATTCCTGTTCATAACATCCTAGAAACAGCCTGATATTTTGACTTGTGTCAAGCAATTCTGTGACACTTCTCTCCTTTGTTATTATTAGAATAATGACTTTTGCATTCTTTCAGTTTTCTTAAATCAAATCTCTTCCAAAAAATTTATCAAGTGTAGCTGCAATTTGCTTTGAGGTTACTTTAACTAATGCCCTGGGTCTGATTTTATCTGAATTGGAGTTTTGGGGGAGTTTCTTACAAAAATTCAGGGTCAGCTGTGCGTTAGTGCTCTGTCTCATGCATTAATTATATTCAAAATGCAAATTTAGTGAATACTGAAGTAAAAGAGGTCATTAAACAATTTGGCTTTGGTGGTCTCATCCACTGAAAGCTTTTCTTCCCTTTTGAGTGATGAACCAAGTCTTTATTTGGTCTCCTCCATATCAGTATACCTAAAGAGTGGGTTTTTTTGCTTTCTTTGCCAGTTGTATCTCATTCGGAGTACTGATGTTATTATTTTGTCCTTAAGCAATTGTTTATGTTCATCCTTACTAATTCTCTCCAAAGACTGTGGTTTCTGCTTTTCTTTTCTGAATTTCAAGTCATAGAAGTCTTTGCAAATTAATCAAATTGTTTTCTTACTATATTTTCTACACTTTCTCTGCATTGAGATAATGGGATTTCATTACTTTTATATTGCATTGTTAAAACTTGTCAAGATTTTTAAGTCCACTCTTTCCTAGTATTTCTTGCTTTGGGAACTTTCTTCTGCGCAAAAATAATGTGGACAGTGTTTACAATAAAGCTAATAAAACCTATATTTATTTATCCTGTTTTAAAGCATTTCTTTTGAGAATATAAACTATTTCTAGCATTAATCTAAACTGGAATGTTGATGTTCCAACGTATTTATATTAATAAGCAGCAGTAGGTAATAATTTTCCTCCTGAAAACTGAGCAAAGTGCTATATTCAATGACTTGAAAATTTCTTTTTTCAAAAAAAAAAAAAAAAAGAGAAAAAAAAAGTTATTCTGGAGAAAACCAGTTTTTACTTAATTTCTTAGTTGCGATCAAAAAAATAGAATAGATAGGTTGTCTGACACCAGTTCAGATTTTTGGAGTATTGCCAAATCCATTCTCTGGTAAGATTTCTGCTTGATAAATTTTCTCATTTCCCATGTCAAGTGGCTGGGGTAGTAGGTAGCTGTTCGTACCAATCTGTTTGGCCTTCAGCTAGACCAGAATTGAAGGTAGATAGTACACTTAAATTTTTTTTTAATATATCAGATGGGAAAAGTGGCAAAAAGTTGCATTTTTGGTGGCATTTGGGAAATGCAGAACATTACAGATTATTTGAGTCTGAGGCCATTTTAGTTAATGATTACTGTGAACACCAAAAATACTAAACTGTCCTTGATTTTGACATAAGGCTATCTTTGTCATATAAAATTTTACTTATTTCTTGAATATAGTGAAGAATTTCCCGATCCGTATGTTTTTTCTACCTTTCTATACTTACTGTCCTGTGTATTCTAGAGTATGTGCAGTACATTGACAGAAGGAGGTTGCCAGGGTTTTTTTTTTTCCTGAGCTGTGTGTAGTCCTCTAATGTTACAGAGTAAGTATAGTGGTGTCAAATGGGTCTCACTGTTAGTACAAAGTGCTGTTATGCAATAACTAAACAATGTTTTCATTAGAGATGATGTAATATTCTTCATTGAAGTTACCTTATGAGAGTTTGATAAATGAGCAGGTAACCATCTTCACCCTAATCCTAACCCTGATGCTGAATACCACTGACACTGTGGTTTTCATCTTCACTGGATGGAAGATGATACTAGCATTCAGGAGAAAATCTGTAGATTGGATCTGTAAGTTTGTCAGATAAATATTTCAGATATTTAAAAGAATATAAAAGCAGTTCTGAGAACAACTTCTGCCATGGAATTAAGTGGCTGTGTTGCCAAAGAGATTACATAGATGCATTGTAGATGCCACATTTGTGATGTATGGTTCACAACCCGTTAGGAGGCGAAAGAATCCTCTTCAAGGATTGTGATGCCAACATGTAATTGCGAAGAAAAGCAGCCAGATGACAAACTAAATAGACCTAATATAACATCCATCAAATTTAAATTGCTTTCTACTTGCTGAAAGCTAGTAGCTGGGAAAACCCTGAGCTAAAGGTTTTTTTCAGCAGCAGCCTGGGTCAGGAGATACTGAATATACCCTGAATTTGAGAAGATTAATATAAACTTAACTAGACAGAGAGGAATACATTAAATACACTAAAACTTATTTGTTGAGAAGATTTTTATATTTGATCAAAAGAAGTCTGCTTTCTTATTTTAGGGAGGTTTAAAATGAATTTTCAAAGAACTCTGTTATCTTTTATTTTTCTTTTTGTTGACTCAGCATCATTTATAGACATTTTTTCAAATCTTTGTACTTTTTCTCATTATAATATGTAAATATTATTGTTGGATCCTTGTAATGCAGCTGATAAATCTTTTTTCTTAGAATAAATTGGTTAAAAGGTGAACTGCCTTTTTGCAACTGAGTTTAGACTGACAGTTGGGATTTTGCAAAGTCACTGTTTTGAAGTATTGGTATAGATTATTAACAGAACTTGTATTGGCATTAATAGTTTTACTAAAGCCTCTTGAGTCAAGAAATCTGGATGTAATGTATATTCATGCATAATATCAGCATGTGTAGAAATTGTCTATAGACATCATCATTTTTATATGCATTTAAAAATTGTATATTTGTTAAAATCAGACATTAATTTTTTAGTAGTTCCAAAATTAGGGCTTTCAAGGGTGTTAGTAATAAAGAATACTCTCTGTAATAGTTGTTGTTCAAGGTAGATATGGGTTCTGTTGCTTGTATTTTTTCAACTTAAGGGAAACAGTTTGGTTTCCAAAAACAGTACATTAAAAAATAGTAAAATTTTTCACTTGTCTACCTAAATCACTCACTAGAATTCATAGGTCAGTTATGTCTGAAATTCATTGACTTTAGATTGATCTGGGTAAAATAATGTGTTTAATAGAAAACTGTTCTACAAAGAATCTCTACCATCAATCAGTATTTCAGGTAACTGTTGTCCTCTTTTTTTTTTACATGCTGAAGCATTAAAAAAGAAAATGAAGCTTTTTAATGAAATGTTACCAAAATATCTAGAAAGTAGTTGTGTATTATGAAAACAATCCTATTTCTGATTAATATTTACAATCATTCATATTTGTGATTCAGATTTTTCTTAAGCTCATTTTTATGCATATTTACAGTGCTAGTTCATTTTCAAGCAATAATCATATTTTAAGCTTTGAATATCAGTTTCTTCTTGTGACAGTTCTACCAGAAGAGAAGCCCAGTTTGCAAAGTCTAATTACAGTGCAATTCCGATTCCCTTAGCCTCGTTATCGGCAAGAATTTTGGCCATAGTGGAATTATGCTGATGGTAAAATTGTATCAAAAAAACTTACAACCCCCAAAACTTTCAGATTTGGCTTTCAGGTTTTTTAAGGTAAATTCATGTATTAGCCATTGCCAGATTATTTTTTAGCCAGTGCAGAAACAGTCTGAATTATTACAGTGTGAAGTTCTAGCTATTTACTATAAGAATGTAAATAATGTGGCACAAAGCCATATTTATAATGACTAATGAAAGCTGTTACACTGCAATCAGAGTGATGCAGAGCAACAGGGCAATTCATTAGGAGAAAAGCAGTTAACAAACAGCTAAAGCATGACAGTTTGGACCTTTTCCTTTCAACTTCAAAACATGTACTCTGCTCTTGGTTTGTTAGGCTAAATAATTATTTCTAAGGTAAAGTAGATAAGGAAAAGTAAGGTTATTCCTGCCTGCTGATTCTTGCTTACTCACAAAAATGCAAAGAGAAAGTGTCATTTTTGGCTCTCTTCTGAACAGATAAATATGCTTGCCATGTTGTGCTTGTTAAACATACTGTACTTGTGATTTGTTGCAATGGGATGTTGATTCAGCACAGCATGTAAGCCCATACATAAGTCCCTCCTGACTTCAAGCACCTCTATTTAAATTCAGTGTTCAACTAAACTAGATTAGGGAGTCAGTAAAGTAAATCAGGCAATCTGGACTTAAATCGTGTGCTTCTAAATTACAGCTTCTGTAATATTAACAATGTGTATCTTAAAAGACACACCAACATTTGTGATTGATTTTTCTTTCTATTTTCTGTCTTTAAGACGCCATTACAAGAAATAAAAATTATAAAAGCTGTATTTAATTTCAATTTTTCTTGTATATAAACAAGATATATAGAAAAAAGGCAATTGTCACAGGTGCTAAATGATAAACTTTATCGTTTTTAAGACAGGCTTCATCTGATATTTTATTTTTGAAATAGTGTTAACCCAAAATTTAGACAGATATGAGTACTTTAAAACCACCTTGCTATATTTATTTTAGAAATAGCATTTTGTATGAAGTAATTTTACCAAATTCTATTGACAAAAGTATGTGTCCTTATCTTTAAACATTAGCAATATTACATTCTGAAATCTTATTGTGATTTTAATTGTATTTGCCCATAAATCACCTTTTCCTGTATGTTTTCATTGAATGGCATTTCAAGAAATTAATTTATTAAAAGGTGGAACGTTCAGGCAGTAAAACTATAGTTTGCTGGTACAGGACAAGGAATTTTTAAAAAGCATCAAATGACCTAACTGCTGTATTTCCATCTCTTCTCCAGATAAAGCAGGATCTTGCACTTATATGATGCAGTTCAAGAAAAGGCCCCTTTCATGTTGAAGGGTTAGCTGAAAATTCAAAACTCATTTGCAACTACAGTTATTTATAATCTTGTTCTTTTTCTGTGATATACAAGTAGGTATGTTTATGAAATATGTGTCAAACTTCTCTCTAATTGTCAAGGCTGTTTTTGTTAAATGTGCTCAAATTCGACTCCACATGAATTTTAGGATAGAAACTTTATGTATAACATAAAGTTACTCAAAGTAACTTTAATTTCTACAACTTGCAAGTACCTCAGGTTTGTTACAGTTAAGACAGTTTACCAGTAAGAAGTTCCCTGCTAGTGTATGGTAAGGTAGAGTTCCTGTAAGTTTGGTTCTACAGATTTATGGTTTGTCACATGCATGCCAGCCTACTAAGAGTAGAGGTGCTTATGCTTTCACAGAACCAATGTTTTCTTTTAAGTTGTTCTCACATTTGTACTTAAATAAGAAATCCAGACTTCCAGAATCATGCTGAAAGTTGGGAAGCATTAAATGAGCAGCTAATCATAGAATTACAGAATGGGTTGGATTTGAGGGATCCCTCAAGATCATCAAGTCCCAGTGCCTCTGCCATGGGCACGGATGCCGCTCACTAGGATGAGGTTGGTCAGGGCCCCACCCAACCTGGTCTTGAACATTTCAGGGATGTACATGCACAGTCTCTCTGGATAACTTGTTCATTCTTCACCACCCTCTGAGTAAAGAATTTCTTTCTAACATTTAATCTAAATCTGCTGTCTTTCTGCTGTTTAAAGCCATTGCCCCATGTCCTGTCAATATCTGCTTGCATAAAAAGTCCCTCTCCTCATTTTTATAAGCCCTCTTTAGGTACTGGAATGCTGTCTCCCCTAAGCTTTCTCCTCTCCAGATTGAACAACCCCAGCTCTCTCAGCCTTTGTAGGAGAGACACTCCAGCCCTCTCTTTGTGTTTGATATATTTACTGATTTTCTGTAAATTTTCCAAAACATAAAACTAGTTTTTATAATAAGTTGTGGGGTTTTTGATCTGGTATAGTTTTAAACAAAAGTTTTAGATGTTTGAAAATGTGAAATCAGCATTGTACAAAAGCAGTGTTGCAGACCAGAACTGAAACTGTAGACTTGAACATGAGCAACTTCTGCAAAGAGTGACAGTATTTGAAGTAAGCTGGGGTGCTAAATTAGGTTACTTCTTTGATTATGTTTCAGAAATAACCACAAGTTGGGATGGAATGATTCTTAGCAGCATTTAGAAGATGACCACTAATTATCTGAAGAAACATTTTTGTTCCTAAGGGGTTACATTAAATATTAAGAAAATAATCTTAGAAAATGACAGGTATGCAGCAGATTTTCCTTTTTCTTAGCCCTAGTCAAGCAAAATGATCAATTTTCTGTAGAAATCCTTTGTATAATATTTTCTTAAATTTGATAGGGGAGTAAATAATATTTGGACCTGTGATCAACATGGTTCTTCTAAACAATCAGTGATAGATTGCTTATAAGAGATGACCATACCTAGCACATTTTCAAGCAGCTCCAGAAGTAACTTATGACTCCATATTCTTCTAAAATTACCGTCTTTACATCCCAAGCTTTCATTTATGTTTCAAAATCTATTCAATTTATTCAGTAGCACCTAAATTTAATAGGTTTTCTTCAATTGAGTCAGTAAGAATTCTAGAATTTAATTCCTAAACCTTTTTTCTTTTGAAAATGGCAAAAAAAATTTAAAAAAGAACTAAGTCATATAGGAAAAAAAACCTGGAAGATTTTGCTCTGTGAGCTTTATTCTTTGTGGAGCTTGGTTACTATACATTTGTATATTCATTAGTTGATAGTCTGTTTAGGTGAACTTTACTTACTGCTCTGCACAGACTAATCATGCTGTCCTGTATGGAATGGACGGCATTTTTGGTGTTATCTTTGACTACTCAATTCAGATGATGTGATTAAATGTCACCAAGGTTAAATTATGAAGCTTGAATCTTTAACAGTCTATCCTTTGAAAAATTTTATGATCCGACTTAACAACTGTATCTCACTTTCAAGCTGGATTTGAACCAGATGACCTCTATAGAGGTCTTCGCTAACCTAAGCTTTTTATTATCTGAGAGAGTTACATCTCTTTATTAAATATTGTGAGTTAAAACACATAAGTAAATTTTGAAGTTACTACATATGAAAATGTCTTGAATATAAAGGACTTGTTTCCACCAGGAGCCATGTAGAAGTTCTGATCATTAATTTTTAATAATATTTTCATATCCATATAAAAAATTAGAAGCTTGATGAACGTAGGCATTTGTCTTGCATTCCTCAGATTCAGATTTTAGTGAGGCACCAGACATTTCAGGTAAGAGTCAGGAATTTTTAGAGCACCTATTCTACAGTACCTAAGTCTTCTGTACTTGTGCTTCATGTCAGCAAGAGCTGACATTTTTGCACCCTCTTTATCAGGGAAATTTGAGGCTTAAAAGGCTGTATTATTTTATTTCTGGCTTCATTTTTAGGCTGATAAACTGAAGTATATATTCTTTGGACTTCTTTATAACTGTGATTTCATTGGTCATGTAACCAAACAGCTATCTTTGCATGTCTCCCTAAAATCCCACTGTAAAGTTACTTACTAGGAAATCACCTAATCCTAAATTTTATTTTGTGATGTTTAGGGAGCATCTGTTTACCTTCATGGCAAGCTGAGCAGTTCTGGAAGTAGTACTACTGTGTAGTACTCCCAAGGATTCACTTGCACAGCTTCAACAGAACACAAATTTGATGGCAAAATTTAGTGATTCTGCCTCATGCTTTGATCACTAAGAGATTTTCCCCAAAGTACATGTTGCAATAGTTACAAGGTTTATTTATAACTTCTTTTCTTCATAGAAATAATAGGCATCTCAATAAAAATGGGAAAATACTTTGCATTGATGGAATTAAGCTTACTGTAAATGCAGTAGCCTACCTTGTCACATTCAAATTGGAAAAACGAAAAAACACTGTCAAAAATTCAATTTAGCATTACAGAGATTACTGCAGTATAACAGCCCTTTATCTGTAGTACTGTATAAAAGCACTTCTAACAGTGCATCAATTTTCACAGCCATTTAGTAGATTAGAAAGCAATTGTAAACAGAGTAAAACCCACATTAACTCCTGTCAGCAGCCTGACTTTTTCTCGATTATGGATTTGTTTGAAATAACAGTGAAGTCTAAAGTGATTGCATCAACATCACAGATTGTATTATAAATATGAATGAACCCATTGTAATGGACTGCATAGTAATAGATGGCAGGAATTTGTCCCCTCCCCTCAAAGTAACAACTTTTGTAGGGGAAGAATAGCTGTGGCATAAGGAAATATGTCACTATACAAGAAATTACTGCTCCTGTTGTGAAACAATAACTGCACCAAGTGACGGACTTTTAAACTGCCCCTATTTTAATATTTTAGCAATGCACCATTAATAAGTGTCTGGTATTTCTTTTAACTGAAATCAACTGAAAGTTATATATATTAAAACACCACAAATCAAGTATTTTTAAATGAACAGTTATTTAAACAACATTACTGGTGGTGTTTTTTGGGGTGCGGAGAAAGAAAGTAGCCATGCATGGGTTTGTTTATTTTGGAAAATTGCTTTTCTTTTAACTTCTTAAAAGCAATAAATGCAGTGAAAATGAGAATACTACTATTCCTTCATCATCATGTAGCACAGTAGGAGTACAATAAACTGATTCATGGCCAGTGTGGTGAAAGCTGATCTTGAAAGACTTGAAGATTCTTCATGCACAACATCATGCAGAGTGGGGTGTGTTTTGCATTTTTTCATTTCTCCAGAAGAAGTCTTATGTCTCTAACAAACCCTGGTCACTAGATATTTCCTAACACCTGTTTCTAAAAGGTGTTCTAGTGCATATCTTGTTAATTGCTGCTGTCCATTAAGCTATTCCTTATAGACTTAAATAAGGTCTACTGTTCAGTTGCTTTTGTTAGAAAACTCTGGCTACCAGTGCATTGTGATAAATGTACCACAGTCATAATGCGAGGCACTATGCTATAAAATAATGCTTCTCTGAAGTAAAAGGGACAATATTGTATATTTGAGGTCCAATTTATCACACACAGGATATTAAACATTGAGAATCAAATTTGCAAATGAGGATAAACGTAATGTTTTGTCTTTATAGGAGTAAAACCTATTAATAAAGTAGCTACAAAGATAAAATTTCCTCCAAACTGTAAGAAGGAAATGTGACAATATTTATCTTCTCTCAGCTGTTGCATTGCATTGTTATTTTGTGAAATATTATGACAATGAAACATTTTGCACAAAGACTTTATTTAAAAGGTCTTTAAATTTTGGCTGACAAAGCAAGTGGTTTTCTTCATGGAGATTGTATATTTCTTTGATAACCCATCTATAATTGTAGCTTTTAACCTTCGACTTTTTATATTTAAGCAAAAACAGTTTCAGGAATGGTGATTTCACATTAGTGAATTTTCTGGTTTACGGTGTCATAGCTATTTTTTTAGATTTTATTTATATGTTTGTAAATATAGCAAGAAAATGTAATTAATCTTTTTGAGAATAAAATGCTTAACCAATGCTATATCTAGATTTGTATTATTTCATCCAATAAAAAAATCTCATGTTTTGGTAATGATAAAGGATATTTAATGAAACTTAAAGAAAAATAATCGTCAGTAAAAAAATACAAAACATCAAAGAGTTTATTTTATAGTTGTGTGGTTTCTTAGTTTATATTTTTTCCAAAAAATTTTCAAACATTTTTCAACATTTTTTTATCTTTTATTTTTTTTCAGAAAGTGCAGGTGAATGAGGGGTTTCTTAAATTGGACCCAACATTCTAATGTAACTTCTTGTTGTTAAATGTTCCTATTTAGTGGATTTCATTATTCCAAGTCAACTAAGGTACACAGAATTCAAGTGCTATTCTGTGTCCTAAACTTACACAATCATAAATTTGATTATCTTGCCTTTCCCTGTCCTTCATTTACCTACACGCTCTTGGGTGCAGCTGAAAATGTTTCTTCAAAACTCTCTGATCTATCATAAGTGCTCAATTCTTTCTAAGATGCTTTCTCATCTAATGCAGATTCACAGATAGTCAATGTATTATATAAATAGATAAAATTAACTGTGTCTTGCAGTAATTTTTTTACCATTAGCTTACTAACCTGTCTTCTTAAAGAAGACTTAAATGCCATTTAAAAGCAAGTGAAACTACAAAGGAAAGCAGTTGGTAGAAACTAGAATGGTGAAGGTCCCAGGGCTAGGGAGCAAGGTATCATCTCATTAGGACCTGTTTTATAATGAAATCCTCAAGAAGGAATTGCAGTTGAAACTACTGCGTTGTTACTGAACTCAGACAAGAAGTACAGTCTCCTCCTACTGACGGTCATGTCACCCCTAAAGCAGTCAAGAGTTGCTGTTCTTTGAACAGTAGAATTGTCTTCCCAAGGCAGGTGAGGACTCCCAGTCCAAGATTTACCAGTCTTTCTGGCTGGGAAGTCCTGTCAGTGCACCCTCTGCAGCCAGCCAGCTGCCCACAGTGCTGCTCTTACAGGTGTCTGTCTCTCATATACTCTATTTAGCTACTTCAACTCACTTTTCTTTCCAAGTTACACCACTTCTGTTTGCAAAAAACCATTTTTTTAAGACTATTGGTGAGAAATTACTGTTCAAAGCTGGCAGTTCTCAGACAGGTATAGACACATGTAAAGCAGGTAAATAAACTTTAGGTGTAGATATATTCTACTTAATTACATGGGATCTGTTTTGCTTGCCTTCACTATCTATTTAAAACTAATCTAAGCCAGGCTCTGTCTCTAATCGAAAGAAGCCGATAGATACCTAAAGTATGTGCTTTTAATTGTGCTCTGAAGATTGCCTTTTTCCCTTGACTAGTCCCTTGACAGTGCAATCTCTTTGCCATTATTGTTCTGCAGAGTCAGGCATAATGATTCTGCACCAGGACTACCATGCTCTACAATGATTTCATTATAGTGAAATACAGCACTAGTGGGTACATAGGCTCCATAGATAACATTCCACACTTCGTATTGCTCTCAGAAATTCTGTATTTTGTGTAATTAGTATGGTACAAAACAACCTCAGCCACCCACAAATAGATTTTCCTATAAATGAGTTGTCTCCTAAATCTGAAATACCTTTCAGCTGAATCTTTGTGTATCACAGTCCTTCCTATGTGCACCTGTGACTATGGAGTTGTGCATAATCTGATGAGGAAAATGGCATTTCTATTTTAATTCTGAGGGGCATAGGTCATTTGTATTCGTTTCTGAATGAATGATTGAATATATATTGAAGTCTGTTAAACAATTAAAAGATGGATGAAAATAGTGTTTTCAAATGACTGAGTCTCAAGGGCATATTTTTGTTTCATATGAAAAATAGCTTTGTGTGTTGGCATTTTATTATTATTATAATAAAATACTTTTTTTTTCCCCATGTTGAAATCTTAATGCTTTTCTATGCTAGTTCTTTAGCTTTATGCTTTATGGAATAATTCAAATTTAACATAATATTTTGTATGTTGTACAAGTAAGACAAATATTCTGTAATATATGCATAAAATATGATGATAAGGCCCAATGAAAATATTTTGATTACTGCTTATTTTGAATGGCAATGAAACTATATGAATTAAAGTAGGTTCTGTTATAGTTTTTGTCACTGCATACTATTTTTATCCCTTTTTTTTTTAACTTGGTGCATCTTCTGCAAAAGCAGTGTTATGGGTGTTTTGGGTTTTTTGGGTTATCTTGTTTTTTAAGAGAGATACTTCATAGAACATTTTCATGGAACTCAAATCACTGTTACTTGAATTCTTTCACCTACTAATCTATCTTACTTAACAAAAACGTGTACACTCAGAACTAATATCTAATAATCACAGGGTTGCCTTCACATTTGAAGTATCATCTCTAAAGACTAAACTTAAAGACTTAGTCCTCTGTGGATGTGAAATTCTTAAGTTTAGATGTGCACAACTAGAGTTTTGTAAGTTTTGCGTGGCCAGGACTAAATCTAAGCCAATTTCAGTTTAAGGCAGTGATGATTTTTACCTCAAGGGCAGGATTCCATGTACCAATGCAGAAATATAAATAATTTTTTTAATAGGCTGATTTTTAAATCCAGAATATGTTTCAAGCTTGTCAGAAACTTGCAAAGCTATACAAAAGTTTGGGTATCACAAATCTGTCAGAGAGAAGAGCCTAAACAACTATAAGAACTATGTCTACTGGAGGTAAAGGTTAGTGAACATGAAGGATATTTTAAAAGGAAAAAATGGTGATAGGTAATGGCTGAGCAATGTACTTAGTAATGGTGTCTTTCACACCTACAGTTCTTGTCAGCATATTTCATACTAACGGAGTTCCCCTGCTTATACCCAAACTGTTCACTGTAACACCTGTAATTTGTTTTAATTATATTCTTCATGTAGCCAGAAAAAGCTTTGTGAAATTTTACAGCTTCTGTTAAATAAGTGGTGAGATGTATACTTAATAGTCTATCTGGCCTTAAAAATCACCAAATCTGCTCCCTGTCCTCTCTCACAGGGAAGGTGTCATCTCAACAATCCCTTGTCTCTGTCCAGACTAGGAAATCCACCTTTAATGCAGATTTTGCTGCAGTCAAAAGTCTAAAGCTTCCAGATACCAAAGTTACTTTTAGATACCTGAAGTGTAGGCTCTCTTTACCTGTTTAAAGTATCTACATTAGGGTGAAATGAAGCACAGTTTAAAAGTGCTTGTTTCTCCTCACTGAATGTGAAGGGAGCCTGAGGCAACCAGCACAAACTCATTTGGTCCACTTAATTTCACACTGGGATCAAGGGCCTTTGGTCAGGCACAAGGACGCACAGGACTTTGCATGCTCTTGTTTCAAACAGTTTTATATAACACAGAAGAAACGAGTCAGGTTTGTTTCTGTACCTGCAATACATATGTATCCATAGTCAATGAGTTATATCTGTTTCATAGTTGTAGTTATAATAAGGCCAGTTTAATTTGTAGTTTATTGTTTTAAATGTAACTGAGAATATTTCAAAGTATTAATTACGACAAAAAAGGAAATGCATCTACACAAATGTAATTTAACTTCTTGCTTTAAGCCGTATTCTGTTACATAACCAAAGAGTTATGAAGTTATACATCTGCTTCACCTTATAGAAACTACTCTGATTTTAAGCTTAATTTCTGGAAAAAATCTGTTTGGCTAGTAAGCTCAGAAGAAGCAAAGGTTTTTAAGGGATGTAAGATTAATTATTGAGTGCTATAACTGAATTCTTAGACATGTAGGATATTCTCCCTTTGCACTCCCTTCCCCAAAGTTTTCCTCAGTTATGTTTCTGAAATAAAAATACATAAATATCTAGCCTACTATTTTTGCTGCAAAATTTTTACAAATCTCCTTGGAGTCAGCAGAATTGTTATTCTTAACATTGCTGGCTAACATTGAGAATCTAGATAATACCAATTGTATGTGGTATTATTTTATTACAAAAAACTGAAAATTATATTTCTTCTATAGGATGTTGCTTTGAAATTAATAGTAACATGCATGAAATTTGCATTTTAATAAATGTTCCTTAGATCACAGTGAACTGCTGAACATTGTGAAATTTTTCAATTGCATTTGTTTTTTTCCTTAGCATTTAAAGCTACTCAGGTGTAGCATTTCTCTGGAAATGAGCACTAGTGAAGGTGCTAGAAAAGATTTGAGAATATATCGCTAACGTGTTTGGTATGAGTGAGTAATTTAATTCATGAGCTATCAATGAGTTTACACAATGTAGTTGTTATAGAATGAAGTGTCATTTTAATAGTTACTATGTATATTGTATTTCCTAAGAGGTGTTTTTATGGTCTGTTTGGAACATGGTGGGAGAAAAAGAATTTTCTTTACGAGAACCGTGTGGCGATTGTGCCTGTGTATGACTGAGAGTAACCTATAGACATTCTAGCCTGAATGAATTTAT
The DNA here is from genome assembly GCA_013398275.1 of Promerops cafer. Lineage (NCBI taxonomy): Eukaryota > Metazoa > Chordata > Aves > Passeriformes > Nectariniidae > Promerops > Promerops cafer. The sequence continues at coordinate 584,563 of VZSE01005379.1, read as the reverse complement.
GTGCACANGGTCTGTTTGGAACATGGTGGGAGAAAAAGAATTTTCTTTACGAGAACCTGAATGAATTTATGTGCACGTAAAACTGCGTGTGTACTTTGTGTCCTAAAATAATATTTTCAAGCCTTTTGAGTGGTCTTAAATTTTTGAAGAGTATCCACAGAACTTCTCCTGGCTGTCTTCTAGTTTCTCCAGTTATATATGGAATCGTGGAGGCAAAAATTGAGGACATTTCTGAGCAGTCAAGTGCTTTCCGTCACAGACTAACTTGGATCTGGAAATAAGTTGTTTTATGGGTTGGGGTTTTTTTTGTCGACACCAAGTTGGCATCTATAGTCAGTACAGTTGCAAAGTAGTAAACACAAGTGATTTCACACAACTGGCAAAGCTCAGCCCTAAACAAGACTGGCAATGGCCAGTTTAAAAGTAATGCAGCACGTCCACATTTGAGAAGGAATTGTCATTGCTTAGATGTGATCACGTATGGGCTTGGAACTAAAGTCTAGGCTTGTAGTGGGGTGCATGCCAATATAAACTGATACAGTAAACAACTGAACAAAAGCCTAAACATGAAAAAATGTAATTGTTTAAAAGTTTACCTTTAAAGTCTGAAATCTGTCATATGAACGGCTTCCATCAGATTCATATGTGCAATGGCATAGTGTTGTTACACCATCTCCGGTTTTAACGGGGGGCCAGGGTTGGCCTTTATGTTCTCCATGGCAGCCCATAAGCTGCTGTGCTTTGTCTTAGTGACTGGTGATGCCACCAGGCCAGTGTTTAGGCTGTTGCTGAGCTGTGCTTGCACGATGTTGTGGCTTTCTGTCTGTCCACATGCAAAACACATGGAGCCGAACGGCTCAGGGCAGGAAAGAGATTAGAAGGTGATAACCGACACAGCTGACCCAGACTAATGCTCTACCCTGTGATGTCATGCTCAGGGAAAGGAGGAAAAGTTCTTTTTGAACATGTTCCCTTTCAACCTTAAACATATTTTAAAAGAAGTACATTTTTCCCAACTTCCTTCAGAAAACCCCTTAACAGATTTTATGCTTTTATGTGTCATAGTATGAATAATATTTAGTTGAATGCCCAGAGTAATTGAAGAAAGAAAAGCATTCATGCTAATTCAGATAAACTTCAGTGGTCTTTGCTGTAATATGTTGTTCTCTGAATTCTTGCACTGTTCAAGCATTTACATTTAACATGAGAATGCATTTGACCATGCATGCTACAGAGAAGTAAGTTAAGCATATGTTTTTTTCTTTGTGAGTGACTGAACTTGTGTATCATTATTTTAGTTACCCCTCAGATGATCTTCTGATGTGTGATCAAGTGCAGGTCAATGTTCTGAGAGTCCTTCAACATTACAGTTCACAGAATAATTATCCTGTCATCGCACCTTGATTCATTGTTACATCCTTTCTTGGACTTTTTCCTCTTTCTCACATTTGCTTAGCAACCAGATCACAAGTCTCATACTTACTATTCAAGTAATCACCCTCTGAAGCACATAGATGCATCAATTAAAGCTTTACAATGAAGTATATTGTTCTGTGTGGAATCCTCAGGTGTCAGGAATTAAAAATTGATTTTAAATGTTGCAGGCTGCGTTCAAATGGCTCATCTATGTTTATGTTAAACAAACAAACATGCTAACAATTCCAAACAAAAGAGTTAGGTCGAAGTCATTAGCAAATGAATGACAGAATTATATTCTGTTCTTAAAGCACTTAGTCTTTTAGAGATTTACCAATTAAATTCAGCTTTGAAATGTCTGAGTGCCAAACATTTATTTTAACTCTGTTTTTTCAGATGCAAATCAATTTGATATCTGCTTTATATGTTTTTACCTATAGTCTTTGTAAACATTTTCTGGCTAATTTTCCGATTTGTGTAAATTTCACAGCAATTTATTATTAGAATGAAATTCAAGTACCCAGAAGCTGTCAAGATGGTTCAGTGATTTAATGTTGGCGTCCTGCAGCTTTGACTTTAATCAGCAGATGCTCTGGCATTACCATAAATGTTTTCTTAACCGCCTCTGTCAAAAAAAAAAAAAAGGGACAATTTTTCCTGTTTGGAGTCTCCTGTTTCTGATTAAATTCGTTTTGGGTTCTTTTGCATAATTAATATACCATTATGATCTCTAACCATTTGTTTTTAATATCACCTTTTGAGCTAAACACATTTGCAAGACTGCTTCATAAGTCAAAACAGACAAAAGAAAAACAAGTCTGTGTTTAAGAATCCTCTGTTTCCGTGGCTTGGGAGGTCTTACTGGCTTCTGCCTTGTTTTCTCAGTGTGTATAAAGGCTTCAGGTTTTCAGTCGCTCAGTTTTTCATATTTTATGTAGTATTTTAAGTTCCTGCATGAGAGACAGGTTTTTTCTTCTGTACATGCAAAGGTGTGTTGCATTTTAGGTTTTTGGAAATTTAAAAAAAACCCTCCTACGCAGTAAGATTAACTTTCATTAGCTGGTGGTTACTAAATAGTATTGGAGTGCAGTTGATTAGGAATAGAAGGAGGAGGTACTACAGTTAGCTTCTGTTGTTTTTAACGTACCAAAGTGGCTGCTAAGAGTTTAACTGGTTGAATATAGGGCAGTAAATATGTTCATTGCATGAAAAGTGCATACCATTAGTGATGTTAAACACAGCATTTTGAATTCACAATGACTGGATTAATTACCCATGATAATGTAGCTTGAATTTGTCTTGTGATAATTCAGTGGTATTTGGAGGAGTAGGTAAAAGCCATTTTTAAATAATAATTCCTCTTTCAGAGACTGTTGAAATCAGTGTCCCTTTTCAGAGCAGTTTATCACATTTGCAGAGTACAGCTGTTGGTGTCAAATACACATATGGCTAGATCATGTGCAGAGTAGAAACATTTTTTTACATCCCATCTCTCTCCACACATGAACAAGGCCAAATTACAGTCCATCCCAAAGAGAGGGAATCATTAAGTGAAAGCACATAGCATTAATTAGAGCATCATATAAAGAGAGGGAGGCGAATTGTCAAAGGAGTATATTTATGCAATCTTGTAGAGTGAGGGAGAGATGAATCACTTTTCCTCTGCCTTTATTTCCCAGTATTTACTTTGGCACGAGGATCTTCCTGAATATGTACTATTTCCTGCTCCATGGTATCAGTCTCCCTGTTAGCATGCTATCAATTATTTTCTGCAGAGCTTTGTCAGAGGAAAGTAAGGACCATAATAATAATATGAAAGTTACAGGAACTTAGATGATTCAGCTTCATTCCATTTCCATCCAGTGTATTCATGAAGGCAATCTTGGATGTTAATTTACACAAGTTAAACTTCACAGTCGGGTCTGCTTCTGTTCTCTTAGAAAGCACCCATGCTATAAAGAAGCACAGATTAGAATTCAGAGTTCTCATAAATACTTGTCCAGGTTAGTAAATCACTACACTCTTCCCTGTCATAGCATAAACAGCATGTAGTGCTCTCTGTTGCTCTTCTTCCATAGACCTCTTTTAAAAAGGTTTAAAATTAGAGGAGCCTGAGAGCCATATGCTATTCTTGCAATCTTTTGAATAACAGTGAATGACAGCCCACTGTGACTGTGACCTGTGTGGGCAAGAGCTGCCCCAGGACGTTGGTCCTGTGCCTCTTACAGCAATGTGAGGAGATTGTGTTTCTATTCAACTGTTAAAACTAATACCCACCTAATTTACTTTCAGCTCTAGCCTCTCCTCTTTATGCCATTCCCAAAAGTATTTCCAGAACTCTGTAGATATCCCTTTAGCTTAGAAGTAGTTTGATTACTTAGGAGAGAAGAGCAGCAGATGATGAGAGAAAGATGTTTTTTCTCGTTGGTTTGATCTGATATTGCAAAATATTTGTATTCAAACTTAAATCAGTTCCATCTACTAGTACTCTCATTGCTGATATGAACCTGGGAATGGAAGTTTGGGATAAAAATAAGAAATAAGAATTGTATGGATTTGTAGCAGCAACTGGAATAGCTAGGGACTATCTTGTAAACATTTGATATCGAGAGTAGTGGATAAGAAATATTAATAGTTTTAAACTTTTAAGGCAATTACTAGGCATAGATACATATCATGGTTTAGGGCAAATTTGGAAGGAAACCTCTGAAGGGGTCCCTCTAGAAAGCAAATTCAAGCGGCCCCTCCTCCTACCAGTTTGGGAGACATAAATCTCCTTCGAGAAAAGTGGAAAAAACTGTTTATTTAACAAGCAGAGTACTCACAAATGGTTAAATGAATAATATTAAACAATGGAACCTCTCGTTGTTCTGAAGAGATGGCAAATTCAGAGAGTCCTTGTCTGGGGTGTAGCTCGGCTCACTCGGTCTCTTATCAGTCCCTCCTGCGCTGGAAAATGCCACATCCTGGCCCCAGTGGGCCACAGGTGTGAGCTCCTGGTGTTCTGGGTTTTCGGTCCAGAGTAGGGCTGATGAGTTCCAAGAAAAAGGAAAGCCACAGTCCAGGGAACTTCTCTGCCTCAGCTAGCTAAAAACTAACAAAAAGCCAGGAGGAAGGAAGAGGTCTTTATCGCCATCTGTCCCTCTGCAGACAACACAGTCCAGGAGCCGGAATGTGGAGGAGTGGGTGCAGTTTCTGAAAAAAAACTCCACGCTTCTTCTCCCCACCTTCACTGTTGGAACCAGTCTTAAAGGTGCAGAACTTAATATCCAGCATAAACAGAACAGATGACTGGGGATACAAGCATCATAAAGTCACCTCAGGACAATACATAAAATCATAGAATGGTTTGGGTCAGAATTGGCCTTAAAGGTCATCTAATTCCAACACTCACACCATGGGCACAGACACCACCCAGCAGATCAGGTTGCTCAGAACCCCATTCAGCCTGGCCTTGAACCTCTCCAGGGATGGGGCATGGTTTTTGTGGGGGGTTGTGGGTTCTTCTTGTTTGTCTGGGGTTTTTTGCAATGTGTATGCTAAATAGTAAATACTGAACAGAAGCAACAACAACATTTAGAACTGCAGTGAGTAGAATCTCATAAATGTAAGGTCAGTCTTTAAGATTTGCTTTGTTGTTTGGATTTGTTGTGGGTTTTATTTTCCAGAAGAAGGAGGCTTCCTACTGTGTTTTTCCTCAATGGCTGGTAAAAGAAGACAAAATTGTGTGCTTCTTTTCCATTTCAATTATTTTCATCAGCATGTTGCTTATCATTCCCCATTGCATCTGCTAGTGGCTTTCCTTTGATGGCAGCAGTCTTTATGCATATTCCTGAAGTTTTTTATCAAAGTGCACCTTGAGAGCAGTATTCATCTATAGGTAGCTGGTTTTCAGACAGGTTCAGAGACTAAATGTGCCTACTGCTCCAAGGCAGTTTGGTATGTGTGATCTACATTAATTATCATCAGCTGAAGAGGGTAGCTTTAGACTATGGACCTCTGTGTATCTTGTCACAGGTCACTACCTTAGTCATCATTTTTGACTGTTAACTCTAATGACGATTTGGAATGCAAGCTGCAATATACTTTTGAACAAAATAAAACAAGTAATAAACCACACTCCAGGAATTTAAAATACTCTAAAATATGTTAACTTCCAGTTTTATTATTGTCATTTCCCTGTTATTTCTTGACTTAAAGAAGAGAAAAGGTTGATGTTTGTCATATTTGTACCTTGAGAGAAATCCTATAAACACCTAGGCTGTGGATTGTTTCTGCCCACTGGGGCCTGAAGACCGCATGCCACTGGTATTCATGTAGATCAATATTTACCTTTTAACCCCCTTTGCCTGACATAAATAAGAAGATTAATTTATTAGTTATTAATACTGAAGTTATGACTTATGATTTATCCATTTTGAAATTAAGAGACTTAGAATTTAGTTTTTCAAGAATGTTTCAAAAATCTGTGCTCTAAAAGTCATTAATGACCACAAAGGAGATTTCTGTTTTGGAAATTTCCATTTTGCAGTTTTCCTAGAAACTGCCAAATGTGCCTTCTTTTGGGGAAAAATGCATGAAAAGACACAGGAAATCAACTGTAATTCAGGGTGAAATAGGAAGGATGCCAAACTCCTAAGTCTGAAATAGTTGTCTTAGAAGACATCTACAGAGGTTTATTCTCTCACTGACTTTGGGTGATTTCTGTCAGCAGCTTGATCCACACTCTTGTTCTCTTATCATCTTGACAGGTACTCAAGACTTTTGTTAAAATCCCAGTAAGTGAAAGTTGCATTTCTTGTAAAAAAAAGTCATTGTCTTATCACAGGTGAGAATATATTAGTTTAAACAGAGAAATTGGTTCCAACTCATTGCAATTGCAAAGTGTCTTTGGAAAAGATAGGTAAAAGTTTGAATGGAGTGATGAGCAGGAACTTAAAGTAGTCTTTGAGAACCTATAGGTAGGAAAGGGATTAAAAGAATTTTTAAAGGCTTTACTTGGGGCCAAGTAAAAGGGAGCTGGTCCAGCATAGTTCCTCTTGTCAAAAATTTGTTTGCTCACAGTTTGTAATTTACTGTCTTTGAAATTTAGTTTCTATAAATTCTCTGTATTAGTCACACTGTGTGCTGAAATACTCACTTCTTGCCTTTGAAATGCAGATAAACCCCCTATATTCACTATTTCTGAAAACTGTCTCACCTCAGTTGAGTTTACTGATAGTGTTTCTTCCTTGTGTTTCACACCTTTTTAATGCAACACTCAAGAACAGCAGTAACTATTAAATGATATGTGCATAGCTTAAAAAATAAATGTTCCAAATATCAGTAACACTTTTTCATGTCTCATGAGTTATTGTCTGCTTAAGATTAGTAGAGTTGTGAGCATTTAGTGTGAAATACAAAGGTGTAAGAAATTACTTACTGAGCAAAGGTCTTTTGAGTATAGCTCATAGTCCTTTATGTGTTAGGCTGGAGCTGCAGGTTCTAACTGAAGTAAGTCATAACACAGTGCTCCTTTTACCAGGGACATTCTTCGAGCCTACCCTTATCAGTCACAGATATTGTTGCAAAAACAAGAAATCAATAAAAAGTATTTAAAATGTTTTCCATCAAACCATGCAGAAAGGAGCTATCCCATTTTTTTAATGAATGATCTTATGTAATATGGATGGACCTTCTAGCTGTAGCATATAGCTTTCATATTATGTCTAAATTCTTGTTCTGAGGGATAAGGCAGGCTTTGAGAGGGATAATGAAGTCTTGTTATGTTCTCACACCAGGGCTAAAATCTGGGGATGAATTTCAGAAGGCAAACTTCAGGCTGTAAAAATTAAAGGAAATTGGGTGCCCGAAAAATCTTGGGGCTTGCAACTGTCCGGTGTCTGGGTCTCTAATAGGGGTTGATGCAGGAAATGAGACTTTCGTTTCAAAACTGAGAGGAAAAGATTAATTAACTATTTTCTTCGTGGCATTTCTGATAGTAAGAAGCCAAGAGTTTGGAATCTGTTTATTTAGATGGAACATATGAGGATATAGCCCAATATCCTCACAACGTCCATGGTATGTGACCACTGTCTAAGTACAACTTCACTTGTTAAGGTTGCACTGGGACATGTGTGACAATGTGGTCAGTGAAATTTGTGGGAAATGGACAGGTCTTCCAGACAGAGACTCGGTTGCATCAAGCATTTCAGCTTGTGGGAATGCTATACAGCTGCATCCAGAATGAGCACATGGCACTGCTGTCAAAAATACGTGTTCTTTTCCCCTGATGTTTTGCTGGGAAAATACATGAGCACAGCATCAGCATGGTGTAGCTTTTTGAGAATTTCAGTTTTATGCATCAGGGATGGGGAACCAGAGACAAACTATGGCACCAAACTGAGGGACCAGTGGTAAGAGTTATGGCTAGGGCTGTTACTTTCTCCAAGCTAAAGCCCTTTGGCATGGGGACATTCCTTGAGTATTGTCTAGGATATGACTTAAAAGTAAAAAATAATTTGCTGCCAGTAGTGTCAGTATGGGTGGGCTTTAGAAAATGTTGGCATAGACATATCTTCAGGAATATGATGCAGCGTGTGGCGCACAAGTCAGTGAGATCAGAAATATTCCACTGGGGTTTTGAGCATTTTTCCCTGTTAACTTGGAAAGAGATGTAATGAGGTTGTAACTGCAATTGTTCTTTTTATGTTACAGTTTTGTCATGCCCTACATTGAGATGTATGACTGTAATACAAGCATATAATGCCACGCAATGCTGTTCTCCTTATTGTATTTGCAACTTTATTTTTCAATCAGTCTACAAGTATTTACATAAAACCAAAATATGTCCTTAGTATCAGGACTTTTACTGAGAAACTGTGTGATAAAATAAAGCTTTTCAATGTCCTTTTTAATATTAAATATTTATTAGTTGTTTTAAAAAAATCTATCTTGACTTTAGTGAGTCTCTTGCAATCATTTTTGTTCTCTAATAAAGGTAATATATAACACTATTGTGTAGGATTTTAAAATCTCCAACTGATCATTTTTTTCTTCCCCAAGTTCACAGCAGGCTGGTCTCATACTACTGATTTTTTTTTTGTTCAGATGCTAGTGCACAATTTCCTTTTTCTCAATATGATGTATCCTTTAATAGGTTATAAGCATAAGTTATAAGTTGTCCTGTGTTAGAACATAATTTAAACTGTGGACAGCTATTTTAAGCACAATTTTATGTCAACTGAATTTCCTGAGCATTGCTGATATGAGTCTTGTATCTAGATGATAGTGACTATTTGGCTCTAGGTTTTGTGCATATGGCTTTGGAATGTTTTTGATTAACAGAAATGTTCAAGCAATTAATATCCGCAAAAACTGTGTTTGAATAGGTCTGGAGGACCCACAAAAGTTCAATATTAAACAAGGAAAAGAAAATATTTAATTATCATGGAATCTGAGACTTTTGTAGTGGACAATGTGATCTCTGCCTAACCTGTGCCTGGAAGCATTCACTTGCAGTAAAGTCAAAACTGTTGAGGGTTATCACCTGAGCATTTAGTAGGCTGCCTAATGAATTCAAAATGATTGGGGTTTTTTTTGGTTTTTTTTTTCCATCTGCATAGTGATTGTTATGATATGGGTGAAGGACAAATTTCAATTGTTGAAAGTGACCAAATAGTAGAAACTTGTCTCAACTACTTCCAGTATATACAGGAAATTAATAAATTTCCTCCTTATCCATTGATTTTTAATGTCTGATTTCTTTTTGTCTTGCTACTGCCGGAAGGTGCGCCTTGCTACAGTAGGTGGACAAATAGTGCATCTCTGGAAATGTAAGCTTTCTTCTTAACAAGAATTCATGCAGAAGTGCCTTTCCATGAGTAGTTTTTGTTTAACCTGCTGTGTGTTTAATTATATTCAGTTCTTAAGAAGTGTATTTGAACCACTGCCTGTGTGTAAATACGTAATTTGTTTCAAATACAGTTTTTTGTCAAAAGCACAAAACAAATTTATGTATGGCTATGATGTAATGGTTCAAAGCGTTTTAGGAAAAGTCTGTTAATACCTGAATGGTTTGTGGATTTTCTGTGTGTTCCTTTTTTCTGGAAACATAGGTGGCCCTAATGTCACTAAGCCATGTCCTGGCTGTTTGGGCAGCCATATCAAATACTGTCTTCAGAAACAGATCAAATTCGTGCTTATGACTGGTCATGGTTTCTTGCTCTCACATGTATATATGTGAATTCCAGAACTTCATTACTCTGGTGGTTCAAGGTTTTAATGTCTAGTAGCAGTAAATTAATTTCTGTTTATTCTTGTACTTACTTTGTCAGTTAATCTTGACTTCTGGCTTTTCTTTCCAGTAAATAACTATATGCTATAGCCTTTATCATACGGAACTAAGAAAGTCTGGTTTTTCCACAGTTGTGGTCAAAGCTGCATGCTAACCTGCAGCAGTTTGCAGCCATGTAGTTCTGAATTCACAGGCAAGATGCACTGGTTTTTTTAAACCACTCACCTCAACACTAACTGGTTGAAAATTAATTTCTTTGGTTTCACCACTATAGCACAGGATTTGAGGGAGGTGAGGTTACAGTCCAAGTCAAGGCAGTGGAATGGATGTGGTATCAAATCACCAATGCATGCGAGTTTTAAATCAGTATGTGAAGCAGTATAGAGTGCTTAAGAGTTTGGATTTAACACAAATTAATTTCTATTGTCTTAAAATAAAAAAAAAGTGGAATTAGTTACACTTTTTACCTTGATAGTGCCTAACTGATTTTACTACTAATTTTACTTTGATGTAAAGAGAAGTCATCTTTCACTCTGATAAGAATACCACAAGGAGCACATATGCAAGTAATACAGCAGTTAATTCTTTATGTGCACATTTACTAAAGTGAAATCTAGGGATGTAAGTAAATTTGTATGCTTTCTGAGCCAGGCCTAGAAAAGTTCAGTGTTTCTGAATGAAATTTGCAACAGCCAATTTGCTAAGCAGGGGACTATCTACCTCCACATCTGCTAATACTGGACTTGCACTTAGGCATAGCAATGCTCTGTGGAGAAGTTCCTCCTTGAGTGAAGAGCATAAGCGATATAGAAAGCAGCTGAAATAAAAAATTTGAGATTATAATGCTGGATTTAGATAAAATATGTGTCCAAGTTCTATTTTTTTTAAATTTACTCAGGCTGCTCAATATTATTTGTAACATGGCTGAGACCAAAGTGTTCTCATTATTAAGGAATGCTGCTAATCCCTAGTGTGAGACTTTGTGATTTTTCTAGTGAATCTTGACATTATCATTGCAAAGGAGATGAAACCAGAGCTACTCACATAAACTAAACACTGTTTAAGGCACTTTCCTAATGCCATTTTTCATTGTTGCAGGACCCTTCAGAGTGAAGGGAAAAGCTGGTCATTTGAGTTAAATGTTGCATTTATTAGTCTATGCCTAGAAATTCACAAGTGCTGTTGTTCCAAGGGGAAAAAAAGGCACAGCTGTCTTCAGCTTTACTCTGTCCTATCCCTACACAACAATTCCAGATTGTAGGCAGCAATTTATGGGACACACTGAAGTGAAAGCCTCAATTAGTTACTGAGTTTCAAAGTGGTAAAAGAGTTTGGATAGGTCCCATGAGCTACTACTTATTAACAGCTAGCCTGCAGCAGTCCCTGCTTAGGCTACAGTTGTGAGCCTCACTCTAAGGCACCTCTACTCTGCCCCGTGTACACTGTGAGAAAGTGGGAGATTTTACTGCTGGATTTTGCTTTGAGGCCTCAGTTAATAAGAGTTCTCACACCTAATTCATCCTCACATTTTGGGGTGAAGACTGCTGAAGTGCAAAGTAGTTAAAATGTGGTTGGTGGTACATTCGAGAAGCTTACTTTCAGTGCCTAATTTCTTTTAGACTTTTTTAAAATCCAACAGCTATGCTTCAACTCTGATGATGATATGACTGTGTTTTCTTATACTTAAAAGTGTTGATTTTTAAACACCAACTATTTTTCCTGCTGCCCCTAGATTGAATGTAAACAGAAAGGTCTGTGGTACAGCTGGTACTTTGTATATTGACACAGGTAGCATGCTTTTATCAGCTTGCAAATATGTGTTAAGAATCAATAAGCATAAACATTTAAGTAGAATGGGATATTTAAGAATGCACATCCAAGGGATATTTTAATTATATATGACAGGTTTATTACATGTAATTATAAAGATATGTTCATAACATATTTGGCCTCCTGTGATTGAGGAACACTGTGCTGCTGCATATTCAAGGTCAAATTCTTTTCCGTAGTGTAAAAATAAAATTATGTTTTTCAGCCAAGTGTCAAATTTGTCTTAGGAAATTTTAATTAAGAATTGTTTATCCTATTTAGAAGATGATGGAAAGGAGGTATTTATTTTCCTCCCACCTCCCAAAAGGTGATCGTACTTACAAAATTTGCTGAGATTGTCCAAGAAAGTGTGTAAAATCCTCATCCATCACCAAGAGCCCCTGGTCAGGGAATGACAGTGCAGTAAATATCTTCAGCAGCTGCCTTTTAATGTACAAGCTGTTTTCGGTAGGAATTTTCAGCACTCACATAAAACACACTGTCATGAGTGACTGCCTGTGCTCCAAAGTCATTACTATTGGGATGATGGAACATCTTTCAGCGAATAACCAAAAAACTTCAAATGTCATGTCAAGTGTGTTGAAGGCATTTTCAAGCCTTGCTCAAGGTTACATGAATATTGAGTAGGCCTGTTTTTAAAAAGTTTGAGATCTGTGAGAGAAACCACTCATATGCTGGTTTGGAAAACAGTCACTTGGTCTGGAAGGGGGGTGGGGAATGACAGAAAAAGAAATCTGTCTATTAATGCATGCCAAACCTGCAAAACTCCTGCCTGGATATAAACTGAGTGCAACTTTGTGTGACAGGCAATGCAAGTGATGTTTAGCAAAAAATAGTGAATTATGCAATTTCTTGAAATCACTTAGCTGCCTAAAAGTTCACAAAGGAACACAAAACACAAAGGGTATAACAATGGATAATTAAATTAAAATAGACTTTTAAGTACATTTTAAAATTTGAACAATTAAAAACTATGTAGGAAATGTAATTAATGAGGTAAAACCTTGGAAGACACTGAGAGGTGCTAGGTGCCTCTGACTCCTGTAGGAAAGGAGGATCCTGTCAGCCTATATCCGTGATTTTGTAAGAAATATGGATATTAATCTAATGAAGACATGTAAAGTCTGTATCAGTTCCAAGGGACCAAGTCCACTGCTTTTGAAGTGATAATATATTTTGTCTTGCCTCCTTGGCAATCATTACTCCTTATAGTACATGATCTGCATGTAAAATTTGTCTGATCAAGAGGTCTTTTTATATTACAGAATATTGAAACTGAGTATTTTAATAGTGACACAAGGTTTGTTTGATTTGTCTTCTGCAGAGAACCAGAAAGGACAGCCAGAGAAGCCGTGTTCACACCACAGTATCAGTTTAAACTCGACAAGAAGCCCGGTCACCAAAGAAGTTACATATGATGTGGAAGCAAGTTCTAAGATGTTGAACAAGGCTGTTGGGAGAAAGGAAGCCTGTCATGGAGAAGGTGGCAAAGAAAAGAAAATAGATCGTATCGGGTCCCCTTCTAAGGGAGAAGCCATTCCAGAAGTAGAAGCTCTCTTGGCAAGACTGCGGGCACTATAGAATAATCATATAACAGATTAAATAAAAGTTAAAAAAATAGCCTACACTACATCTTTAAAGAAACAGTAATTTTCTATTTTGGATGTTATGTATTTCTGACTTCCTAACTTCCCTGTGGATGAATGATCTGCTTATAAACTTTGTTTGCAAGACTATACAAAACAATACTATAGTTTTGAATAACTGCAGTATGATTTTTTATTATATGTTTTTACTTAATAAGCATATAAAAAGTATCAAAAGAAAATAAATACTAAATTGTTCCAAAGCACAATCCTTTTAGTGGACAGGCTGCTAACCATCTGTTTTGAGTGCTTCTGAAAATAGGAATATCTTTTAAGTATTGTTAAATCATGCCTGGGAATAGGGTCAATAAATAACAGAAAAGGTATTCTTATATTTTCTACTGTAATTTCTATATTTAGGAGGCTAAAGCACCAAAAATATATCATTATAGTGTTCTTTACAATTACAGCAATACACGGCATCAGCCATATTCCAGTTTGAGCTCATCAAAGAGCACCAAAGCTTGCAGAATTATAGATGTATTTACCAAATGGTAATCCTTGGGCAGTAAACAAAAAATCTATGCAAATAATATACTTTATGTGTAATTTATATATCTGTGCTTTTAAGGTTATGATGATTATTATATAAAAATAATATATACAATGCTTTGATTCAAGGTTTTGCAACTGTGTCTTTAGTGGGGAAAAATGTCTTTGCAGTTATTTACTAGTGTAATATTTTATCTTTTCACATGCGAATTAATGTTTCTATAAAAGGAACATGTAAGGGGGAAGATTTTTTCAATTGCTTTTTCACAAACTCATTTTCCAGTAGCCCATAAAGTCTTACTTGCTGGCACCACTGGAATCTTGCAAGTGATTGCATCTCTTTTATCCCACTGTCACTGTACAGTGTTGTGTGTTTGCTATCGTGTTTATTAATTGCACATCAGAAAGAGTTGCTACCAATGTTACCAAGTAGGGAGCTATTGTTAGTCTTTTTGCTCCGTTATTTAAAGCTTCCTTAATATAAGAGTGTATTAAGAATCTAATATCCTTCTTCCAAATTACTTTATTTTTCTTTACAAAATGCTGAAAAATATGTCTTTCAATAAGAGTTACATGAAACCAGTGTTTCAATGCTCCAGTGCTTTTTATATCCTTGTTTAAGTTGCCTTTGTACTTCCTGCACTAAACATTAATAAAGTTAATTAGAACTCGAAAACTGGGCCTGATTACACACACAGCATAGGGGGGGGTTTCAGCCATCATGGGAATCAATCTCCTGTTTCTGGGACTGTTGTAGCTGTCATTATACACTAATTACATTTCCCGCCTTTGCTGAAAAAAGAGAGGTATAAACACAAGTCAGGGAAGGATTCAGAGCAGGCCTGTCAGACAGACATTTCTTTTGCTCCCCTTGCAAACAATGGGCACAGCTGTCATACAGAGACACCTTTGGTAACTTGAAATATATCTTGAATGTATAACTCGAAATACAGAGACTGCTGGTTGTTCCACTAAGGTCTTCTGCACCTCCAGTATTAAGACTTACTACCCCTATTTACAGGATGCAGTAAAAATTGCTATCTAAAAAGTCCAATATGATTGACTACATAAAATAACATTTCAAACACAAAGAAAATGCCTGTTCAAGGGGAATGAAAGTTAAGCAGTTCACTGGATCTCCTCAGTTGCTGGGGATGTGCTAAAATAAAAGGGCTAAAAGTAGAGAGCCATCTCTTAAATATTAGGAGAATGACCTACTAAATGTAGGTGGAAGTACAAATTATTTTCATGAACACTGTAAACTTGTTCATTTGAATTAATGGGTGATACTCCACCTCAGAAAACTGACAGTTCAGGACACCGCTGCATAGCTGATCAAGCAAAGAAAAGTTACAAAACTATCTACTGAATTTTACAATGAACAAAATGCTGCTAGAAGCCTAGCACCTCCTGATTTTAAAAGAAATATATATCTTTCAATTACAGAAATTAAGCTACTTTTTTTTTACTGTTTGGGAAGCTTTTACAAATGTATTCCAGGGCTTTTAGTCCTTCTAAGGTATTGTGTTTCTGAATTAATCCTTTCAAGGAGCCATCAAGTTAATATGCAGAGGTTTTTTTTTCTGTAACAAGACAAATAAAAAGCTGTGCAACTTCTTAGAATCCATACAAGTATCCAGTTTTTTCCTCCTGCTGTGCTTCTTTGTACCATCATATCTTAATCTACTCAGAGTCAAAGTACATGGTCCAGTTAAAGTACACAGTAGGTTTTCTTTCTACATTTTATCTTTCTATAATTTCCATTAGACACAAACTCATACACAGGATATTTTTGATATGAAAAATGCTAGTATTGTCTAATGAGTTCAGGGGAAAAATAACTTTGAAAGTATTACAGCTGAATTTATTTCTATGATTTTATGTTTTTATTTAAGTATAAAACTCAGCTTGTAAATTACATAAATTGCTTTAATTAAATTTAAAAAAATCATTCATTTATTCAGTTTAGAATTTAAAGTTAATTCGATCTCAGAATATTTAGGGTAGACCTTTATTGGTATGTGCTAGTCATTTTGAATAAGTATCGAGCCTACTCGTCCAACTGGGGGATTGAGCCCTGAACCACTTCTGTTAGATATGGACAAAGGCTTCACATACTGTGGCACACCCTCTCTATAATTCAGACCTAAAAATTAAGTCCTTATAAAAAGAGCTTCCTGATTTAGTCAAACATGACTGTTCAGATAAAAGCTTTTGAAGTAATCTTGCTCCAGGGCTCCTTCCCTACCTGACCAGCAGACAGAAGGCACAAATATCCATGACCTTTCTTGCCAGTACAACTGTAAAGGTCTAACAAATCTTTT
Source organism: Promerops cafer (assembly GCA_013398275.1). Lineage (NCBI taxonomy): Eukaryota > Metazoa > Chordata > Aves > Passeriformes > Nectariniidae > Promerops > Promerops cafer. Next base: position 568,580 of record VZSE01005379.1, on the reverse strand, counting down.
AGATTCTTCACATGCATTTTGGATGACTTGTCATTTCACTCAGTAAAAGAATTTTGATTACTACATCAATTTTTACTTCCTGTAGACACCATATTGTTTGTGATGGTGGTCTAAATTCACATGAAATATTCTAATGTTTTAACCTTAGCGAGGCAGGAATGTTTGGAGCAGTCTCTTCAAGCTGCACACAGCCAAGCTTGACACCTGACTCACAGGAAATACCCCAGCGTGTGTAAGCCCAGAAGGAAAACTGGAGGAAGTGCCTTCGTTACCGAAAAGTCCCAACAGTGCCAGCACCTGGTGGCTGCCATGAGATGTGATACTGCTTTGGACCGGGCACGTTGTTAAAGAAGCACAGATCAGCAACCTGAAAATACTTATTTTTACTTCCCAATTATTATGGCAACACTGCTGCTTAGGAGGCTGAAAGGACCACATGTAGGAAGAAAACGTCTCAGATGCAGTTACAGACAGTTTTTCTCCAACACAAAGTTTTCTTCGTTTTCCCTCATACAACCATTCCTCAGCCTGGCCCATCCAAAGTCACATTCTCCAGAAGTGCATGAGTTAATGCTGACCAGCTGGAGGTGTTGTAGCCCTTCAGGCTTTTATAATAAGAGCTGAGAAAGCCGACATTTACTGCTAACACTTTTTGCACATCCATTTCTAATGAATAGGAACAAATTATAATTTTTACACTATCTTTCCAAGCCTTACAATACTCAGTAACTATAAAACAAATGGGCAACAAACAGGGGTCAATAAACCCCAAGCTATGGCACCTAAAACATTATAATAAGCAGGCAGGGTCAAGTGAAAGAGCTCAGCAAAAAAGCAATTACATGACAACATTGCTTTCTCCAGAACAAAATAAAGCATTACTATACCATTTTGTAATTTTTTTTAATGTGATGTATGGGTTTTATACAGCTGAACTGCAGCAGAAAAATAACTTCTCTTGAGTCTGAGGAACTGTTTGTCTAGTTTATGAAATAAAAAGAATTAGACAAATTGCACTTTATCAATTTTTCAGTCTAATTTTATGCCAAGATTCCTATATCTAAGAAATTCCAAAATTACCATCTGCTGTTAAATTAACTACTGCATCAACTAATGAATTTGGTTTACATTTTCTTACCACATGAAGCAAGCACATTTTCTTCCTTTCCGATACACTTTCTCCATTGCGCTATTGTGTGTTTTAGCTGAAGTATGGTATTTAGAACAGGGCTCTACATGTCACTGTAAAAGCATATCTGATAAAGCATTCTGGTCACTCTGACAGCAGTGAAAAATAAACAAGAGGTGTTCAGACACAATTTTTCTCTCCCTCCCAGCTGCAGAGATAGCCATTAAGTTTCATATGTTAGCTGAGTACATTTAAACTCCTCTGTGCTTCTTCTTCCATAATGCAGCTTTTTCTTCTTGTGATCCATGCAATGGCATACACTGAAGAATTGTTAAGGGAAATATTTCCTAGCAGCATACCAAAGGACACTAAGCAGATGACTTGCATGCAATGTCAGCCCTATATGCTGTAGGAGGCATAACACTTGAAATGTAACCCAAACAGGCAGATAAGGCATTTCATTCCACAGAAAGAAAATGGTCCCTTTCATCTAAATGAGCTTATTCCACTGCTGATACCAGAATTGTATGTATTTTGGGAGGATAATGTACCCCTATTTTTAAATCTGTGTTACATTAGCCAGAAAAAATAAACTATGGAAAGACAGAAGTGCAGAGACTGGGAAGCAGAGTTGATTAATGTGTTGCCTGATTTCACTTTTGGGACCTGAAATTGCATCCAGTGCAGAATGAAGGAACTAGGGGAGAAAAAACCCAGTCTCATCTGACATCTGTAAAGGTCATGAAGGAAATGATGGTGGGTGATCCAGAGTTGGTATGGCCACAGGTGTCTTGTCTTTTCAAAGACATATATCAGAATATCCTCAGAATAAGCAATGCTGTTGGGCTGTTAGTTCTTGAAGCCCTGAAATGAATCAAAGGAAGGAAAAGTCTGACAGAGATAAATATGAGCTACCATAAAACCTGAGAATATTTTCATTTTAAATCCAAGCACCAGCCCTGCTTCTCTTCACTTTGGTGGCTAAAAGAAGAGCATGAGGAGAGAGAGGAGTCCACATGGTGGCCATACCTTCCCTATGGCTGTGCCTAATAATACTGCTCTTGGCAGCTGCCCTGGCTAGCACAGTGAAGGCAGCACAGATGCCACTCTGCCCTCCCAGTGTTTCAGACTGTGGAAAGACACGGGAACCATGGCCAGCAAATGTGGCCTCAAATCATGGGATCACCATAAAAAGACCCCATGGTTCTAGAGCCACACATTAAGTACAATAAAAAAGATAGTCTTCTAAATTATTCAGGTGTCAAAACAGCACCAGAATGTGCACATATTCCTTATGCCTCCTAAAGACAGCTATTACATCCACTCTCCAAGTCTGATGACTCCATGCAAGCTGCACAGAAGGAGCTTAAATTCTCAATTATTTTGGCTTCTTATATATAGTTCTGCCCTTAATTGAAATTTTCAGTCCAAAGCAAGCCATTTTAAACTTTAAAGTCTATAACTGTTAGTTAAAAAAGAGGCTTCTGTAAAAGCTCTGTTTAATTTGTTGCATTTTAATGTGAGGGTTGTTGCACATAGTTGAAAACATGGAGTGCAACATGACTCTTTCCATTAACTAAGACAGAAATGGCAATTATGCAGTCTGTTGATCGAATTCCTTACTAACGAAGGGTACTTTCTGCTAATGGATAGAAAAGCAGAGCAGTCCAGTCAAACAAGTCACCTTGATAGTGGAATGCAAGACCCATCAATTTTACTCACGACTTCTTCAGTAATGAATCTCGAAGCACAAGCCATCAGCACTGCTCCTGAAAGACAACCACCGAGGTAGAGGAACCACAAAAAGTGGTTTGAAATGAAAAATGGGGTGAGAGATTTCCACCCCTTTAGAAGGAGAATTGGTTATGACAAATTTATCTCCGCGGTGACTGGGCACTGCATTAAAAACGCTTGGACAGAAAAACATACAGTCCTGCCATGTAGTTGGTGGCACCTTGCCTTTCTGTGCTGCAGCATCATGACAAGATAACCAGACCCCTGTCTTCATCTCTATCCTGGAATTCACTGACATTGGGGAGAATCGGAACAGTAACCATGCCAGTATGAGAATTTTTCTCACTTGGGATGTAATGGATTCCAGCCTGCAACCCCACACCACAGATTAATTGCTCAAGCCTCTGGATGATGGCTGGGAAGAACCAGCTTTCTCCCTGTCCCCTCAGCAGGGGACATGGGACACTCTTGTCCAGAAGAATGAGCTCTCATTAACTTTGGTTCCAGAATACAATTTTCTATTCTTTGATTGCCAAATACCCAAGGAGACATTAGATGTTTTTGTTTTTTCAGAAGGACTGTGCTACAGTAAATCTATCCATTATCTAATAAACAGTTAAAATTCAATAGCACCTAGGTAGAGTATCAAAATCATCAGACAAGAACAAATTAAGTACTTCATGAAAGAGGCTGTGCAGGATCGTTTCTTCCATTTCCATCTCCAATATCTTTAATACTAAATACACAAACCTATATTAAAGTTAAAATTGCTTTTAATTAGATAAAACCAAGTAGACTCAGTGTTCATCTTATACCTTTTGCTCTGGTGCTTTGGTTAGCACAGTTTCAGCACTTTGTCTCAAATTATTAACCTGCCCCATTTTCAGAAGTCCAATATATGAACGCAGATGCCCAAAACCTAAAACCTAATCCTGTGAGGTCCCCAGCATGTCCTCGGAAGTACTCGTCATCCTCAGACCACATGAAATTACTCTGATCAAAGGGTGACTGTAGCCTTTCAGGATCACGCCCTAATGAATAAAATATACAAAGGTGACTTGAGTGAAATCCTCTCCAATGTGCTGACAAAGGTAAAATAAAATATTCCCCTTAGGACATTTTCCTGGCAGAACAACTTGACCCCTGTGTGACTGCCCTTCAGAAAGAAATGGATAATGCTCTAACTAATTCATTCACTGAACTTTTGGGCAAATTTTTGCCAAATGATTGGCATGTTCCACCATATATACAGCAGATACATCTCAAAGCACCATAAAGTTTTAGATGAGTATATAACACACTTTTAACTTCAAGCCATTGCATGCAAACTGCACTGTTAATTGCTGTGTTTTTTATTTCTAAATGCTGCGTATTTTCCAACCATGGATTTCGTTTTTTACAAACCTCTCCCATGCTGCACACCAACCATTACCCCAGAAATTCAGCTTTGTCCTTGCTCGCTGATGAAATTTTACTATGATGTAGTAATTGCAGTGCCCTGAACTCTCATCCTCCTGCAAATTTTATGTTCCTCCAAGGAGAATGTTTCTTCTTAAAGTCGTATTGTTTCGTCAGTACAATGTGGCTCACTAAGCTTGCCTTTTGCCCCCTTGTTCTTAGACTTTAAAAGGAGACTGTAACAGTCTGATCCAGCACCTACTGAGAAGAAATCAAAGGCTCCTGTTGACTTCAGTGAGTGCTGGAGACAGCTCCTAAATAGGATGACTCAAAGTGCAGCTCTAGCCTGGAGGCAGCTATACAGCTGATACTGTGGGGCTTTATTGTCTCATTGCTTCCAGCTCCAATCTGTGCAGTTTTTTAGTATAATTATAATTTTCTTGTTGCCAGCCCAATAAATATCATGCTGGATAGGAGAGTTGAATTACTGCCTGAAATTTTAACCAGCAAAAATGATCCTGTAATCAGATTTCTTATGTCATGCAGGAGTCAGGATTGTATACAATTCTAATTTTCCTTAAATGAGCCACAATCATAAAGACCACTCAACAGAAAACACATGGTCTACAAGGCAGCATTCCACTCAATGACTGAGCCAACTGGGGAACAAAGCAATGGGCAAGCAATTTTGAAGGCCGTGTCCCAGGACACATGTGTTGTCTGGTCTCTGTGTTGTCTGTTGTGTCGCCCCACAAACTGTGCATGGGCGTATTGGCATAGGCCACACTTATTTCAGGGACAGATTAACAATTATATAATGTGGAAGACAGTGGGCCAGTGCCTCAGCCCATGCTATGACTCCTTGTAGAGTACTGTTATACTGAAAGACTTTGTGACCTTGAAATCAACAATCCAGTATTCTTATAAAAACAAAGTATGTTAGCACACTTCTCCTGTCCATCCACAACTAACTCAGGCATGCGTTGCTGTCCAGTAACAGAAAATGTCCCTGCATGTCTGAGATCAGTCACTCTGGACAGAAACAGCTCTTACCTTTAAGGTAGATCATGTTGTTAGTGCCTGGCACAGTGCGCCTCACTGAGAGCCCTGCCATGTTTGTGTGCTAGCAACAGCCACCACCAGTAGTTTCTGCCTTTGGTCACCACTAACAAGTGGAAGAGATTTAATCATGGTAAAGTTAAATTAACATGAAATGCCTGACTTGTCTCATTCAGATTCTTTTGACAGTAGCATATGTTCCTGCTTTACACATGAAAGCTTAATTACAGCATTTTAGGTGGCAAACCAGTTAATTATATAAAAATGGGGCCCAGAAGTCTGTGAGATGACACCTTTCCATGCTTCCCTGGGAGATGTCATGAACAAAATAAGATGTTTATTGTTAGAAGCATCAGGCAGAGGGCTGCAGGGGAGCATTGCCACTGAAGCCTGGGGTCCCTGTGCACAATCCGGCTATAATGGAGAGCAAAATGCGTTTTATACAAATTGCTCTTGCTAATAACAAAAGTGAAAGGAAAGCTCTTTTTTGCCTGGAACAATACACAATCTCTTGTGCAGGCTTCATATCGCCTCACTTCAGATGTTGCTGATGTAAAAATCCCCAACAGAGATCATCATTCATCTCGGCTTTTCTTTATCACTCATCACGGCTTTCCTCCTACACAGAACAGGCCATTTTGAACTCTTTCAACTGCATATGTTGGGAAGAGAGAAGGTAGTCTGCAGCCATTCCTGTTCCCTCCTTCGTCTAGAAAGGGAGCCTGAGGGGACCAGCTCGGGTGTGGGCAGATGAAACTGAACATTTGCAAATGACTAGAGAAACCAGTGTGCTACCTAAATCTAGAATAAAAGAGAAGATGGAGCCCCTGCTCAGCATCATGTCACGAACTCCATGTGCTTTACTCTTTATTGCCAGGCTTGAAAGAGCAATGTCTCTCACGCTCACAAAAGAAGGAGGTGAATTGAGTCCTCTTGGATGAAAATTCTTTCCTTGTATGGTATTAGCACAATTTTTTTTCTTTCAGAACCTAACACAAGTACCTGGACAATTCTTTTCCCCGGGAGCCTTCTGTCTGCCTTTCAGTTGATGGTATGCTGGAGGCTACCATACCTGAAGTGTGATTCTACAGACTGCATGTTTTAGACCCTGTGGTGGATTTTCTGCTCAGTTTGGACCTTGAAATTAAATTCCCACTTTTGACCCACCCACTAACAGTTACTCACTAAGCCTATGGCAAAACAATGATTCATTTAAAACCAACTCACCATCAAAGCAGCAAACACTGCAGGTCAAAAAAAACCCAGTAGCATAAATTTGTAGCAATCACCTGACAATTGTTTTGTGTTTTTGTGCTTTGCATCACACTTTGACTGGTACAACAGCTATTCACAGCCTATGTATATCTGGAATAATCAACTTCCACAAATGTTTGGCATTGTACTTGTATGCAGTCACCTGTTTTCCATCTCATATTCTGCAGCTATGAAAATTCTCTGTTAATATATATAAAATGTACAATGGAAGGCTTTATTTTCAACTCAAGCTCTTGATGACAAGAATAACTCCTTGAACCTCATCTTGCAGGTTTATAATATGACTCTAGGGTTTTTATAAAATCAAAAGGAAGGTAAAATTTTAGTGTTACATAGCAAAGGGCTCACTATCTGTGTTTTGAGACTTTATCTCAGAAAGCCCTGTGAACATAATAGGATAAATTACTTAAGCTTGCAAAAACAAGGACATCTCAGAATGCTGACCTCCCAGTTTCACCTTTATCTCACCTAATTATATCGACATGCAGAACTGGATAATGCCCTGCTACAGCTTTCCAAGATGCTTTGTAGATCATAGGTGCAGCAGCACACTGAAAGCCCCTGGCTTTACAGCAGACTTGCACTGTGTCAGGGAAGGCAGAGGGAGATTGTCTAATGTCATGTTCCAAAAGGGTGAAGAGTGCTACTTTTGCACAGAGGGCTCCTGAAAGGCACAGCTACTATCAGATGGCAAAATACCTAGTGTTGATATGCTTGTTTGTTTGTTTGTGGGGCTTTTTTGTTAGTAGTGGGAAAAGCAAAATGCACAATCCTCCAAGACTGCTGCAGATGTGGTGTCAAGACAAAAAGCAATGAGATTTTATTCCTAAGCAAAGGAACTGTGTTACTGAAGACAGAGAAACCTTTATGCCAGCAGCTCACGAAAGAAACCATGAGATTTTCTAAAGGTAATTGAATACTGGTAAAGGAACATAGCAACAAACACAAACCATCTCTGATCCCTGAAGGGGAATGCAGGGACTTACCTGTGTCTAGCAGTTGGAAGCTATGTGCTATGGAAACAATTCAGTCCTGTAAACACGTCTAGTATTCATCTGATCTCTCTTTCTGCTGTTTTTCCAGTCATGTAAACATCTCTTGTACACAGCGTCCTTTGGCAAGGAACTCAACTCTCTTACTCCTCCCTCGGCATCTCCTTTTGTTTATTTTGAACCTGACTCCTACTGACACCATGTGCTGGCGCTGATCCTCATGTTGCAGGTATGACGCCAATCCCACTGGCAGTTTAGGAAAAGCCGCGCACTCGAAAGGCTCAGCAATTCATCATAATTTCCAGGAAGAAGCAAAAGAGCAGGGGTGGTGATTGCTGCCTCTTTCCTAAGGGCAGCAGAGGAATGTATCTGTCAACCAGACATGGCATCCAGTGAAAGCTAACACCAAGTGCTCCTGTGCTGCTCATCGCTATGGTATTAATAATACTGACAGGAATGACCATGGCAGAACAAAAGTGACTACAAGGAGTTGGAGCGTGGCTGGAAACCCTTGCATGTGCCAATTGTTCCTGACAATAATCATGTTTTGGGTAACAGCAGAAACGGGCTTCTGGGGGTTGCCCTGGAGTACTGGCTTCTCATCTGTGGGCTGTTGCTTAATGAGCAGCTGGGTAAGGATTAAGGTAACTTAATGAGTGTGTTTGTATTTAATAGAGGACACTGAAAAGATGGAAAGCCATCCTGGAGGATGCCATCCAACCCTGGGGTACTCAGTACCATGACCTGTTGGAGTGGGCCCAGAGTAGGGCCATGAAGGCAAGCACAGGGCGGGAACACTTCTCCTGAGGGGACAGGCTGAGAGTTGGGCATGCTCAGCCTGGAGAAGAGAAGAGAAGAGAAGAGAAGAGAAGAGAAGAGAAGAGAAGAGAAGAGAAGAGAAGGCTGTGGGGAGGCCTTATTGCAGCCTTTCAGCACTTAAGGGTGGCTTATAAGATGGAGAGAAACATTTTAGCAGGGCCTGTTGCACCAGGCCCAAGGGTAATAATTTTAAACAGAAAGAGGGTAGATTCAGACTAGATACAAGGAAGATTTTTTTTTTTTTTTAATGGGAAGGGTGGTGAAACACTGGAACTGATTTCCCAGAGATGTGGTAGACGACCCATCCTAGGAAACATTCAAGGTGAGGTGGGTCAGGGCTCTGAGTAACCCGATGTAGTGCAAGGTGTCCCTGCTCGTTGCAGCAGGGTTGGAACTGGATGAACTTTAAAGGTCCCTTCCAACCCAAACCACTCTATGATTCTATAAACAGACTGTTTTAAAAAGGAGGGGAAATCAGGATATGCCATAGAGTTCATAGAGGAGGATGCTAAACTGGTCAGAGCAGTTCAGTTCCTGTATGGTACAGCAAGTACCTGAACAGGAGAAGATGGACAGGTAGATACATGATCAAATCAGTAACTGAATCAGTGTAACACATTCCGATGGATAATGCTTACCAGAAGAAGGAGAACACCAAAACAACATTTAGGGTTCCGGAGGGAGACTTTAATGAATTCAGAGGTTTGCACGGTGAAATCATCTGTGATTCTGATCCAAAGTAAGCAAGTGTTAAAGATGGCATTTCCTAAGAAAATATCCCACCAAAATGAAACAAAACATGGGAAGAGGCACCTATCTGTAGAGGAAAATGCTAGCAGATACAAATACAAGTAAGTTGGATTTGAGTGTCAGAGAGGTTTCACAATGGGACAAACATAACTCAGGTTTCAAATGACAAAAAAAACCAGAAAAATATTCAAAGATACAGAAGAAAAAAAAAAGAAAAGCAGCAATGTAACATGATATTCAATTAATAGAGGACATGAAAGATAGCAAGAAATTGGTTTGTAAGAATACTGATGTAACCACTAAGATTAAGAAAAGTTGTTGGTCTGATACTCAATGGAGAAGGAAGCTTCAGGAAAGCTCTAACTTTCTTGCATGCCTTTGCTGAAAAGGGAAACCAATAATGCAGCTGCCATTTCATAGGTGCGAGTAAGGGACAATGCCACATTTTCTTAGCAGGGAAATATAGTCTAGGAAGAATTTAAGGCATAAAGAAATCAAAAACCTTCACATCAATTGGGTCTCAGGAATTTTATTCAAGTTCATGCAATGACCATCCTTGAGAACTCCAAAGGGTTCAGGAGGGTTCAGAGATCAGGGTAGGAAGTAATCATGATGTCTAACAGAAAAGAGGGTTACAGCATAACCTTAGAATGTCATATACTCTGGATTCCACATCGTGTTTCCCACCATGCTCTGGAGCTTTCTTTCAGGAAAACATGACTATGCAAAACCAGCTCCAAATAGTTACATATCTGGTTAGAAAAATTTTTGTTGTAGACAGAAGTAATCTGTTGTGCAAATAGAGAAAAAAGAAACCACTCTAAGTAGCTACATGAAGTCACCATGGTAGTCACAACAAAAAACATGATGAGGCTTTTGTAGAACCAAAGTAAGCACAAGTGAACTTGAGTCATCACACTGCCTCAGAAAAAAGGTAATCACCCTGTTGGGGCTTATAGATCCTTCTACAGCATGGCACACCTTTAAAATAACCAACTCATTTTGTCCAGTCCTGTCAAAACATCCTGGGAAAGCTGTGTCCAGTTTTCCAGCACTGCATTTCAATAATAAATCCAGGCACAAATCTTAAGAGCAAGGGCAACAAGCAGAGATCTAGCAAAGCCTTCCTCGAAGGAAAGATTGAAAGATTTGGGGGTGTTTGCCTAAATAAAAATGAGGAGATATGCAAAATAATGTAGGGAAAATGATCACAAAGAGGACTATTCTGTTCTTCAAACCTTGAATGGTTAGGACAAAAGTCACAGATAAACTGAAGTGACAGTGCTTCAGACAGACTTTAAAAGAAAATTCCTGGCCATATGGAGACAGGCAGTGATTCCGCCATCACACCCACCCCTCACTGCAGAGGATGTGCAGTCCCCACATTGGACGTCATTTAACTGCTTAGTCAATCATCTATCAGGATTTCTATAATTAGAGTAGAACTTGACATACGGCAGGGTGATGGATTACGTAAACAATCTCTCTTGCTCTCTTGTTTTTTTGTCCATCTAAGAAAACAGGGCTTTCATCCTCCTCCTCCTTCATGCTACAGCAGTCAGAATAATCCTCTGACACCTAAGCTGATCTGCTGGTGCAGATCACCTCCAGATGTGTGTCCCACAATGTTATTCTTTCTCTGGAACCGAACCACAATATTTGACTGCCCTGTGTTCTGCAGATGTGATGCTGATGCAGAGCCCTGTCCCTGGCATGCGGGAGGGAAATCAGAACAGAGGTCTGTTCCTGTCACAAGAGGCAGCACGTGGTGCTGCACCCCAAATATGGCAAAGGCTTTTATTGAATTCAGTTCAAATAGGTGAAGGTGAGGGTCGAGATTTCAATTTCTGTACCTAAGTTTTGCCTGCTAGAATTTCTTTCCTTTTCTTTCGAAAACTCAGTATGAGAAGAAGGCTGCATGAAAGAGGGTTTGTGTGAAACAAAAGAGACAAAAGATAAGACAGCAATAGAGCTCTGAACACCACCTAATCCTGCTCAAACAAATCTGTTATTTTGGATATTTAAAGAAAGAAGCCTGTCTACTTGACAAACCAGAGTGGTTCCAAAGAAATGATTACAACCTGTCGCATCAGGTCATACTGAAAAGAGTTTCTATACAGCCCATGATTCTATAAATTACATTTACAGTCACTTCACTTCCCAGCCTGAAGCAGTGCAGACCAGGGCAAAATGAACAGTGACAAAATTGTGCAGGTTTTACACAGTGGGATTGTAAAGAATAATATGGAGATGGGAATGAACTTTATCGAATCGCAATGAAAGATTAATTGTGTGACGTGTGAGTAATTCGTTAATGCGACTGGGTCAGCACCTGGTGTCTGATGGTTTGAAAGGAGGATAAGAATGCAGCTTCAGCTATTTGAAAAAGGTTTTGCAGGCCAAAATGTTCCCAGCTCTGTAACTTGCAGAGTCTGGGAAATTAAATAAATCTAAATGTAAATTACAGAGTTGTCTGAGGCAGAAAAATCTGCTTTGAGACTGATATTCATATTGTCAGGGTCTGAGGCACAAAGAGGCCAAAAATGGCCATCCAGAAGGGGAAAAACATGGCCTAGGCATACGAACCTGAATGAAACGTGATGCATTAACCTGGAAGTAATTATAAAGAAAGGGCAGAGGGTAGCCTTGTTAGCGACTCCTCAGTGTGTAACAGAGAGCCATTATGGTAATATGAGACTGTAAAAAATGAGGCCTTGTCTGCTGTGCAAGGATATTAAAGAATGAGTGACACTTCTCTCATGAAAAGAAGGATTGCCCCATTGTCCTTCACCAACATTTTCTCTGTCTTGTCAACAGCCTACCTGGCTATTGCCCTTCCCTGCAGGTTGGCTACATCTCAGCTGTGCTGTACTGTGTGTTTTGGAAAGGTAACAAACTCACACCAGCTCTAAGAAAATTATAATGTAAAGATTATTTCAGTTGGTATTTAAATAGGCAACTCTTCAATTCATGAAAGTTTTTTTTCCGTCTCTACTACAGTATGTTAAGTTCACATGTCTTTATAGGAAATGAAAACAATTTCCAGGTGAACCAAACCAATTTTCTTTAAACATTAAAGACCACATTCATTGTGATGTTCAGAGAAAATGTCAGCACATTCCATTCCATGAAGATTCCATTTCAACATCTCACAGAGATGGGATTTTAGATCTGGACTTCCATATTTGCCTACAGAAATAAGTAACACTCTAGTTCTAGAACTACAAGCAAGAACCTACCACTTTATTTGATCATACAAGTATTAAGGAAGCACAAAAGCATGCAAGGATACAATCTGAAAAAGTAATTTTACAAGGAGCAAAGGACATGAGAAAAAGATTTAGAAATAAAATAGAAGTGTGAAAAAGACAACAGAATACGCAGGCTGTTTATTAAAATCAGAGGACAGCAATAATTAATGGTACAAAGCTGTATGAAAAATCTCTTGCACCAGTTTTCATAAAAACTATTATGTGTGATCAGCTGCCTAGAGCAATGGTTTTAGAAGGAGACAGAAACATAAGCTATGAGAGGAATAGAATAAAGAAATAACTCTTAAATAATCTAGATGAATTCTTGTCAGTGTTCCTCAAAGAAATGCCTGACAGGATACTGAAGAATTGAGAGAAAACAGACTCTGTAATCCTCAGGGTCTTCAAGAACTTGTGGATTCAAGGCAGGTTGAAGTAATCAAGAGGAAGGTAAATATATCCCCTGCCTGATTAAACAAAAAGAGCCCGGGCAACTGAGAATAATTAGTTAAAGTTTCATCCATGATGACACACACAGGAACAAGTGACTACATAGCAACTGAGAAGCGCTGGAATAGCACTCCTGACCTTTTTTATCTCCTTAGACATATTCACAGAGCAGAGCAGGTAGGTCTGAGGTGACACCTGGCAGGCTGGATGCTGGGAAGAGGACAACAAAAAATGCGGCCCCTTAAGGACCAGATGCCAATCATGGGCCAACTCCATCCCACTTAAAGTGGTGTCCTGGACCATGAGCAGTTTGACAGACCCTGGCCTAAAGGTTGAACCAACAGGGAACTGTGAAGGATAAACTGTGACAGACTTATGTCATTTCTCTGACAGGATGAGGTGGATCAGAAGGGGTATGTCTTTTGAGATACTCTGACTTTACTTGGGTTTCTGAAGTTAATCTAGATTACTTTTTTATAACCAAAACCCATGTAATTTTATCTAAGTGAAATTGCCACGTGGTACCTTCATAGCTGCTCAAAAAAGGCCTCACAAGTGGGTTGCTCTAAGTAATACACTGATAAAATGAGGAGAACATTTTCAGGAGAACCAGATCCTGAGAGACTGACCATGGATCCACTTCTATGCCAAGTTTACTTTGAATTGGTTGCATTGCAGGAGTGGTTACATTTGGAAAATGTACAGATGGTACCTGACCATGAGGCCTTGCAAGCAATTGGAATAATAGGATTAAAGTCTTAAATTATTCTGTAAATTGGGGACACAGTATGAAATAAGCATGATGCTATTCAGAAAGAAACAAAGAGTAATATTTTAAAAGATAAATAGAACAATAAAAATGTGGAAAGCTAGATTAATACAGTAGTGTACTGTTAAGAAATCCTATTTTAAGACAACAAATTACCATTGGAATTTGACCTTTTTTTTTTGCATTTTGGGATGTATTTATTTATATATTCACTCAGATACATACTTATTGTGTGTGTATATGCTTTATGATTTTCTTATGCCTACACTCATGCACACACATGAAGGGACTAAAGCCAGTCATTGTCCAAACACTAAAAGAAAGGACAGGGTCAGATTCACTCAGGTCACAACACTGCAAAAGTGGATTTGAATATCACCAAATTACTAGATATGACAGAAGTGCTGTAGTCTCACTGTGCCCCCACACCAGAGTAGCTGAGGGAAGAGCCTGACTTTAGAGACAATCCATGAGAGAGCATCTGTTCCTGTGGTACCTTTTAAATAATAAAATGACAGTATGCTGCAGGGCACTGACACAATTGAACATATGTACAACCAACACTTTTGCAATGCACCACGCATGGGCTGCTGTAAATCTAAGAAATTTTAAAGACAGGTATGACTTTTCTGTGGAGGGAAACAGCTAATCCTGAAGCCTACAGGTCTTCTGCTAAAAAGAGGGGAAACAGGAGGGAGAGGCAGTCTGCATCTCAGGCCAGTTGTGAAACAAGGGATGTATTCCATTGTTAAGATGAATTTTACTTCACTTATAATCTTGTTTCTTTCAGCCTGTGTATCTATTCCTTTGATATATGAGAACTGGATAATTACACTTGTAATTTGTTTCAAAGACAGCCTAGTTTCACGGGATGAGCCAAATGTCATGGGATGAACCAGGGTGGAGATGATAAACTGAGAAGAACTGCCTCTGTGGAAATGATCATCCTAAGGCAGAGTGTAGAGATCTAAGTCCTCAAGAGGTTCAGTGTCTGGTGAATACACTTCTCAGGGAGCCAGCACAGGATGATTGTGCTGCAAGTTGTCATTCTTTGAGATGAAAAACATCAGAAAATGTATAGTTAACTGCTCCCCCTTCTCCCCCAGGCACGACACCCATCATCAATGATTTTCAAGGAAAAGGTTAAACAAACACCAGTGCAAGGCACTCTAGGGAGGGTGGGCTCTTCCTCAGAGCAGGAGGAAGAACACACTTCCTAACTTATATTTATCTCACTAATTTACCGTGTTACAGTGCACAGGACAGACGAAAACACCTCCAGGGGTTTGTACCAACCCAATCCTTCCAACAGTCTGCCAGCTTCCTCTGTGGTCCTGCCTGGCCAATTTATTACATTTTGTAGCCTGAGAGAGTCCTTGTTAAATGAAGGAACTCACAGTCAATTAACAATAACGTGTTTTTATTCCTAAGTGCCATCCACTCAACCACACTAGGGAAGTGATATCCTGTTTCCCAACGAGTCTAAATTGGTCTTTAGGTCATTTTTACTCTGAGGGCAAAAATAATTGGCCTTGTGGTTAGATCTCCTCCTGGATATACACTCTACATTTTACACCCAGTGAGATCCATAACTCTGCTTGAACAAGTGATTGATCTGGCACTGACTGTTTTCACACTGTGAGTGCAAACAGGATGCCAGTTCAATTCTCATTCTGGCAGCCAATCTCTGCCTTGTAATATGCTTTTATTTTGCCTTTTTTATTACAGAGCGGAAAGCAGGTATCACCAGGTTTTCTAACATATATGCAAAGAGTGGCGTTTTCAGTCCTGCTCTGCACTGTTACAGTGCATCTTCACAGATCATACCAGCTCACATCTGCTGTGGAGGTCGTTCAGCTCCACTGGCACGTGGTAATGCCTCACTTCCATCCGTTCTGAGCAATGCAACATGCGCACTTTATTTTCCCCAGAGCCATCTGATTTATTCCCCTTCCAACCTCACTCCAAAAACTGTTTGACAGGGGCTTTTTGCCTTTTTTTTCCTTTTCATACCCCTCCCCTGCCCTCAAAGAGTCAAAATTTTAGTCATTTTGGCAATTAATTTTGTTTTCAAAATCTACATTTGATGATCTCTTCAGAAGCATGAGTTCTTGCCAGACAGTCTTCCCATTTTTTCTATTTGCATCAGTTTGACATGCTGTGAACAGACATTGTAAAACTTAAGTCTTCCAGTCCTGTCTCCATTCTAGTTTTGTTACCAAAGCAGAACTGCTCAGATCACATTCCCTTCCAGCAGCTACTGTGCAAGAATGCTCTTATTTCTGAATAACCTAGATGAGTCTATTTTACAGAGTTTCCTTTATGCCAGGGATTTTCATACAGCTTTTCCCTGTCGACCACCATGTCACTGGTGAGCTCTGTTCAGCACAGCACAATACACCTCCAAGTGAAGCTGGTGCATTTGCAGCAAGAACTTACATGCTGTAGGACGATCCTGCATATCATTTTACAGAAGAAAAGATCTCACTGAAATTCTCTGAATGCTGCAGCCAGTGTAATATAGAAACTATCACAATCTGGGCTATTACCATTTCTGTATTTTTCAAGTCGTGCTGGAGGTCCTCCTGCTGCCAGTGGTAGTGGAGCCCCACCTCTCCTTCTCATTAGACATAGAATCACAGGATAATTCGGGTCAGAAAAGGCCTCTAAGTTCATTGAGTCCAATTGTTACCCTTACACTGCTGAAGTCCTCACAGCGCCCTCCAGCCCAGCAGCTCTGCTGCCTGCAGTGGTGTGTCAGCCACAGAAAGTAAAGGACAGGGACATGGAAAGAGAGCGACAGAGTCCTGTCACCCACTGCTCAGCCCACAGCAACTACAGGAAAAGACAGCAGGATGGGAGAGGGAAGAGGAGATGATGGTGAGAAACTGGCTGTCAGTTCAGTGCAGACTGAGTGCTCCTCCCTTCTTTGGTCAGGACTCGGTGTCAGGAGCTCTCTCTGCAGGAAAGGGAGGAGAGCACTGTGACAGGAGTACACAGGTACTGCACAAAGGTCTCACTTGAAGAAGATGGAGAGGTCCTCAGACTCAACAGAAAGAATTGTAACTTCCCCCAGAGATTTAGTCACTAGAGGGGTGTTCTCAGCATGTCTCATAGCTGGCATTCTGTGCAGCCAGCGTAACAAAAGGCACTAGATCTGCTCATGGGCACAAAAAGGCTGTCCAGAGTTAACTCAGGATATTACACAAATAGCGAGATTTTGGGGTCTGCTCCTCATTTCAGGGTATGACATAAGTGTATACATAAACTCCTGAGCTGATTTTTATCACTTTGGCTAGGTGTCCTATGCACAAGGCTAAAGAATAACTTCCTATTTTTTTTCTTAACTTTTTTTTGTTTGGTTTGAGGTGGTTTTTTTGGTTGTTGTTGTTTTTTGTTTGTTGTTTGTTTTGTGTCTGTGTGTGTGTGTAGTTGTTGTTGCTGTTGATGTTTTTGGGTTTTGTTGCTTCTGTTGGGTGGTGGGTTTTTTTGCCAGCTATGCAGAGAGGTCTCTTGCATGCCTGGATATACATTTAACAGAGAGCTTTTAAGTCTTTTTACACTAAATCCTCCATTAAAATAAGAGCATTCTCATAGTTTATCAGATATTGGTGTTCAACCTATTTTAGGCTGGATTAAGGTTAGAATGAGGTTTATCTATTTCTTGTGTATGTTCTAGTATTGATTTCTGAAAGCATAAATTGTGCACCACCTCCTCAGATGAAGTTAGCTGTAATATCAACCACGCTTAGATTTTGGATCTGTTTTTATTTTTCAGGTGGCTTGGTTGAGGTGTTTATCCATTTTCCCCTGAACTCAGGATGATAAATGACAACTGCATACTTGTATTCCCAGAAAAGTTAATGCTGAGAATTTACATCACATATGGTGATATTTTATTACTCTGCTCTGTACAGGGCTACACAGTCCTGAAACACTTATGGTCATTTTTCATGGCTTGAGCCCTAACTTGGGTAGAGAGTAGGTTCACAGTTGCTGTGTATGAAGGTAAGTTTGAGTCATGTCCTAAGCACTCCAAAAGCTGTAAAGAAATAGAAATACACCAAAACACAATTTTATATGTAAAGCAGTTTTAAGATAAAGTTTTATTTTGTGTATTATTTGTATGAATACAGCCACATAGTACTGCTTTAGTACTGTAGCCATGCTAACACTTTTATAAATCAGATTACCTCCAACACAATATTAATCCAACCTTCACCTTCTTCACTCACACTGCTTATCTGGCTAGTGAACTACAGCTTGCTTGTGGTGAAACATCTGGTCTCCACGACCTTTGCTGGTTATTTCATGATTCCTAATCCTGAGTTTAAACACTTCTTTTTCTTTTGTGTGTGTGTGTGTGCTGAACAATCCTTAATGCAGCAGCACTTTAATCCTTCAAGTGTCGCCCACCTCCAAACTGTGGCCTCAGCTATGATCCACCTACCTTAAAACAGCTACTCACACACATGCTGCAAGGCATCTCATGAAAGAGTTTCTATCAATCAACATTTAACAACCTTTCAAACAACAGAAGATCCATTCCTACCTATTCCCTGGAGCACCTGTGGTGTTTGGAAGCAGGCAGGAGTCTTGCAAGTAATACCAAACCTACCAATTTAAGCAGTTCAATGAAGCCTTGGGCAAACACAGCCTGGTGCCAAGTCTCTGTAAACAACTCTAGTGTTGTCACCATGAATTCTTAAATTAGAAGGAAGATACCTTATTTTCCATAGTACAAAATACCCAGCAGCTTGCAGGTCTCCTAGTGTAATTCCAGCCTTGCTCTCCAAATCTACATTTGGTGGTTTTCACAGGTACAGTTTGATGTGCACCAGTTTTCTTTCTCCTGTTTAAGAGCTTGTCCACTGTTACAAAGCCAAACTTGGGAGCTTTTTTGAAAGCAGATCCCATTCAGAACCATTGCAGTTTGGAAAGTTCAGATAAGAATTGGCGAAGTTCCACTTTACGTCACGGAAATACCAATCTTTCAAAGAGTTCCACAGACAGAACTGAACTCTGCAATGTAACTATTTCCTAAAAGAAAATGTGGATCAAATGCAAAATGAAGGTCTAAGTACTGCAGAATCAACCATTTATTTCAATACTGCATCAACTACAGTTGACACAAGTACAAATGTTTTCCCGTGTGAGTCTCATTAGATGCTCAAATTGAAAATTACTGTTTGATTCAAAATAAGTCAAAGTAATATTTCAACAAGGTTTCAACAAGTTTGTCATTTAAGATGAATTTCTTGTAAACAGGAAATGTGAACTCAATGAGGTACCTTGCCACCACTATGAAGCAGAGAATTCTTGCTACCATCATCTGCAGGGGTTTGCTCAAATATGTATTAAAATTTCTCAAAGAGTGTGGGATACTATCATCCAACTGCTGGCATGGAAAGCACTGGAGAGAACAAGCTCATGGGAGGTAATTGCTGACAACTGTGGAAAGAAAACGAGGGAAGCAATGACTGCTAGCTGTGCTGGGGGAGCAAAATAGCTGTCTGGATGAGAGCAAATCTGAGATTTCCTCCTCCGAGAAGACCCAGCACACAATGCCATGCTCTGTACAGGGAAGCACACAGACTGCAGATCCAAATTTGGCAGTAAAGACTAGGCTACAAATGATCTAATTTATCTCAATTCGTATCAGCTTAGCAAATCTGGAAGAGTTTATATGAAAATAGGTAACAAGGGATTCACAAAAGCATGGATTTAAAAGTCTTTAAGCAATAATGACTTTTCATAATGCCTGATCTTTTTAATTGATGTCCCTCTGGTAAACAACAAGGAAATAATGAAGAACTGAATGGAATTTTTGCTTAGGAAAGGTAAGAAATACAAAATGCAGGCAAACGGGTTTTGTAATGCTTTAACAAAGGAAAATAGCCTACAATTTCACTGTCAGGGTGAAATACAAAGAATACCTCTGTGCATGTTTTCACAGAAAACAGTAATCAGTCAATCATCAGACATAACTGATTATATACTTTGGTATACAAGCATTAAGCATAAAGCTAAAATGCCATAAAATTACTCTGCTGACATCATTTGCAAAAACAAAGCCCTTATGGCAACAAGAATGATTAATACAGGGGAAAAAAAATTAAAAAGAAAACAGTATTTTTAATGCAAAAGCATTTAAATCATAAGGGACACAAGAAATAATAAGTAATGTAAATAATGAATAGTGGAGAGGAAAATAATTGCTATCTTCTTCATTCTTTTCTCTATAAGACTGAAAGGACATCCAGATACACTGAAAGCCAGGAACTCTGGATTTGAATAAAGAATAGTTTGATTGAGTAGGCAAACCAGAAAAGTGTGACCATCCTGTTAAATGGACTGTCACAGGGCACTCTTGAGATTAATAAACCAGCAAAATTAAAGGAAGTCTACAAATAATCCTATTAATAAAATTGTCCAGCTATAACATCAAGCAGCAATGCCAAACAAAAATAAAGAAGTGGAATTTAGAGTTTCAGGGCTGATCTGTAAGGAGAAAACATATTAGGAACCATATGACACCCTATGATGATATCCTACCATCATTTGGTATCCTACAAGCATTTGGTAGTAGCTGCTATGTGGTGCAGACTATTCTTTAAATTTACACACAGCCCAAAATCAATGAGTGTCAATATCCTCAGTATCACAATTCCTAAGTTCGTATTCTGTATTTACATTCCTTTGCAGTTTATGAGTTATTGTTTCTGATAGTTGCATACAATGTAATGTTTCTTAAAGACCTGTCAAAAAAAGGCTAGGGTTTTTGTTTGTTTGTGTGTTTGTTTTGGCTGTTTTTGATTTTGTTTTTTAGTTAGAAGGAAATCAAGGAAGGCCCTTGTGGCAAGAAGACCATTGGCAGGAGGCAGAGGGAGGTGATCCTTCCCCTCTGTCCAGTCCCGGTGAGACACCTCTGGAATTCTGTGTCCAGTTCTGGGCTCCTCAGTGCAATGCTGACACAGACATTCTGGAGTGAGTCCAGTGAAGTGCCACGGATGTGATAACACACTAGACAGACCTGAGGATGGTTTGCTTAGAGAAGACTCATAGCAAAACTTTAAGCAAAAGAAATGTCACAAAAATTGTTGATATAGACTGTTGAAATATGAATGTGTCTTTAAATAAACTAGTGTTGGTTAGGACACACAACTGCCATAAGAAAACTTAACATATACCATTAGTTACAAACCTCTGTCTGCAATACTGAAAATATTATTATTTCAACAGTCTATATAAATAATTTGTGAGAGGTTAGTTTTTCTTATGATGTCCATTCATTTCAGACTTTCTACTATATGCTGTAATTTTAAGGAAGCTCCCCCATTTCATTACTGCTAATTGAGACAAAAACACTGCATGGACTTTAATTAATCTCCTGGAAAAACAGAGTTTAGAAATGACAAACTGCACACAGACAGCTGCCTGATGAAACCATGCGTTTGAGTTATTCCCAAATCAAAGCATCCCAGGGACCTCATTCATTAAATGTTTTCTCTCATTCCACTGATGTTTCTACTGCAGCCTCACTATTTTCACAGCATAAACCTCTGAGAGGAACCTGAAGATATTTCAAAATTAGAATCTTGTCCAGAACACAGAAAAAAATTCACTGAGTCTGTAGCAAAACAGGGCTGAATAAGAAAAGACACAGGACCACAGGACTAACTACCTTAAGCCTAAAACAAAGATAAGAGGGTTGTTTAGGGTCTTATTTCTCTGAGGTTGGTTTTTTTTTTGGGGCCCATATGATGAAATGCAGCGTGTGGCCTTGGACTGCCACTCACTGCTTTTTATTATCTTCAGATTTATTGCTTGTTTTGCACTTAGACACTTCTCTCATTTTTCTGTCTGAATATGTTTGTAACATGGCTAAAGTTGTATGAAGCAATTCTCATTTTGTCCTTATTTTTCTGAACACCTTCCCTCTAAATAGCAACTCATATCCTGCCTTTCACCATTCATTACTGTTACATCGTAGATAACTGGCCTATGTGAATTGACTTACTGATCTCAGCCCCAGCCTAGCAAGGTGCAGAAATGCTGTCACAACTGCTGCTGGTTGGCACCTTATTTATAGACTCAATAGCATATTAATCAGTATCTCACGGAAAACTGCACCACAACTCTCCCTTTAAAAAATGTCAGTAGTTTTGCAGTAATGTGGTGGCACCACATAATATGTTGTCCAAGAGTCATCTGATATTGCTTCAGTAGTTTTATGTTGTACTCCATAAAATATAAAAGGGGACCTCCCAGGTTATTGCCCTGCTCATGGATAAGAATAAGATTTTAATTACCTCCAAGATAATCGGATCTCTTCCTTTTAGCTTTTCTGTAAATGAATGATGATTTACGGACTGCAAGCAAAAAATCAGGGGTATTATATGCTTTCAGAAAAAGAAAATTCTTCACTCTCTTGACAAAGTGTGTCTCCATTGATCCCAAGGTCATTTGACCATATCTTTCCCAAATCTATGGCAAACCATCAACCAATACATACTGAAACTTAGGGACACATGCAGCAGTTTGCAACACATGGCCAGACCTGGTGCACACTGTGAGCAATGTGGGCATCACAGGGGTGTAAACCACACTGGCTGGGTGGGCTGACAGGGTGCCAATCCCCTTTGCCACCAGTAGCTGTTCCCTCAGACCTTAACACTGCTGTCTGTTTCCCTCTTTGTAATGTTGAGCATGTCTGAGTGGCCATGCTGACATGGAGGTCAGGAGAAAGACCAGCTGCGATTTAAAGAAGTTCCCAGTCCATGCTGGGTGGTTTCTTTTTAGCCTGATGGATTTGATGCTTTAGGTTACAGTGAAGCCCCAGTAAAAGTAATGTTTGCAAAACTGATGGGTTAGTGAGATGTAGAACAAGTGCCTGGGCAGACAGGTTCCTTCAGCTGTCTTTGTTACCAGCTAAAAATTGTCACTGGACAACACCGAGCATTATTGTCTTTGGGAGATCTTGGCTTTGGACCGTTTCCATCTTTCTTCCATGTACTCAGTGACCAGGCCACTCTCTCAAAAGATGAAATCTGAAATGGATCACTGGCCAGACATTCCCATTTCTCCAGCTCTGGTAGCATGACAAGTGCATCTGGCATCTGTGAGCTCTTCTTCCTTCAGGGATTTGTGACTGCTGAGCTGACTGCAGTTTTTTCAGAATGTTTTTTTCAGAACAAAGCACTCTCTTTTTCAAAGGTACACACATGCAGAGCAGAGAGCTAAAAATAAAATAACCTTTTCTGGATATTTCCTTCCTCTGTCAAAGAAAATTTTTTCTGAAGCTTTGATACATTCCAGCTAGCTCAATACACTTCCTTTAGTTTATGAACCCCTTTCTTTGTCAGAGACTCTTACCCACCTGTTGGTAACTACTTCATTCATCTTCATTCCCATTAAAACCTGCCATCATTAGGGCTTCATTATCTCCTCAAAATTTAGGTCTAGTAAGGCAGACTAAGATTTCTCAGCCTAGTTGAACTACTGTCAAAAACTAACTTGCTCAGAAAAAAGCCCTATAGTATAATACTGATTATTTTTCCATCTCCCGTAGCTTCCCCTGTTCTCCTGGTTCTACCTCTTAAAATCTTTATCTGGGCAGGCAGGATGATATCTACCTGTAAATTGAGGTACACAGAGAACTGAATACCAATCACATCAGTATTGTTTCATCCTCTGCCAAGTAAAATTGATATAAAATGCTTTTCAGATACATTTTTGCAGTAATTGGAAACAGAGCTCCAATTTACTAACAGTACCCCAGTTATTAGAAATTAAGCACCTGTGATATGTGAAAAGAAGTCATAAGGAGGTATCCAGAAGAATGCAATTTCCTCTGTTCTCAGGAGAGCTAAATTACAGTAGGTACGTGCATATATCCCTTTCTGCTCATACCTCAGTGGGGAGTACACTTATTGAGGTTGATCCCATGATGATTTTCCTTTTTCATATACTTTTCTCATATCCCCCTTTCATATATACTTTTATGCAGCTTTTATGCATCCCAAGTGCTTTTAGCCCACATACTTGTAATTCCCTAGTTTGATAACTAGTTTAGACCCAAAGTTCTGTTAAGCCAAGAGACTAAACATCTTGGAAATGTCGTAGTCAGGGTGTCAGAGAGCTCCAGACCCAAGGTCCTCTCCAGAACCCCTTCTGTAAACTAAGATAGACCAATGCAGGGGGGGCATTCCTTATGAGGGGGCTTCTCCTGAGCCTCCCACTGGGAAACCTGTGATAGATATGCCAATATGCAAGATCTATAATTGTACACTCGAACCATCGCGGGGGATCCGTGCACCGGTCCGGGCGGGCACTTCTGCAGGGTGCTCCTGCCTGGAACAAAGGATCTTTAATAAACACCAAGGTAAAATCCCCTTTTCCCCTCTAACAATGTTTGGCTTTTAATTCTAAGCCCAGGAAAAGGCATCAAATTCATGGTTAGTCTCTGGTTAAATTCCTTCTGTTTCTTGAAAGGGTTTGAAGACAGTGCTGGTACCTAAACAAAAAATTTTCCAGTGAGGAAAAGCACAGGATTATGATAACAGAGAGTAGGACATCTCAGCATGTGAATCCTTGCATCTAAGTCTTTGTTGTTGTTCATGCTCAATTACAAAAAATGCAAAATGGACCTGTTTGAGAAATGGGAGTTTGAGTCCATCCAAGCCAAGGAAGACACTGCACCAGGTTTTCTGCCTTTTGAGAATGTATCTTAACTCCTGCTTTAACTGCAGAAAAGGCTGCTGGTCACTTTCCACCTTATGAATATCAGCTGCTGGAAAATCCATTACCAGTACAATCCTAATTGTAATATAGGGATCATGTTCGGCCACAGTGCTGAAATCTGGATTTTATTTTGCCAAAGTTCCTCATGCATGAAGAAGGAAATTTCTCCATAAGAGAAATACAAAGTTCAGTTTTCACTTGATAATGAATGTATTCCTGAACAGGGCTGTGGGATTTGGTTTTAAGTGATGATGAGTTTTGTCTTGAGATGCTGATAGTAAATATGCTGTTGATGGACATTTACCGATTTCATGTGAATCCTTTTTTTTCTTTTAATTCTTCTAGCCTAAAACTAAATGAGAATATTTACCAATCTCACTGATAAATTTTCATTCAGAATCTTCATGTGAATCACATTATGTAAACAATGGCCTTTTGTAGGTAATATATTAATATATGGGAATTACATTTAGCAAGTGCATATCTTTTAACATGATCAAACACAGAGCTTAGCCACATTAATATAAATGAAAACCTGATTGTATTACTGTTTGCAGTCACACAGTGCACTGCACTGATAACAGACATGCCAGTGCACGCACTACAGGTTATGCAGGACAAAGAAGGATTTTGCTTTGGAGTCTTTGTTGCTGAATATGTTATGAAGAACAGAGATTTTGGTTGCTAATACCATTTTTTCAGTAAAAAGTCTGAAAAAATTTTGGAAACTGTTGGCAAGTATACAGAGAAGATGAAGAGATATATCTCTTCCCTGTATTATTCAAAGCCTTTGAGTTAAGAGAAATGAATAAAAATAATCCTTTTTGGCCTCCTTTAAAAAATTCTTCTTTGTAACAGTGAATAATTTGTATTTCCACAGGCCCTGGGTGTGCATGGTTTTGATAGCTATAGTAAATATATACATACAGCAGAAAAAGGGCCAAACTAATTGCTGATAAATATTTTCAGTATCAGATGACTTTCCCTTACAGAATTTAAGGGTCTCAAGCATTAGTTATTATTTAATTGATGAACACTTACTTTATGTTCTTTTTCAAGAAAAGAAAGCATTTCCACAGACAGCTGTAAGAAAAACTAAAACGCATTTTGATTTTTACCATACGTATTTATCAAAACATACATATTGCAGTCTTTACAATCTGTTCTTTTTCAAAAAATGTCTTGTATTCTGCCCAGTTTAGACTTCTAAAAAGTAGCAGATTTTGAAGCTAAAGCTCATTTTCAGAAGGGGGAGACATTTTGAATTATAAGTCCCCTTGACAGTTCACGTCATTTTGCTCCTAAATTACTTCTGGAAACAGGATTTAGAAATACAAATCAATGAGATTTTTATAAGAATTATTTGCCTGGGGCCTGCAGGAGGAGTCTGAAAATCTTGAAAAGAAATATAAATACTAAATAACCTATTCTGTTTGCTTGCAAGAATCTATGGATTTTATCAGTCAGCATGCCTGGTCCAAGACTTCTCACCTTTGTAGGCAAAGCTGAATTTTGCCACCTTTGTGTTCTCAAAAATATACTTTAAAAAGTATTTCATGGAAAGGTCACTAAGATGCTACGGTTTGTACCTTTCTCTTCTTCTTCTCGGGAGCACACACAAAAGTTCCAGCTAATGGAGTGAAATAAAAATAGAGGAATAAAAAAAGGTCCAAGGAGCAAGGCACATCAGTGGGCTCCTCATCATTCTACTCTTGGTTCATGCCATACTTCTACATTGCACTTCTTCATCTAGGTCTCACCAAGGCAACCCTGTGATGGAAAGGACTAGGGACCCCATGAGTATAATTAACCTCAGACTCAGCACTGGGTCCTACGCTGAGAGAGAGAGAGCAGGAGAGTGAGATCCAGTCTCTGCACATCCCAGCTTGCTTTGTCACACTGCCTCAGTTGCACCTCACACCTTGGGGCTGGCAGGCTGCAGGGGGGCAGGTGGACACAGGGCTGGACTTGGTACAAGAAAGCTCATGTGGCCCAACTGTGGGGAAGGCGTGCTGATGGCAGAGGGATGTGGTGACTCCCAAGTTCACTTGGGTAGTCCATGCAATCCCTGGAGAACCACTGGTTAAGCCAAAATACCTGGCCTAATAACTCTAATAACTCACAAATTTGGGTGGAGCCTGAAAACTCTCCCTGTCACGCTAAATGGGTGGACAGTGCTTGAAAACAGAAGCTCAGTCCTCAAGCAGAAAATTGAATATGATTACCTGAAAAATATCTAAACACCTGTGTTTGATAATGCACATTAATATCTACTCATGCACTGGAATGCAGCCAGCTTTGCCAGACACTGACAGCAAAAAAGAAGCATCTTCCTTTAATTAGTATGTCCAGATTAATCCAAAGTTGCAGCCTTCAGTCAAGCAATGCTCTAAAGAGTCAAGCAACACTCTAAGCATGACAGAACCTGTCAAACTTCACTTCATAATAACAACACAAGTCCTTGGATATCAATCTCCATTTTTATTTCTAGATTTTTTTTTTATCTTAGGGTCACCTAAATCACGGGATATTAATACTTGAAAAATGAAAGGTTACAGGCAAGCTTGAAAATATTTTTTCTCTCTTCTCCCTAAAGAAGTTATACTGACTGTTCCCCAGGGAAGTAGTGGAATTGCCATCCCTGGAAGTGTTCAACAGTGGAATGTAGCACTTAGGGATATGATTCAGTGAATATGTTGGTGCTGGGTTAACAGCTGAACTCAATGTTTTTAGAGGTTTTCTCCAACTAATGATTCTATGATTCTATAGCAGGCATTTTTACTTGTCAAGGCAGTACCAGAATGAAATAGTGTTCAATAGAGAAAAAATAAAAACTACCAAATGATATGGGTATTAGAGTAAATCAAATCTGCTGTTTAAAAATGGACTTGGCTAAGAAAAAAATTCAAAATACATATCTGATGGATTCTCATATTGATGAGAATATGGTATGAGCTACCCTGCTCAGCATTTGTCAATATATGAGAAGTTATGACTGCCCCCACCATTCTGCCTAAGGACTGCACTTGGATGTTTAACCAACACAGAAATCTTTCCTGATTTTACCTGCAGAAAGACTGAAATTTGGTGCACTGTCTATCTTATATAAATACTGGGATCTGTCTGGAAGAAATGTCTAACAAAAAAAGACACTATTAGAGAATAATATACATTACGAGGCTGATTTAGAGTCTATTAGCTAGAAATTAAATTTTAAATTACCTTTTCCAGGCAGGATGCTTGATACGACTTCGAGAATATATGATGCTGTTCAGTACCTGTCACTGAGAGATTTTGTTCTGCTGTCATGTTTTGGACTGGCAGAAGTAGTCTTGTTCTCAGCTTATCACAGGGACACACTGGACTGAGAATAGCTTTATTGAATTCAATATCCTGTAAGGATATACTCATATCATATGGAGTTGCCAGGCAAAAGGTTGAAATAGAACTCAGCTAAAGCTTTATAAATGCAAACAGTTTCTCGTTACATCACTTCCCTGCTCAGAAGCACCTGGTACTTTTGCTAGTGAGTATAAGAAAAAAATCAAACTGTCCCTTGCAAAATGAGTTAAATTTCACTTGGAATTCCAGCATCCTTGTAACCTTTTGCTGATGTACTAGAGGGAAATACGGTCACGGAAGAGGTTGATAACATTAAAAATCAGGTAGAATTCTTTCTTAACACTTTCAGAGGCTGGTAAGGAACCACTAGAGGACTGTGTTTGCTGCCTGAAGATAGAAGTCCTCAAGGAAATCCATGTAACTGAACAGTATAACTAAACATAAAATCCTGTTAATCCCAGGAAGATACTGAAATACACTGCTGAAATAAATATCTGAATGAAAATAAAAAGTCCGTCTACTCACTAGGGTTGCAAGAATAGTTGGGATGATTTTAAAGCAGGACATTAAAAACCCTACAAAAACGGTATGAAAATCATGAGTAAGTTAAATTTAGTATCTGTAATCAAGTAATTTACATGGAGTATAATTCTGTGCCGCTCTACTGGACTGACTGAAACTCCAGTGTGAACTTGAGATGAAGGGATTGGGATGTGTGAATGAGGGGGCAGAGATCCAACTGCAGCCTGTGGAGGATCCCATGCCGGAGCAGGTGGATGCCTGAAGGAGAATGTGACAAGTGACCTGTGGTGGAGCAGGTTTGCTGCCAGGACTTGTGATGTCACAGGAGACCTGTGCTGGAGCAGTTTGTGAAGAACTGCAGCCCGTGGGAAGGATCCATGGACTTCAGGTAAGAATGTCTCCTGCGTGTAGGACCCCACAACGGAGCAGGGGAAGAAAAGATTGCCTTGCAGCCTGTGGTGCAAATCATGGTGAAGTAGGTTGTGCCCCTGCAGCCCATGGGGGATGTGATATGAACTGCACTAATGGTGGGCCCCAGCAGAAATCCCTTGTTAGCCAGGCTGGGAACAAGGGGAAGAGTTCATTACGACGATAAACCAGATAACTGGGCCCAAAACAGCCAGGGATGGAGATTGTAATGGGTGTGCATTTCTGTTGCTGTGAACCACGGTTTGAGTTCTGTGTTACAGGAATTAGGATAACAGGAACCTCCTGAACCATGGAAAGCAGTGAACGAATTCCTTGTTTTGCTCTGCCTGTGTGTGCTGCTTTTGCTTTCCCTATTAAACTGTCTTTATCTCAACCCAAGTTTTCTACCTTTTACCCTTCTGATTCCCTCCCTGATCCTGCTGGTGGGCGAGTGAGTGAGTGGCTTCATGGAGCTTGGTTGCTGGCTTGGGTTTAAACCACAACACATGGAAAAAAGAAACACATTTTAGTAATCCTGAGACAGCTGGACATACTTCTAAAGCTAGACTGAAGTTTACAAATTTTTTTTAATATAATTTTTATTTGCTGAACTTTATCAGCTATGACAGTTTTGTTGTTTTTTTTTTTTTTTTTTTAATAACACCAAAGATAAATACTGATGTGATTTCCAGACAAATGGAAAATGACAGGAACCCTGCTCTAAAAAAGTTGCATTTGTTTTATTTATATATAGTTAGGAAACATGAAACCCCAAGATAGCAAATTGCATTTAATTTATTCAGAATGTGGGGTGGGGGAGAAAAATATTGTTCCTCTTTTAAGCTCAGGAGAGCTGTCAACTCTTGGGACTCTGAGGTATGCATTTGCTTTCAATGTGCAGAAAATAGAGAAAGAATCCAGGCAAGGGACAATCTAAATAGCTAGAACAAATGAAACAACTGAAATAAACACTCCCGAGGGGATTCAACAATTCCCACAACTACTCCGACATACAGGCACTTGTGATTATAATGGATTTCATAATGGTGCTGACTTTTCCTACCAGAGTTTGCAAAAGCAGAGTAATGATATACTCGTACACTTATTACCTCTGAAAATACCTGGTAAATTGGGTTAGGGATAGGGTTTAAAGTGCAAGAAAGTTTACAGCTTCAGGGAAACTGGGGCTGGAAAAGTCATTCCAAATGGATCAGAGCAAGGCAGTAAGATTGCTGCCTCCACACCTTTCTAATCTGGGCCGCTCATGGTGATGGCATGAGGGGAAGCCATACAAGAAGGGACTGAGATCCCTTGGTCTGTTCAGCCTGGAGGAGACTGAGGGGAGACCTCATTGCAGTTACAACTTCCTCGGGAGGAGCAGCAGGCACTGATCTCTTCACTCTTGTGACCAGTGACAGGACTCGAGGAAATGGCCTGAAGCTGAGCTGGGGGTGGCTTAGGTTGGATATCAGGAAAAGGTTCTTTATACAGAAGGTAGTTGGTAGGGCACTGAAATGGCTCTCCAGGGAAGTAGTCACAGCACCAACCTACCAGAAGTCAAGAAGCATCTGGGCAATGCTCTCAGGCACGTGTGATTGTTGGTGTAGCACCGCAGAGGGCTGGAATATGGATTTCAATGATCCTTGTGGGTCCCTTCCAACTTTGGATATGTTAGGATTCGATGATTCTAGAATTCTAGGAAATTTTCTTTTCTGTGGTCTTGTTTTTTGTCTCAAGGCAAGGAAGAATAAAGGAAGGTGGACACACTTCCTATCTTCCTGAATTAGATCAACTTAAAGGTTTTCAGCAGAGATTG
The DNA here is from genome assembly GCA_013398275.1 of Promerops cafer. NCBI lineage: Eukaryota > Metazoa > Chordata > Aves > Passeriformes > Nectariniidae > Promerops > Promerops cafer. Next base: position 538,123 of record VZSE01005379.1, on the reverse strand, counting down.
CAAAAAAAATTTACGGCATAATGTCATCAAAATGACCTTATTGTTGCTTTAGAACAGTTCTTGATAGTGCTGAAAGGGGTGGGGTTTGTTTGTTTGTTTGTTTGTTTGTTTAATTTTAATGCTTTTTGTTTAATTTTCAGCCTCAATTCCTTAGGTCTCAGCCTGTTTGGGATCAAAACACATGCAAGTGCTAGTATGCATGCACATCTTTCTGTCCTTTCCCTTACCATTTTTGAAAATGGGGATGTATTTTAGAAAAATCTTGCTTATATAAATGGGTAACTAAGTAAAGAAGGTTCTCCATTACTACCCTCTCTTCTCCAAGGGAAAAGCTGCCGATATTACTCAACAACAAATTTCTGTGGTCAAAAATGCATGTTAGGAACTTTTCGGCTAGCAAACACTCCAGCTGAATTAGATCAAATAATTCAATGAGATGACCAAATCCCTTTGGATACCAGGCTTCCTAATCTCTGCTTCTGATAGAGCTACCTTTTGTCCCCTTTTGCTTTGAAATACACCGATCTTGAAGTGTTCTTGACTCCTAACATGCCTCATTTTTGGACATTAGAGCAGAGTCCTAGGAACTGTACCCTGTGTTGTACTCCCTGATAAATTCTAGAGGTACAAATGTGGGAGAGTGCAAGGTTTTATGATAATTAATAGGAAATCACTGGTTGTGTTCCATGAGACGTTGCTGAGAGTACTTACTACAGACAGTTATATTGAATGGTTTAAAGTTAATACTGTAAATTTACTTATGACATTTCAAATAAGACAGTGGTAAGTCAATATAGCCTATGAACTTGGTGGATGACCTACTAACTTATTCCTACTAGCTGCTGACCTCGTCAGTTAGAAGACACACCAACTCACAAAGTCAAACTCATTCCTGCAGGAGTTATAGCTAGAAGACAATATGGGTGCATGCAAACATGCACCCTTATGTCACTGTGGATGCTTGGAAAAGGCTTTGGTCAATAAATTATAATTATTTCTTCAAAGTACTGCACTTAAATCAAAGGTAATTTTTCAAAAATAGACATGGTACAGTGAAAACAATGCAAGATTAATAGCTTCCCCTACTTGCCAACCTCTCTCAACATCATGCAGATATGATGAAAAAGCCTCTGATAAAACAGACTAAGGCTAATTTACATATCCTCTGCCCTGACGTGAAATCCCTTTTGGTTGATAAGGTCTAATTTTCCCTCTAATGCTGTGCAAACTCTAAAAAATGAAGAGTTCATTCACAGAGCTTAATGAAGACCTTCCCCTTAAAATATCTGCCTTTTCTATTTTTCCAAGAATTCCTGTAGGTATATTAGTTTTCATTTGTGTTGAGGTAACACCAAAAGAATGTACCCAGAAGCAGAAGTTAGTAGGAAGGCAGAGGACAATGTGGAGTCTCTAACAGACGTCTGTTTTTCCTGCAAGCCAAACTCATGATGGCAAAGTCAAAGAGAGGGAATCACTGAACATCTTCCTACTTAAACCTTACTCACAAATGGAGGAAGAAGATCCCTCCCTACAAAGGTGATACCTGATGACTTGAGAAAGATGGCTCAAGAGGAACAAAGACACCTCAACTGTACATCTTGAGGTGATGTTTGCAAACAGTGATTTTGTCTGAAGTATGGCTGGATATGGACTTAACGTACTTCAAGCTTTAAGTACCCAGGCCTAAACATTAACTAATTGACCCTTATAATCTGACATTTCATTTCCGTGCATGAAAAGCTAGCACATTAAATATCAATACTTGTTCCAGACCTCTGATATATGGTATATATTACATATCCCACTTACAGCGATCCTTAAACACTCCATAAAGATAACTTTTCTCCAGGGAAAAGAAAACAAATCAATGGCTTCCTAGCAAAATAAGGCTTTCTCCCCATAAAAAAAGTGAAACAGAACATTAGACATTGCTGCCAGACAGACTTTCATAAAAAATCAGTTAAAAGACTGGCAGAGGCTGTCACCAAAATAGGGATAGGGCACTTGCACCTCAGCCATGCTTACCTCTGTAATTTGCACTTCAAGAGACCCGTTTTATCTAAACACATCAAAGTGCCTGACAAACGTTACATTTGTCAATCAAAAGTTTCCAATATATTAACTTCCTTGTACCTGAAAGGAAACTGAGGCACAGTATGATTAACCAAAGTTTTCACAAAAATTAAAAAAAAAAGAAGAAGACATATAAAAAACCTCAAGCACTACAGAGACAGAAACATATTTTTAGGTAACTGACTTTCAATCCTGTAGTTAAATCATCAGTCAAAAAGTTCCTTTGTAAATGAGCTATATTTGCCTTCCTAATGAGCTGACGAAAGGCAGCAATCCTGATTATCACAGCACAACAATTACTTTTGTGTTATGCTGGCATTTCTGCAGAGCTGCTAAGACGAAAAGACACACAGGAAGCCAGGCTAACACTATAACAACCTCTCTTGCACCCTGCTATCACACATTAGAGAATAAGCAAGTTGTTGAGCTAATGGGGCCTATGGAGATTAACATCAGTTTCTCCTACTATTACTTTAGTTTTGCACTCCAAAATTCCAGCTGTGAGAGAAATATATATCCGTGAAGGAACAATAGAGGAAGCTGATGCTGTCAAACTACAGAGCTTTAAATTTGCTGTGGGAAGGGAACTTCAATGCACACCACTCCTATGAGTTTGGTGCCAGGGCCAGTGAGAAACGCCCAGAGGCTGGAGAGGGATTGCAAGTCAGGAGAGCACCTGAAGTGCAGCATAAAGGAATTCCAGCCACTTCAGCCAGCAAATCAGCTTCATTGTCAGTCAGTTAAATGCCCCTATGCAAACACATATAGCAGGGGGAATAAACAAAAGGAGTCAGAGGTGGGGTTAGCCCTCCATGCCTACAGGGCTGTGATCCTATTGACGTGATGGAGATGTGGTGGGATGGCGAGTGTTGGAATGGAAGGATACAGGCTCTTTAGGAAGGATAGGCAGGGGAAACCAGGAGGGAGTGTCATGTTCTATGTCAGTGGCCTGCTGTAGTGCAGGAGTTCCAGCTGGGGATGGATCAGGAGCTGTCGAAAGCAGGGGCATTATAGTGGGGGTCCAAGAAGGCTGGTTGATATCAAGGAAAACCTCCTGCAAGCTCAGGAGTGACACATCCTGAGGAGTTCAGACAAAACTATCAGTAGGCCTGTATGGAAAAGAGTCCAGAGGAAAGTCACAAAAGTGATCAGATGAATGAAGCACCTCTCCTAAGAAGACCTGTCCTTGAAAGAGTTTGGGTTTTTCATTCTGAAGGAGAAAGGCTTCAAAGAGACCTTGGAGCACCTTCCAGTACCTGAAGGGGGCTACAAGAGAACTGGAGAGTGACTTTTGACAAAAGCATGTAGTGATAGAACAGGAGGAGAGGCTTCAAACTGAAAGATGGTAGATTTAGATTAGAAATTATGAAAAAAATTCTTTACTGTGAGGGTGGTGAAACACTGGAACAGAGAAGATGCAGGTGTCCCATCCCTAGAAGCGTTCACGGTCAAGCTGGATGGGGCTTTGCACAATCTGATCTAGTGGAAGGTGTCCCTGCATGTTTAATGGGAGTTGGAACTAGATGATCTTTAATGTTTCTTCCAGCCCAAACCTTTCTATGTTTCTATGAAAATTTTCCCTACCCACTTTCCTCAGGGAACGTTCATAGAAAATATCTTCATGAGGATCTTGCAGTTGTGGTCCAGTCTGGCCAGAATAGGCACTAGCAGGTGTAAGTGCTACATGAGTTCTACACTATGCAAAACTTCCCTGCAACAAAATGCTGCTGAGAAAACCCCAACTAGTTAGTATGTTTCTGTGAACTGAGCACTTATATACCTTTGAAGCAAACAAAGTGTCTCTGATTGGCTCCCACAAAAGCTCTCTTCCCGGGTGCAATCCTTTATCATTAGGCTGAGGTCAGAAAGGCTGGAATAATATTTAAGACTTGGGAAAAATGAAGCCTCTTGTCATCATTCTGCCATGATCAGACAAAAAAAAACCCCATTTATATGAAGCTTTAATGTCACTGATATTTTCTTTGCTCCTTTTGGAAAACTGTTTTAAAATGCAGACATTTTGTGGTTTCTGAAAAATCCTAAAGAGTCTGAAAAGAAGTGACAGCTATGAAGTTGCATCTCCGAGATAGTATAATCCTTTATTACATTCTATCATTTTTAGATTAATTTAATCTGTGCTGGATCCTGAAATACTTCAGAAAGTATATTCTTGAAGAAAAGCAGAGAAATCAACTTTGTTGTTAGGAAATGATAAATTCTCGTCTCTAACTTCAAGGACGTGTGCTCAGGATCTGTCCCCATTCCAGGAAAGATCATGGCAAATACCTTGTATAGGAATATACTGTGAAAAGGCCTGTGATAGGTACTTTTATGTGAAAACTGAATTACCACCTAAAGAGTTTTGATCTGTGTCTTTGACTCACTAGTTTTAACACATACAAGGATGGGTAAGGGAGAAAATACAACGCTGGCAGAATGTGAGTGAATGTACAGCTATATAACAGAAAATGTGCTCTGTAACCAAGCTTTTCTTAATCTCCTTCCTCATAGACCCACTCAGATTTCCAGTAAAATCTTTCAAATATAGAACACCTGAAGCAAGTTTTCCTGTCCAGTTCCTTCCCCACCTCCCTTTCCCTCACCAGTGTTTCCCTGCAGGGAGGTGGAGAAGGTCAGAGCTAGTCACTCCTCTCCTACATCAGGGGCCATTCCACAGAGGCATCACATTTTCGTGCCATGCTCCCCAGCTGTGGGAGTCTAAAGGGCAGTCTGGCTCTCAGTCACTCTCGTGGCAGAACAGAACAACTCGTACTCGCTGGCTGTGAGAGACAGGAGCTCTGTTTAGCTCTGGCTTCAAGTCTGATCATCTCAGGCTGCAAAAAGCCAAGACCAGACCTGGAAGGTTTCCAAGCAAACACTGTCTCAGGATTACTGCACCTCACTTGACATCTGTCATTTCCTATATCTTTGCCTGCCCAGAAGTCATGTGTGGGACAAAACAGCTCTTCCCTGGATTAAAATATCTGGTATAGTCCAAGAGAGAAGAATTTCTATCTACATATTATAGACTTCAACTATTCAGAAACTTTCATACTGTGTCTCTCAGTACTTCAGAGAGAGAGACATTTCTAATAACTGTAGAGGGTAATTTTGCCAATAATCCTAATAATATAAGAAAGCCCTATTTCCACCTAGTCAATAGAGCCATGTTTGTGAAAAGAGAACACTGACAGAAGGAGACACTAAAGGTTTAGCTGTATACAAATGTGCATGACATTTTTAACTAAAATAATATCAGAATGCATTAAGAGAGATTTCAGAAGGAACACAGAGAGCTACAGTGTTAAAAAGTCAGGTGAAAATCTGAAATGAGCCTTTCTTTTGCTTCATGTTGAAATTCAGAGATGACCTGTCTGTCACTACAGAGTCTGCATTTGTCTGCCACCATCCAGGAAAGAACAATTCTAATGTCTGCTGATCATATCAGCTCTGTTAAATCTTGCCCATTTTTGCCCTCATTAGGCTAATGAGATGGTTTCAGATTGATGATGGGGGTATGAGATAGAGCCTTCCTCAGTCAGAGCCAGTGTTTTTACAAGCAACAGTAAAAAGAAAGACTGGCATTCTCACAAAGAGAATATTTTCAGTTCATTTTTCAGGGAGTATGTTAAAGTCAGACCAATATTCTCTATTTCTGTCACAGCTGTATGGATGTAGGCACTTGCATACTATATAATACTATTTCCTTCCAAGAAAACAGGGCAGAAAAAGAAGTGTTCTGAACTAGTATTTATCAGAAAAAAAAAAAAAAAAGGTGCTGTTATACAGATTGTGAAATATTAGACTGCAATAGTGGGAGAGCTGTCTGAGCAGATGTAAATAACAGAGTGCATATAAAATACAAGCGTGCTAAATCAACGGGCCAAGCAGCAGGCTGATGAAGGCCCAGACTAACTTCATTTGTGTTTCTTTTAAATTTAAGCAACTGGGACAAGAAATACACCTTCTGTACAAGTAGCATAAATATATGTTCTGTCTTATGGATGGAAGAAAATATTGATACTTCAGAAACAGAATAGCTCTTTAATATTTTCAACTACCTAATGACATTTTGCTTTCATTAAAACAGTTGTCTCAGCCATTTTTTCTTCCTTCCTTTTGTCTTTCATACAAGGCCCTTTATTACACTATCATATTCTATATTGTATTGCGTTATGAACAAAAAATGGCCTATAAAATGTTATTTGAGTCACTAGAAAAACAGAGTGGGATAAAGTGACCTATTTAAAAAGCAACCATTTTACTTCACAGAACAGCTACAATTGATATTGCAGCAGCATTCTCGTGTTGAAAAATGCTCTACTCCCAGGTATTGTACACAATCAACACAGCACTGCTTCTGCCCAGAGATCTTATGTGAAAGCTTAAACAACATGTTTCAGAAATTAAATGGCAGAAGACTTCATGCTATTTTCTATAGCCAAAAAAAAAAAAAAAAAAATCCTATTTGCTTCTAATTCCACAGTTGAGCTTCCAAAGCCAACATGTGACTGTACAAATACATGAGATTAGAATTTCAAGAAATTCCAACTTTGAAAGATCTTGAACATTGTGTGGTTTACACCAAGCCAAGTGACATAACACAAACCCATGAAAAAGTAAAAACCAAATCTTCTGTAAATATCTGAGACACTTTTCCATCAAACATCCATTTCTGTTTTAATATACTTAAGCCAGATGAATCTTGCACAGATGAATCCTGCTTTCCATTAGCAGGCATGAAATGCAAAAGATACCAGGTTTTCAGAATTACTGTATAGAAACTGAAATAAATCAGAAATTAAGTTTAGGAAAAAAAGCACCATTTTTGACAAAAGTGCATTACAATTAGCATTAACTGAATTGGTTGGTCTATAACACTGTACCATTTACCAATGCAATCTAAAACATCTGCTGTTCTCTAACTGCTTTTTTAGGTGGAAGTTTATGAGTTTTCTATGCTAAGTGTCTCTCTTTAAATCACTTTTTCTTGCAAGATATTGAATGAAAGAAGAATACCTCAATCTTTTAATTAGTAGCATGGCCAGAAAATATCAACAAGATGGCAATAACAAGGCTTTAAAAGAAAGTATGTTGTGATAAAAGGATGTCTCACCCCAAGACAAGGAGAAGGGAGCACTATTAAAATTGCTAATTGTAACCAAATAATAAAACTATTTTAAGACATTTCAAAAATGTCTGAAGTTGTGAAGTGGATTATATTAGCTATTATGTTGAGGCCTGACTAGAAAATGTCATACTGTATATATTGCTCTGTATCACTGAGCTTCATGAATTGGACATCTGCAGTTATAGGTAGATCCATTTTCTCTACTTGAAGGTCTGTGCTTGAACAAAAAAAGCGTAGAGGTAAAAAAATATCATTGTCTAAACAGATGACAACCTCTTTTTCTCCTGAAAAGAACAAACCACAAATAGTAAGTGTGAGGAAATGGTGGAGACTGCATTTTGCACAGCCGTGTCTGTCAAGAAATGTTTTCAAAGTAATCGTTTGACTTCAGTTCTTGTAAAAGCATAAATTGGGCAATCACCCCCCAAAGAAATCAGGGAATCCCTCGTAAAAATCAAATGAACTACAACGTCCTTACATTCCTTTAACTTCTGTTCTTGTCCCTTGCTCTGGAGCAAACCACTTTTATTTCTTGTCATTAAAGGAATTCACTACAACTGAGTGGACAGATCATGGTCAAGGAAAGAGGGCTGTCTAAACGTACACAAAAGTTCATGCAAGGTCAGAATGGGAAAGAAATGGACAAGATAGTTCTTTATTCTATGTGGAACCAAATGAATTGCTTTTTAAAGCATTTGATTAACAGCTAGTCTCTAAAGCAACAGTGATTAGTGTCCATCTCTGTCCAAGGTAATGGACACTGACTGCCTGAAGGACCCATGGGTAAAAATAAGGAAGAAATACATTTTTATCCAGAAATATAATAAAGAAATATTCATGAAGACAGAGCGGAATGTCAACTTTTTTTTTCAAATTTTTAACATACATTACCCAGGAAAACCAGCTGCTTTATAAAGGGCTGTGACCACCTAAATGTGAACAATCAGAGATGAACAAAAAATAAGAAAATGAAATAACTTCTGAGTAAATATGCTTACAAATGAAAAGAGTCATGACAAGAGTCAAACTGGTCCCAGTGTGATTTTTAACAACTAAAAAAAAATATATGAGATTGGAGAGGTAATTTTAAAACATGGGTGTCAAACATAGTTCACATCTGACTATAACTGAGCAGGGTTACCAAACAGCAAATTCAGTTTGAATACCAGGGTGATACTGTGGACACCAGGAAAGCTGGATTAATACCTATGTTCAAAATCATTTGGACTGATAACATCTTGTAAATTGAGTTTCTTCACACCCTGCACTTCTGATGACAGTACTATAAAAATCTGACTACTTTTCTACTTTTTTCTCTATTTTTACTTTTCATTTAATTTTTAATTGCTGCGTCTTTGGAATTTCCTTAATACTGATTCAACATCAAACAATGAGGTCTGTATCTTTTAAATACTTATGCAGTCAGACCAGATTAATGCTTGTATCTTTCCAATGTGTCCAAATAGAGACAAAACACCAATCTTTCTCTTCCTGTAAGTGAGAAGAAAAAAAAAATTACAGCTATTCTTTTATGTCTGTTGTGTTCACAGCTCTTCCTACGACATTTTGCATTTGGACTTCACTGACAAAGTGATGCCCACTTCATCAAAACTTGTGCTGACTTTTATTCTTCCTAGTATGAATTCCTGCCAAGCAAACACTCAATTCTCCTACTCCAAATGCACGAGCAATGTGTGCTGGACAGTAATCTCAGGGCTCAGAGAGTGCATGTGTTACCGAAAGTGACTTCACAGAAAGCTGCACAGAGCAGTTCCCCACTGGAACCACTCTGCCTGTGCACGGGTGGAGAGCGAGGGTGCAACAAGAGCAGTGTTGCTCCCATTTCTGGTAAACCCTTTTGCTAAGCAAAGGGGTGTTGCTGTCATTAGCCATTGCTGTTGAAGCCTAAGTAAGAGCTATGGAAGCTGAGAGCGATACCATAACGCACGCACAGTCAAACAGGGAGATGTCTGCTAGGGGAGAACTCCCCTCTTCCCTTAGTAACTATGGGAAGAGAGCCTTGGTGGACATCTGTGACTAAGCAATTTGGAAAGACTCCACACTAGCAAAGCCTTTTATTGTGGGACTGGACACCTAAAAAGAGTGCACGACACTGAAATTTGCCACTGGGACGTACTGCTGATCTTTTTAAAAATGCAATTAGAAGTCAAAACTGGCATCTATTTACTTCTGAACTCTGCACAGCACAAGTACCCTTTTTTATGATCACATGCTAAATGTGAAATGAAATTTTGGAGTTTAAGCTTCTGTTCTTTAGTATCTGATGAAGAATATGCAAAGGACCACAGTAGCAATCGTCTCAGAGAAAGAACCTGAATGATTTGCATTTTTGTTTGCATAATCTCAGAAACAGAGCTTGGAAGCAGGAAAGTAAATCAGATGGGGGAGAGGGGGAAAAATAACCAAAGAAAGAAAAGAGAGCATGAAGAAGAGATCAGTGCAACTGAATATGTACCTGCAAATAAGAGTGCTGGAAAAAAGAGAGGAGTTAAATGGACAGAAAATAATTTGCTCAACAATCCCTCATGAGGCAAGACTGGAGGGAAGGCCCAGAAAATAAAAGTTGCCTCACAATTTTGTCCAAATTCTGAATTTAGTGTCTGTTTTGTTTGCAAGTAGAAGCAATTTTCCATTATTCTTAGATTCAGAGGACTGACTCTTTATTTAGGCAGGACTGTTAAAGACCTCAAAGAGAACTTAGTCTCAACAAAAGTCTGAGCAAGGGGATAATGATGTGATCTTCTGTTTGTTTGCACCCTTTGATTAGTTATGGGCTGGTAGTGTCTTGCTGGCAGAAGGAAGGCTATGGAACAGAATGACCAGGCATAAGTGGAGACATGTGGGTTGGCTGGCATTGACTCTGGCAAACATGGGGGAAGCTTCTGGCAGCTCCTCAGAGAAACCACCCATGTAAAATCCCCCTGTAGCCCCCTGCTACCAAACCCTTGCCATGCAAATTCAATTGTATCAGGTTATAAAGTAGGCAAAGCAAGTAGAAACCCCTAAAGTTAAAAAAATCTTATGACATTTTGAATTACTCTGTTTTAAAAACAAACAAGAAAGTCAGATTTTAAATAAAAAATCTGAACATAAAATAAAAATTCTTCCCTGTGGCATCTTCAGATGAAAAAAAACAGCTAAAAAAGACATATTAGCACATATAAAATATGAATTGAATGTAACCTGCTGGGTCACTGATCCATGTGGTGTTGCTGGCAATTACATCATATAGCTCCCTGTGTGAAATGATTGTATCATCTCTGCTGGATGCTTATGAAATATGACATCATCCTCAGAAATTAGATCATGCATAACCCTAGTTATCAGACCATTACAATGACATTATATGCAAAAGCGATTCTGCAAAAAATTGCCTTCTTTGCTTCACCTATTCATCTTCACCCAAAATATACTTAGACTGGATTCTTGAAGTGACCGAAGGAAGGCAAATCTGGGTCATGCCCAGCCACTATGCAAATTGTTCTAAATCACCCTAAAATACTCATCAAACTTGTATTTTTTCCCCCCAACCTATTTTATCAAATGTACCTCATTTGAAGCCCTTGAATAATCACGTCTACAATACTATTTCTACAGGTAAGAGAGGCATTTTTGCTCCTCCTGGATAAAATGTAACAAAGAGCACCCATGTCCTTCCTACCCTATCTCTAATTTGTTTGGAAGTTCTATTTGATGAAGTGAAAAGCCCAGTTTCAACACTTTGGGTTCAATGACTCTGTTGTCACTGTTCATGCTAGCAAGTTCTATGATATTAATAGAGGCTTGATTAAGATTATGCTTGGATCAGAATTGGTATGTCCAATGTTTTTAGGTAATTATTTTCATCGTGATACAGCCATCACCTAGCTATCTAGATTTCTTCGTTTCTTCAGCAGAGAAAAATACCAGCACACAGCACAACTCTCATTCACTAAAAAATTATCAAGGGCTGAATTTTTTGCTGGTGTAAGTGCCATTGCATCATCCAGTCCAAATAAATCTTAGTTTATAATGACCGAAGAGATGATATCCAGGATTTTGACCTATCAAGAATAAACTGGACTGTAGCCTTTTGTGCCAGATTATTCTAACCCATTACACCCTGATTATATAATGACACTCCTTCTGACCCAAGTAATTAATTTAGTTCTGGAAATATCAGCTTCCCAAACTCTATAGAATGAGGGACTTGAGTTGGAGAAAGGAAAAAAACCTGAAAGATAGATTAAAGAATCAGATAGGAAAACATCAATAAACATATTAAAATACGTTATAAATACAGAGAATAGAGGAAACAAGAGCTAAAATTTTTTTTAAAAATTTGATACTTAAATGGCAAGAGAAAAATGAGCAAATGAAAGAATGCACAGTAGGTCAGGGGGTGGAAACCTTTTGGATTTCCCAGTTCATCCTCCCCAAGCAGAGGTCGAAAAAGGGTGGATAACAACTGATTAAACTCAGTGAATAGTTATGTTGCAAATTCCACAGACAGTGCAGGCTCATAAGAGCACAGAGTTAACTAGTCAGGGGACACACGGAGGATTAGGTAGGAGAAGCTGGAGGGCTATCACTCACAAAGCTTGTGTTAAGCAATGGAAATCCTTTTCAAACATCAACAGTTCACTCTTAGCATATGTCACATATCTAATGTATGTGTCTCAAGACTCCGAGACAGCAAGAGTGACATGCAGCAACCAACATATGCCTGGCACTTTTCAAGTACTGACATACTGAGCAAAACAGCAAGTACAAGGTGAAGAACAGCATGAGAGTATTAGCATCTTCCATTTTCCTGGAAGCTGGGAGTGAGAGACATTCTGTAGTTGCCAAAGGCAATATCAGCTTTACACAGAGGCTCTAAGGCTCACAGGATGTGCTCTGTGTGTACTGCTGGAGAAACCACTGTGTATGCAAAGCTGGATGCTTAGCCAGGTACTAAAATACTTAATAGGCCACCTTAACCACCACATATTTTATTTGTTTGAATGTGAAATTGTAGAGATGGTGGACAAGTCATGAAGCCTCTTTTTAGAAGCAGTTATTGTGCCAGCATACAAGTGGATGGGCTCCACCTATAGAAATGGTACTAGAGGAGATCCTGAGAGCTACAGACTAGACTGGGAACTCTGGCTTCTACTGTTGTTAAGATGGTAGTGTTTGTAACAGAGGATAACAGCACTGAGAGCCCAAATGGACAGGGATTGCTGCAAAAAGAATAAGCACAGCTTCTGTAAAGTGAAATCTTGCAGCACTAATCTGCTTTTACTTGAACAGGAGGTACCTGGACAAAGATAATACCTGCCTAAATAATATATTTGGGGTTTTTTTTTAAGGTCTTTGATAAGATTCTAGGTCAAAAATTATGAAAGAAATTAAGCTGCCACTGGATGTGGTGAAAATGCTCTTTTGTAGACTGGAAGTCGGTTAAAAATTAGGCTCTGCGCAGAGAGGTTACTGGTCTCTTTTCTAAATTAAAAAGAATCTTCCGTGGTCTCCCAGACATCATCAGTGTCTTAGAGAAGGAAATAAACAGTAACATTTCCTAGTCTGCAGACACAAGGCCACCTAAGACAGAAAGGCCAGCAGGTGAACTTCATTGTAGACAGACATGAAGTAATGCACCTAGGAAAAAAAATCTGAACCCTGTCTACATGGTGCTGACATCAGAACTAATATTAAATCTAGTGAGAGATTTTAAAGCAGCAGAGTTGACAGTTCTCTGAATCATTGAGTCAGTGTGCAGGGGCCGCCAAAAAAGCCTGCAAAATCTTGGTCACCACCAGGATGGATGCTGTGGACAAGAAAGGATGTCACTTTGCTTCCGTACAAAAGCTCTGCTGGGCACACACTGACTCCTGTGAGCCATTCTGTTCTCTGCATCTCAAAGAAGGGTGTAGTGGAGTGGGAAAGGGTGCAGGAAAGTACAGTTAAAATAGCCTATGATGAGGAGCAGCTGCTTTATAAGGAGTAGAGGCTGCGAATCTTCATATTGGAGAGGCTAAGCAGGAGAGAGGATATGAACAAGGTTTGCAAAATAATGAAGGCAACAGATTAGCTGAATGCAGAACTGTTATTTGCTATATATTACGTATTAAACTGGATTGAACTGTAGGAGTTAAGTTTAAATTGAATAAAAGAAGGGTTTTCTTTGTGCAGCAGATAGTGTTCTGAGCACAGAGACTATGGCAGCAGACAGTATCAGCAGGATTTAAAAGAGGTTAGATAAATTCACAGGTAGCCTATCTGTTAAGGGGTACTAAAAGGACTAGACAGGAATGCAACAACTTTAACTACTCTAATACAGCACTTCTAGATGCCATGGGAGTATAAGGAGAAAGATCATAGAAAGCAGTCAAGCCCATGTGCTCTCCCTAGAAAACATTCTCTTTTGCCACTATCAGAAACAGAATACTGATCTTAGCATTTTCTTGGCACCTAGAATTTAGATACAGCTCAGCAGTACCATGCCTTGGGAGACAGATACCCAGCCCTTGCCAAAGTCCCAAAGCCCCAGGCAGAGATGGTTAGGTTTCACTCAGACATAGCTGCCCAAGCTGAAAAATATCTAAGAGATGCTGACAGAATTAATTAAAAACAAATACAGCAAATGCTGATTATACCAGCACAGAACTGAGTTAAAGCACAGCACGGCTTTTATACTGACACTGTCCCACCCTTGTCTGACTCAGACCACAAATTAAACTGTGCTGCATCTGTCTACCAATGATCATGTAAAGTCCATCTTGGAATTAAAGGGAGCAGACCAATGCACAGAAAAGTAAAAACCTAATAATCATACAATGACAGTCAGGGTCCAGTGCTCAAGTTCCTTGGCTCACTTTTGTGTAGCAACACACTTGTGTTCACTGGTACTGGATTGTTCCACCATACACACTAAAATGGGGTCAGAGCCAAGAATGACTTTTCCCTGGTCACTATACTCTTAACTACAAACTTAAGAGTGTTGCTCATCCTGATGTAGCACAGGCTGCTTTAACATTAGTGAAGCTGGATCCTGCTAGCAGTGTCATAAGGGCAGATGGGAGCCCAGCAAGGTTATGTCTCCTAGTTACATGCCTGAGGTCTGCACAGACTTCTCCTGCAAGCTTTAAGCTTTGTGTTGTTTTTACTATATTTTGTTGTAGCAGAGCTGGCAGCCTACAGGAGCTGCACTGCATTTTTGGCTTCAGCGTAGGCAAATTTGAAGCAGAAAAGGAGATGAAACCCACTATGATCACTCACTATGCCAGTAATTTATTTTGTAGAAGTCCCCTTTTCCATGCACACACTTAAAAATATAAAGAGGAAAGTGAAGATATCACCTTTTCATTTCAGCCAGGAAACTTTTCCCTGAAGTTCTTTTATGGTGTTCTTATTGGCACAAATTTTTGCCACGTTTGCTGGCATCTGATTTGCTAAGAGCTTGAAGCTGTCACATGCAGAAGGAATGGACTCACTCCATCTCATGACGAGCAGACATTGATTCTGGGTTTCATTAAAAATCATTTTAATCTTACAGGACTGTAGCAGTGAGCACTAACTGGCATCAATTAATGTGAGTGCCTAAACATTCAGAAGGACCTGTTGCACTATGTTTCTGTATATTTTAATTCCCTTTACCTGGCATGGCAACAGCATCAGCTTACAAAGTGCAGTTCTACGAGGTTCAAAGAAAACCTTTTATTTGAGAGCAATACAAAGAAAACTTAACAAGCCATTGTATAAGAAAGACAGAGGTATTGTTTTTGGCAAGGAAAATCTCATTGTATATGGGGAAATGAAATGAGTTTACAAGACAGAACAGAGCCCATAGAACAAGATTGCACAGAACAAGGCCATAGATAGGGGGCTCTGCAGGACAGGAAATAGAAGAGATACTTTCTCAAGCAGACTCATAAATCTAACACGATCTTTTCGTGCTCATATCCCAAGTACAGTAGACCTTGTCCCTCTGTTCAGATGATAAATGGTGATAGATATCTTTCTAATGCATTTATATATATTTTTTCCTCTTAAACAGAGAATAATTTACCTGTAGATACTTTAAATAAGACAACAGTTTAACTGATTAACAGAACAACTATAAAAAACAATCCCGATGTTGCCATAATTTATAGCAGATAAAACCTTAATCTGATTATAGTACATTTTTTTTCATCCCAAATTTTGCAACTCTTTACCCTGCAGTTCAACTGTTCTGTATTTTACAGGGTGGAGTCAGGAACCTTAATGATGCTCTGTGATGCACCAGTGCAGAGGATAACTGCAAATCTAGGACACTAAATGTCTAAAATCGCTTTCCCTCTCAGACTGTAGCAAACACTCTTTAAGCTTGTTTAACTAGTGGTGGTACAGCTTGTTTGGCTCTTATTAGTAAATCTCCTTCTCTAACATTCAGAGGGCTAAGTGTGCTGGCAGCAAGCCCCTCAGTGGCCACAAGACACAGCAGTATCACACCTATCTCAGCTGAGCACACTCACTGCGTGGACACTGCTCAGTTCCACCATTTGGCCCTGCAAGTCACCAGATACATGAATGAAAATAAACCTCCATAAATCCTCCACTCCTTTCCATTCCAGATACCACCTCAGCCTACTTTTCTGATTTGTAACTGCCCCATGCTGTTTCTGACCCTGCAAAGCATCACTCCATCATCCTTCACAAACAGCATCCGCTTCCTGCCTCTCCCTCCTTCCTCTCCTCTCCTTTCCTCCTCTTACTCAACATTATGGCAGCTTTTTTCCTACAGCCATTTAAACAGCCTGGCTTCTCAATGACCACTCAATGAATGACTTCTTTGATTATCCACACACACACATACACTCCTCTTTCACACAAATATTTGGTATTGTCCTCACTCAACTCTCTCTTTAGCCTTTCCAACAAACTCAGCATTCTCATCTGCCATCCCCTCAGTGACAGCTATCCACACATCACTTTTCTTCTATGGCTTCTATCATGTCACATCAAATTCTTAAGATAATGCTGTCTTTGTCTCCTTTCACTAGTATTTTCTCTCCAGCATTCCTTCCAGCTAATGTTTAAGCTCCCTGTTACTCTGCCTGATGGACATCCCTTTCCATCTCTCTCAAAACATAAAAAAATTTTATCAGCTCTGCAGAAACCAGGAAGATTTGAATGGTTCATCAGGTGGGATTGTGCCATATACCCACCTGAACTGCAACCTGATGTTCTCTGTGGCTGTCAAACTCTCACTCATGTCATGCACAAGCAGGGCTTCTGGGCAACAGACCAAGCTTCCCCATCTGGATATCCTTCCCACAAGTAACTGACTTCTTAGAGTAGCAAGAGACTCTTTCATTCCCTAATCCAAGCTCTTGACTCTGCCCTGCTCCTCCTGCAGAAGAAATTGCACCAGAAATGCATAGAAGGATCTGAAGAAAAATAAACACGAGTCAGCTTGTCAAAAATCAGTTAATGATACAAGATTTTTACTTGACATTGATCTGAAAATAATCTATTGGTATGTTTTTTACTTGTAATGCGTACTTTGCAAGAGACAGATTTATTGTGTAGCAAATTTATTTAAATACATATAATTTGGTGTGATATTCTTTCCTCCCTCCGTGTAGTGTGTATGCATCTCTCATAACATTCCATGATAATTCTCCTGTTTTTATCTTGAAATCTGAGTACTGTATCACATAGAGATTAATCCATTTTATTTGCCTCCTGGTAATAGCTTTCATTTCCCTTTGTCTTCTAGGAAAAATGTACTTCAAATAACACAAGTAAAACATGAAATAGATAAGACAACGAACACGACCTATTGGAAGGAGGGGAAAAAACCATCCCAAAACCTGAGACAAGCAATTGAGCTGAGTCACAGGAAAGAAATTTTAATACCTGGAATACTGAGAAGAAATAGGTCCACTTCACTACCTGCAGTTTGAAGATGACTAATTATATATTACTCTATCCAGCAATTTGTTTGTGAATTGTCTGGTCACAGAGTGGGGAGATATCTTAGAAAGAACTTAATGAAGTAGAAAGATTGTTAAACATATTCAAATAAATATTTATTGAAAGGAAAAAGACAAGATAAAGTCAAATTCTTGCCTAAGACATTGTTGGCTGCTTAGAGGCAGGAAACACTTTAGGAGCGGATGTATTTTGCTAGCATTTTTCTCCCTAACATGCACAAATTTGCAATGAAATGTTTTGATTGCCTGCTATGGTTGTAGAAATTTTTGACTGCAACATTGCCTTTATAGACATAATTGTCCAACCACTGACTAGTTGCTAGTTATTTGTCAGTCTATCAAGCATTACCTTAAAAATGTTCCTTTTTGTTTGATGAAAAATTCAATTTCTCACCAATACAAAAAATGTTCCTTTAAAAACACTTTACATTTAAACCCATCCTTTGAAGGAATGGCAGCCACTGGTTTTTAAGGTGTACAGTGAGAACATCCATTCATTTGTTCAACAGACTTCTGAAAACTGTTGCTGATGGCATTACCAAGCCGACAACCTAAAATGTGAAGTATTACCGAATTTGCTGTCAGAAGTTCTAGTTACAATTGGTTTTGTATCCAATGTAACAAGGTGTTTTCTGTTCTGAAAAAGTATTATCTCAGTGCACTGCTGCATTTCTGTTATTGTCACAAACAGATAGTGCAGGGGGAATTCTGGATATGATTACATCTGCTAGTAAGACCTGCACTGTTCCCTGAACAAATGTGCCTTGTCTCAAAATAAAGAGACAGGAAGGAGCTTTTCAGATGCACATTAATTAAGCCTTGTTATCAGTCAGGCAGGCTATACTACCTGGAAAGTAGAGGCTGATTTGCAGCTCATGATACAGTTCAACAGAAATCAAATACCCATTCGGATGAGTTGATACACACATCCACTGTAGTGGAAAGACCTCTCTCCTCTGGCTTACTATGGATGTGACTTACATATGTTCAAGCATCAGCTTTTCATATCTGCTTGCTGTACAGCACAGGCAAGCACAGCTATTGAAAGCACAGTGAAACTTTATTTCTGATTACATTGTCTCCCTTCCCTATAGTCTTAGTTAGTACAGAATTGATCTGAAGAGCAAATCAAACAGAGGTGCCTGGATAAGCAGTAGGATGAGGAGGTGCGTGCAATTTCTGCTGTGGTTTTGATCTCTCTCATACCTTTTTGACCCCATATAAGAAGACCCAGATTAGTTAATGATGGAAATTTCCTAAGAAACATTAATGTTGGAAAGAGTGGGGAATTACTGCTTTCTCATTTCTGGCTGCTCCAAAATGGTACATTAGAGCAGATATAAGTGGTGTGTGTCAAAGGTTACTCCAGCTGACCTACCACTGCCATCTTTCAACCTTCACTTTGATTATGCAGGCAATAAAAGACAAATAAAATCAACTTCCAGCCTGCAAGAAAAGAAGTCATATATGATGAAATTGGAACAATTGGATTACGAGGTAAAACTGCACACATATTAATAGATTTGAGACTTTGACGTTCTTTGGGAGACTTGTGCAGTCAAGTCAGTAATCTGTGTTAACATCTCATCCCTGAAATGTTGACCCTGGTTTGAATCAGTGTTTCTAGAAAAAGGATTCACTCTTCCTTAGTTTAAATATGATTATTTGGCTTAGAAAATAACTGCTTTAAACAGGAGGCTTTATACTTGTCTGGGTAAATTTTGTTCCAATTTTTATTTTGGCCACAAGTCAAAGATAACAGCTGTACACTTGTGGGTTCACTGAACTTTACGTGCTTGTTGGCTGCATCACCAACTAGAGGGAATAACCAATAATTAGAACATTTCGGGTCATCTTGAGAAGAACAGAGTTTTCCCGTGTTTGGAAAGGTCTTGTGACCTCTTTTTCAGATGTTCCCAAATGTGGAGCTGTCAGCCACAGAGCACAGAGCTGCATAAACAAATAAAGCAGCCATCACTGTTTGGAGACCAAAAGAAAACAACACAAGGATCTATACCTAATGATGAATATTGGGCAGAGAATTTGAACTACATATAACAATTTTAACTCTGCAAATTCATAGTAGACTTAAGGAATATCAGAAGAACTCAGTCAACTATTCTTTGCACACAAGCAGCCCTGGTCATAATGATTTTCAGCACAGCATTGAAAGCCTTGGTTTCTTTGACTTTTTCTGTTTCTTTTTCTGTTTTTTTTTTTTAAGTTGAATCAATACTGGTTTACATAAATATGTGTTCCTGTTTTCCAATTGTTCCTGCAACAGCGTTTATGTCTATCCATTGGCAAGAAAAACAACAATAAATGTAGTAGGATGAAAGCAGAAAGGAGAAGAAAATAGACATGACTCAGATTAAATGGCTTTAGGCGTGTGCAAATTTTTTATTTCTGTTAGAAGTGTAAATATTTTTTGGCACTTTGAGATTATCTTAAAGAAAAATAAAAAGCACCAAGCTTCAGAAAAACTAGCTGACAAAACTGTGCTTTTCTTGTTACTAACAGCATAGACCCCTCCTAATATGGAAAGGAACGAAAATAGTTTTTGTGTCACATCTTTTAGTCCCCAGTTATCCTAAATCTGTCTGTAGAACTTCTGTTGAGTAGCTCATGAGTTTGTGCTGATTTATTTGACAATATTGGAGACTTATGCAGATTAGACAGCATGTGTTTGAAGGTTTGAATGAGAGGAGAATTCTTGCAGGGCTACTACAGTTATCTTTTTCATCACTACAGAATATGCCCTGGGAGCTGTCAGTTACAGTTGGTGAACCATTGGAGAAAGGAAATTGCTTGAACATCACTTGATACAACCTAAGGATGGTACCAGTGAGACAGTGGTACCTTCTACCCTGCTATGGGTATGTACTGTGGGGTCAAGTGCCAGAGTGAGGGCTTGCAAAAGGCTCAGAGTGCTGTGGGTTCCTTATGCTTTGTGATATTTCCCAGTACACGTGAGGTTGATGCTATGACCATGAAATATGGGGATTCTCACACATTTATATTTGTGTGTTCTCCTAAGATATGAAAGTTCTTATTCCATGTGATTAAGTCCAGCAATTGAAACTTCAGCCTGAAATTCCAGATTAATGTCTAGCCCACCAGGCTACTAGGCATTTGAGGAAATTGAAGGGTTTTCTAGTATCTCTTATTGACCCTGCTACTTGCTATATGTATAAATAAATATCCTTCAGAACAAATATCTGATCTTTCATCTCCTGTACCCAAAAGCAGTGCTGAAACTAATCTCTCTTATTCTCTCTCAATGCATTTTTAATACAAAGTGGAACCCTCTGAAAGGAAAGTTACATCCAGAGTAGTTGAAATGTGTGATGAGCAGGCCACTCATCTAACAATGAAAAATTCTGCAGATTAAATTCTTCTGAATCCCACAGAAGAGCATCTTCATACTGATCTCTCACCTCCTTAAAACTTCAGGCTACCAGCTGTTCTTGTGCCTAAAGAGCTTTCCTGTTTTGATCATAAATTCCACCACTTTGGAAACTAAATTGTGAATACTTGCAATTTAAGAATTATAACCTACAAAAATATTTTTCCATCAAATAAAATTCCCCAGTGGAAAAAGTGCTGGCCAGTGAAATTTATGCAACTATAACCTCACTGCTTCATATTTTAAACAGACTACCACTGTGCTGACAAATCATACACATTGCACATAAGTGCAGAGTTAAGTCCATTGTTTACAAGATGCTACTAAAATGCACTGCTGAGGCTATTGGATAGGCATTTTGTGCTCATGTTATTCAGCAAATGCCTTCTGTATTTCCTTGGGAAAACAGCCATTGAGTATATCCTTGTGGATAATTTGACAATTACACTAGTCTCAAAAGACTGAGTGCATGTAGGACCCCAAAATATCATAGAATATTTAGAAGTGTGATAACAAATGCCCGAAAGTCACACCCCCAATCTATGTTTGTGACAGTTAACTCTCAGATTAACACTGGCAAGACACTGACCATCTCTTGATGAGTTTTTGAGTGCCAAGTCTTCAACAGTGAAGAACTGACTTGATAGTCCACGGAAAACTTGAGCAATACAATTCTTCCTAATGCCTTTCAGGTGAGTTTTCACCTTCTCTGCTGGTTTCTTTTTCAACCAATTGTAAGTGAATAACTATTCACTAGGACTCCAGAGGAAGAGAGGTGGGACAATGAATCTGGATAGAAACAGGCAAAATAACAAGTAAATATACCTAAGGCAGCCAATTCCATTTGGAAGCATTAGCCAGCACGGTTCGACTTTTAAACAGCAGTTTCTAGGTGCCTGCTTGTCTACAAATCCTTGATAAGAGGATGGGAAAATTAGTTTTGCAGAAGTCTGTCAGTCTTTCAATAATATTTATGCCTAAGACTACAGACCTTTTGAAAGCCCTCTTGAGCAGCAAGGCAGGGGGACAGTTGTTCACTAACCTCTGCACAGACCAGAATGTGGAGCGCATGAGATTTATGGGAATTAATTTTATATCCTGAGACAAGTCTAAAAAGCTCAACCTACATAATTAAATTTGATATTGAGGTTACTGAAGAAAAGACATGCAACAGGATGCCATCAGGATATATTGCCAATTTTTATCAGATCCTGGAGTCTGTGTCTCAGGAAAATTCTTTATTACTCATGCCAGCAGCCTGTTAGTAAAACAGAGGAAAGGTTCCTGCTGTACTGGAGGTGCAACAATTCTGCTGAGATGCTACTGACTGGTGTTTAAAATGCAACAGTTGGAAATACTAGGTTGGATGCAAGGTGAACTTGAACTTGTTATACAGCACATAAAAGTCACTTTTGATTCAGTCTAGATAAATGCTGTAAACCACTAATTATTACCTGATCCATATGTGTAGTCATACTCTGCCTTTCTCTGTCCAAACTGCATCCTTAGAAGGTACATATACAGATCAAAGAAAGAACTGTCATTAAAAACAGATAGCTCTTCCAGTTTCTGGAGGCAGTGGAAAGGAAAGACTGTAAATATAACTCCACATTTATCAAGAGAAAATATTATTCCCTCGTTCATCTCTTCTTCAGTTTAAATATTTGGTTGATTTTTTTTTTAAGTATTGTCTCATTTCCCTGTAGTGTAATATCCATAGAACATTTGTGGGTCTTTAACATTTTGTTATAATTAAAGGGATTTATTTTGCTCACAAAATGTCGAGATGCATCCATGACTCCTAAATCTGCTGAAAAGTAGAACTAAAATATTGGTCTCACTGAAGTCCATGCTCAAACTACCATAAAGACAAACACGTTTCTGTCTAATGAGAGGGGAGCCATGCATCTTCTAAAAGGGCTAAGTACAGTATTGCCAAAACAGAATATAATTAATCAGTGATTTCTACTTTTTTATGACGTGTAAGTTATTATCTAGAACAAAGTATATTATTCTGGTCATTTGCAATAAAAAAACCCCATAGCTGGTTCAGACATAAAATGTTAGGATAAAGACTGGAAAGGCAAACCCCTCCAAAGAAGTCTGGTTTTCTTTAGCCCAGCAAGACAAAAGCTGTGAGGTGATGTCTCCTGTTTCTGAAAGTGCATTGCAAATATAGGAAGGCAAGACTAGTTAAATTAAAGGATGAGTCTGGCACAGAAACTAACTGTGTAAACACAATTAAGCTGTGAATTACGGAAGGGTTTCTAACCTTTATAAAAATGACATTTTGAACAGCCATCCAGTAGTAGCAAGGAGATTAAAATCCCAGTTTCTAATATGGAACTCAATAAATTTATAAAGTCATGTGTGTGGTTGCTTGAAAAAGTAGAAGCCTTAATTTATGATGCAGGAGATTCCTTTCAGACCTATGCAAAACATGTATCTCATGGCTATAAAAATATATTTCTGACAGACAAATTTTCTGGGGTTTTGATATTCTAGTGCAATTGTGTGTATGTTTATTAATTCAGGAACTAGCACAGATTTAATAGTCTTGTAAGCATCAAAATAGGTATAGCATTTCTAAAACTAGCATTTTTTAATGACAAGATAATAAAAAAAAAAGAAGCCCAAGAAAAAATGCGGGATGCACAATTTTTTTGTAGGTACTGAAAACCCTTCATGCTTTGGCCACTGAGTAAACAATCTGTACAATGCTAGTATCAGTCTGGTTCAAATCTAAGTATGTCCCATCTTATCATGCTTGACTATATGCAATGAATTTTTAATGTGTTGTTTGCTTTTGACCAAATAAAATTTAGTGTAAGGCTTTTCTCAGTCAAATGACAAACGTCTGCAAATCAGGAAAACTTCCTTTCAGTGATCTTACCAACAAAGGCTCATTAAGACTGTGGAAAATCTCCCCATACAATGTTCTGCCATGGCACTGTTTGATCCTGGGGACTGAAATAGGGTCCTGAGTCATGGACAGAGCTGGGGGAGCCAGCTGGGGTGGGCAGGGACAGGCAGATCCCCAGGGCTCTGGCATGGTGTAATTTCCCTTCCTTTTTCTGCCCATGAACATCTGAATGCAAGTGAATGAACAGGAAAACAGAAAGCCATGCCTCAAATTCCTTTTGTGCACTGGTGTGAGTAATCAACACTGAAGAATTACTGGGAAAACCTTGTTTTCTGCTTTTGCTGGCATATAGCAGCAGAGAATGCCAGTCTGATGTTGCATTTGTTCCCCATGGACTCCTCTCTTCTAGTTCCACCTCTGCCCTTGGAGTTTTTTTTTTCCACAACATCCACTGTCTGGACTGCTGGGACCTTCCTAACTACATGAAATCTTTATATTCTTCTGAACAGCAGAAGAGCAGTGCTTGCTTAGCTTGAATGAGACAGGTATTTCCTCTTTGTTTCTTGGAGAAAAAAAGGAATCTCATCAGTGTCTCTTCTCCAGTTATGAACCATTCCTTTTCCAAAATTTTATACTGTTTTTCATTTAAAAATGATTTTCAGAAACTGGTAATGAAAACTTACTTCTCTGCACTTCAGTGGGAGTCTTTCTATGAGCACTCTTTTGTTTACCTGCTCCTCTTGCACTGTCAGATTCCCTGTCCTGTTATCAGATCAGGGCATTAAGCAGCAGATCACATTTAATGGATTTTGACAGACCTCAGTAGCTGGTACCTCCTACAGTGACAACCCCAGAGACAAACACAAGGCTATGACAAGGTTTAACATCTCTGTGTTTAATCACTAGAGCTCACATAATTCCTCTGCCTACTTGACATGAAACCACTTGTGTGATAAACAATATGCTTAGTTAAAGACTGAAAAAAAAAAAACCAACTCCTTCCAGAGTAACTTTGGAAAATGCTTTCACGTATTATATTCTATACATTTCACTTGGTCATCATGGAGGAATCTGTTCACCCACAATATTCTTGAATTTTGGCATTCTACATCCCTGGACTCAGAGAAGCTAGCCAAGGATTTCTGCATCTTTTAAGTCAAGTTTTGACAGTCCCACCCCACCTTGGTGCTGTGCAGCAGTGTAACAGGAGAAAAAGTAAACCTTTGTGACAAGCTTTATGCAAAAGATTTTGAAACCAATTGTACAGCTGAAACTTTAGAATTCTTTCCCATGTTTTGAGCAGCCTCTCTGGGGTAGAGCCACTTTGCTGGCCATTGTCAGGCGCCTCTCCCAACCAGTGGCTTTGGTCAGCAGGTCAGTTAGAGGCACATTGCATCAACTCTTAACACAGCAGAGGCATACAGGTCGGTTAATAAAGAGTAGGGCAAGAAGATCTGTGAAGCACTGAGCCTGATTACATGTCAACAAAGAAAAAAGTCTATGGGCATTAATTTTTTTTAACAAAAAAGAAGAGTAATTCCCACTCATTCAGGATATGACCTCAAAGAATGACATTTATTTTTACATAGCTAAGTGTCCTTTGCTTGAAACACTGAGCATCTTCCCACTATTATCTTTTAGTCAGCAGTAAAAGATTGTCTTTTGAAAGAGATCAAAAACCTGCTATTAGAATTTCTGGTTTCCAGTTGTTTAAAATGCATTATTTAACACTAACACTCTACTGGAAGTACACTGTAGTAGTAAAAAAACCTCCATATATCTAGATACATATGATACTTGGAAAAAGCTATTTATAAATTTGACACTTTTATGAAGCCATAGCCACCTATTTTGGCAATTATGATGTCCAGTGAAAAGAAATGCACTTCTTTTCATATAAAAGAGAAAAGAATTGAAGTCCCCCAGACTAGGGACTGCACAGTAAAAGAAATCATTGCAGCTGTTCAAGTAACATCACGATTCTTCAAAGATTTTATTAATATATTTGTCACGGGCATAATGATTTTTCTCCTGCTCAAGTGGAAATTAAATTTCTAAGCAAGTTACAGCACTATTTAAAAAGAGACGGGGAGATATGCAAAGTTTCAGGGGTAAAACGTCCACCCGAGCTAGCTGCAAATATAAGCCTTCTGCAGATCATTAATAAAAGTAATAGTTGTTCATACATGATTGCCTCATTATAATAGTGACATTCCAATTAATTGTTTCTGCACCTTTCAAATTGAACAAATTTTCTTTTGACATTCTTTATTGTGCCCTTTATATTCTCTTGTAAAAGAGAAAAGCCCTGATCTGCTCGAAAAGAAAACAAGTAGGAAGTTTGCAGGTCCTATTTTTTCAAGTAAGGTAGTGGATTTTCTCTTTCAGAAGAAATCATAAGGAGCATAAATCATATTTTTACTCAACCAAGAGCAATCGTATTTTTCAGCATCTGAACACATCCCAGATTTGTGCATTTCCCTTATCAAGTGCAGTTCTTTAATTACTGTTTGGTATTTGACTTCTGTAGGAAAATTGAAAGCTATGCAACATGCATTAGAGATGTATCATTACAAGGCTGTACCTTTACACCTATGTAATATGATTTGGTGTTCTTTTTCAGCTAGGATTTGAAAATAGTTAGAAAATAAAAAAAAAAAAAATAATTAGGTGTAATAAAATACAAGTTTCAGTAATTTATTTGGCTTCCAGTTTCAACCTAGTGCTTGCATGCACACTTTTGGGTGTGCAGGACACTAACACACTGACGGTTTTAAAGGGAATTATTTAAAGTGTCTTAAACATGGCCTTCTTCACACAGTTTCCCTTGGCAGACAGGACAAACAAATATTTGAACTGTCAATGTGCAATATCAGCAGCCCATTTCACTATCCAGATATTTATACAATAACCAAATGTACATTTAGAATTGGTTTCAGTAAAAGCTGTGATTAAAGACAGATGAAGATTTTATATTTGGTCCAAATCCCTAGACAGACAATATGCAAAATGAAGAACACACTGATGGTAGCAGCAGTATACAAAGCTTGAAAAAGATGACTATATATTAATAATTGCTGTCGCTTAATAAACTATAGTTCACTCAATTTCTGCACAAAAAGTGAAAATCAGCATAGCTAGTTCTGCCATATTACTCTGTCTCTTATGCCTCAGTGTAACTGAATCTCCTCTTATGATGTTGGAGAAGTGATCAACTAAGGTGAAGACTGTTCAGAGCAGTAGTTTCATAGAATCATAGCAGTAAGACTGTGCTTCAAGATACAGCCTTTTCATCCATTCCAATCACATGTATGCATTGCAGATTACAATGAAAAGCATTTATAAAATAGGAAATATTAGATTCAGTTCCCATGCCCACATCAGTAAATGACCAGTGATTATTTTTTCCTGATCACATGATCACCAAGATTTTTCACTGAACCCCTGCTCCTTTCAACACAAAAGATAGATAACGCTCAAAGAGTGAGCAGATGCTGGATTTTTTTCTTTTATCCGCAGAATCTGATGTGTGGCCCCAGGCCCTATTTGCTGCACACTATTCAAATGTCATTCTGAAGACTGAATTATTACTTTCCGCATGGGTATTCCCTACGGCATCTATTATTATTGTATCTGAATACTTCAGAAAGGAGCAGTTAACCATCCTCCACTTTACCTCTGTGAGCTTTCTGTACAGCTGAGCCACTAGTGAACTCCTCAGCAGTGTTTAATGTCTTCATCAATGGCTTGGGCAATGGGGCAGAAAGCATTTTTGTGAGCTTCTCAGGTGACACTAGACAAGGTAAAGCAGTTGATACTCTGGAGGGCAGGACTGCAATACCTCCACAGCCTGGAGGAATGAGCAAGCAGGAACCTCGGCACACTTGGCAAAAGTGAACTGAAAGTCCTTCTCCTGGGATGGAATGAGCCCATGAATGCTGGGCCTGAGTGGACAGGCAGCAGCTCTGCAGAACAGCACTGGTGGAGGAGGTGCAGTCTTTGTGAACAAGTAGAACACAAATCAGCAGCAAGGCCTCCTGGGGATGAAAGGATAGCCACATACTAGGGTGCATTAGCAAGAGGATAGATCAAGGGCAGGGATTGTTTCCTTGTACTCCAGCCTTCCGAGGTTTGGAGCATTTTGTCCAGCTTTGAGCTCCTTGGTATAAAACAAGCATTGACAAACTGGAAAGGATCCACTCCAGAGTTACTAAGATGCCCGTCTTGGTCACCTAGTGACCAGGGGTGCAGAACACTTCATATACAGAAAGAGCCACAGGAAGATTTGTTTGCTTAGCCTGGAGAAGTGAATGTTAAGTATGAATCCAATTGCTGCTTTTAGTTTCTAAAAGGGCAGTTATAGAGAAGCAGAGGAGCACAGTAAAGGACAAGAGGCAATAGTCACAGTCTGCAGCAAAGGGAATTCTGGCTGGATAAGCTGGATAATATTCTTTAGTGTGAGGTCTGTTAAGCACTGCAAAATGTGACTGGAAAAGCTGTTGGAAACCGTCTATTGAAAGGTTTTCAAATCTGAATTGTTTTATAATTCTGTGATTTCCAAATAATTTTCCCTGACTACTGCATAGAAAGGAATGCCATAGAAAGGAATGTTCTTTAGGGACACAAAAAGGAAGAAACATGTCTTTGCAGCCTTGTAATGAGACCAGTTCTCTGGAGGGGAAAACATCTGATTTTACTTCTCATGAAGTACTTCTCTACTATGATATTTCTGGAAATTACATAAACCTGAATATCCTTGGATAGAACTTGCAGAAAATGAATGTAGAGGGTATACAAAATAAAATACAGGTAAATTTCTGTATTAAAATTCCCTTATTTTAAGTAGCTTTTATTTGGATAAGAGCTGCTACCTCTTGCAAGGCAAACAAGTTTTTGACAAGCCCCCCCAAAGTAATTTGTTTCTTTTTGTGTTACAGATAATTTTTCACTAGTTGAATTTTATGCACGTCAGTTTCAAAGTCATCTGTTCTCTGAAGTTCATAAGTTCATAAAACATTTATTAGGATTACGCCAGAGATATTTTTATTAAGGTTAGAAGTATTTAAAGAGCAATCAGTGCAGAACTCTAAACAGTAATAAATTATTTTTTAAAGGTATGAAAAAGATGCTTTCTTTAGAGCAAACACAGTAAATCTTTCTATCTTTGCTAATCTAATGTGGTATTTTAAACTCATACAACAATGAAATAAGATTAATTTTCTAAGGTAATTTTGAAGTGGCCAGCACAAATATATAAAGATTATATAGCAATTTATGATGTGTCATGGGGCCAGCTGTAGTCAAATATCACATTACAGGCCTGCAGAGAGGATGCTGGTGAAGGAATTCCACTCCCAGGTTATCCATACTGTCTCCCATAAGATGCTCAACAGAGGAAAGAGCAACATCGTGCACCTGGGGAGGAACAACCACAGGCACCACATATATGCTGGTGGCTGCTCGTCTGGGAAGCTTCTTTGCACAACAGAACCTATGGGTCCTGGTGAACACCGTGTTGAACATGACCCAGCAGCATAATCTTGCAGTAATGAAGTGCCAGTGTTCTGGGTTACATAAATGGAGCATCACCAGCAGGAGAAGGGAGGTGATCCTTTTCTCCTGTTCAGCCCTGGTTAAGACACATCTGGGAGTCTGAATGAAGGTTGTAAGGACAAACTGTGGCTGGCCTCACTCGATCTGTTCAGCCTGGAGAAGAGGAAACTGAGGACTGAAAAGAGACCTCGTTGCAGTTACAACTTCCTTGTGAGGGGAAGAGGAGGGGCAGGCACTGATCTCTTCTCTGTGGTGACCAGAGACAGGACCTGAGGGAATGGCCTGAAGTTGTGTCAAGGGAGGTTTAGGTCGGATATTAGAAAAAGGTTCTACACCCAGAGGGCAGCTGGGCTCTGGAAAGGCTCTCCAGGGAAATGGTCGCAGCGCTGAGATAGACAGAGTTCAAGAAGAATATGGGGCAATGCTCTCAGGCACATGGCATAATTTTTGGGGTTGTCCTGTGCAAGAGCAGGAGCTGCACTTGATACTTGTGGGTCCCTTCCAACTCAGGACATTCTGTGATTCTATGTTTCCCTGATACTGTATATCATTCTGGGCTTCTCAGTACAAGAAAGACATGCACATAATGGAGAGAATCCAGCAGAGTGACAAGGATGATTAAAGGACTGGAGTATCACTCTTATGCTGAAAAGTTGAGGAATCTGGGACTGCTTAGCTTAAAGAAGGCTCAGGGGAATCTTATCAATGTATACAAATACATGAGGGCGGTCTGTAAGGAGGACAAAACCAGGCTCTTTTCTGATGACAGGACCAGAGGCAAGAGGCACAAAACTGAAACACTGGAAGCTCTGTCAGAACACCAGGAAACTTTTTTTTTTTTTTTACTGTGATGTTGATTGATCACTAGTACAGGTAGTCCAGGGAGGTTATGGAGTCTCCTTGGAGACAGTCAAAAGCCACCTTGACATAGTCCTAGGGAGTTTCCTCTAAGTGGCCCTGCTTGAGTATAGGGACCAGCTGGTCTCCAGAGGTCCCTTACACCCTCAGCTATTCTGTGTTATTCTGTGATTCCATTATTATATTGTTGCCCTATAAGCAAAGTTGGAACTGGTCTTACCGTTAGTGTGTTGTGGAAGTATTTAAACATTACACTAATAACTTTCCAATCACAATAAAATAGTTCTGCTGCATATCTCAAATGCAGGGTCAGTCATGGCATATGTAAGATCTGAGTGTGTACGTAAGTCTGGATGTGAGCAATCATAGCTAACTGCTGAGGCTCAGTGACAGTCAGGGTTTGGATCTAGATCCATGTAGCATGATCAGGGAAAGCTGATCCAGAATCTGGAAAATCCAAAATCCCTGGCAAGACCCCACTGTAGTCAAAAATTCTATTGAAGATAACCAGCAAGATCTTAAGGCAGAATTCAGGAGGCAGGAAAAAAAGAGCAAGATGAGTAAACACAGCTTCCATCAAATGGCTCTGTCAGACATCAAACAGCTGATAGGTGGGTGCCCACCATGCGAGCTCACACTTCTTCAGTCTAGAGCCTGCTTGAACTTCACTGCTAAGGCAAAGCCTTTCTCTGTGGGAGCTTTGTCGGAACCATTTTGGTGCTTTTTTGAGCTCAAGTTTCTTTATGAATCAAGGTACCGTGACATTCAAAAGCAATGAATTCAGTTCTTTATTTATTTCAGTCAGTAATTTCAGTCTCTCCAAATAAAAAAATAAACCCACCTTCAAACTGAGCTCAGCCATGCATTATCCAGTTTCCTTTCTACCCTCATTCTTCTAATTCACCTCTTTTATCTCATTCACTGCATTTAGCAAATTTGAAGCCTGTCTCAACAAACATCTATGCAGAAACTCTATTTATATTTCTTGTGTCTGCAGTAATGGAAAATACTCTGCTAGACAAACAGAAAAGTGAATCCATATCTACATTTTATGATGTGCTTATGAATTATAGGAATGTGTAAGATTTGCCTTCATCATAATGGAAAGATAAATTTGTCCTCCAAGGTATCCGTGTTACCGAGTACTTCGTGAAAATATAAAAAAAGTCATAAGGGAATTGAAAAAGTCCTGAAGTTTTTCCTGCTGGCATATTTTTTAAATCACTTTTGAATTTCCTTAGCTTCAAAAGGACAGTCCAATCTGGCCTTTTATTCTGCTGAGTAACCAGACATATTAGCCTTCACAATCTGACCTTTTATCTCCAGAGACCTGTTTCTTGCAAGTATAAAGGTGTTAAAAGAAACCTTCAAGGAACCCATATATTTCTTTTGGTTCACATTTCATAGCTCCAATACAGTTCTTAATTGGTAAAATAGATTTTATTTTTATTATTATTTCTTTCCCTGTCTAAGGTTGTAAGCTAGCAGCATATGAGCTTTATTGTTTCCTTTGAGAAAATGCTGTTTTAGTCATTTGAAGTCTGTCAGGTTCTGCCTGCAGCCCCCTGAGTTTAGCATTTAACAGGAATTTTCTAATTTTAGATCTCTCTCAAGTCTGTGACCAGCAGGTCCTTTTGCTCCTCCCTTCCCTCAATCCAATCCAAAGCTGTATTAACAACTTCCATTTATGCAGTTTCAGATGTTTTCCAAGCAATATCTGATTTTCCACCACGTATAGCTTTTGCATTTTCCCTCTGTCTCCTCTCTCAAAAAGTCTCCAGTCTCATTAAGGTGCTGTTTATTCTGTAGACAGAGAGATTTCAGTGCCATCCTGAAAAGGTATCTAGACAGTGAGTGGGTTCAAGGGAAGACTTCAAGTAGAAGAGAAATCCACTGAGAGCCATGAAGGCTTCAGCCACTGCAGGGGACTACACAGACCTTTGGTCTGCTGTAGTATGATTCTGATTAGGATCACACCAAATTAAAGTCCCAGATATTCAAAGAGCTTTATGTGGAGTACCATCAAAGGATGCAGAATTGCATTGAATTTAGAGGGCTGCGGGGGAGTTTAGGTTTCACCTTTGAAGATCACATAAGGAACTGAACCACAGCAGTATAAGAACAAGTGTTTAATCATGGTGTATGTGAAAAGCAGAATGGTCCTTCACATAGGGTAGTATACACAGCTTCCATTGTTTCTTTTCCCTCTGGAAAAATAGAAGTTTTGTTTTAGTTTTCTGTGTTTTAGCCCTCTGATAGACATATCTGGGCAGAGGCACAGATGATGAAGGAACTCTTGGGGGAGGGCTGGGTTTGCCAGGAGCTGCCACCTGTCCCACAGTGCCTGGGGGACAACCCACTGGGGATCTGCAGCCGTCTTTTTCCTCTCCTCCACGGCCAACCTGGGCCACTAGAGAAAGAGGGGACAGGAATATAAAGACTGCCCCTGGTTTTCTGCTTCTCACTGGCTACCTCCAGGTCCGAGGAAAGGGACTGGAGGACGAGGAAATGGAACTCTACAGGCCAGGGGCTGCTGAGGTGTAGTGCTAAGAGAAGGATAACCATGCCCTGGGCAAGGGGCCTGCAGAAAGTGCTGGCAGAAGCCCAGAGGACTGATTCTGTCACTGTTTGGGCTACCCAGGCAGTTCCCTAGGCATGGCTGTGGGACTAGGTGGGCTCAACCTTCAGCTGCTCTACCCTGTGCCCTTTCTCCAAGGAGAGTCTCACTGAGAGGTGTTGAGCCTTGGCTGGCCACTAGTTTGGCCTGGAGTGAAAGCAAGGTGCTGAGTCCAAGGGCAACCTGACGAGACAGCAAAAATTCAATCCTTAAGTCTGCATTTAGGGTTTTATTATCAGGGAGGGTTTTTTTCAGGGTTTTGACAATCCAGTGAACTGGTTTTGGTGCTGATGAGGTGTTTCCTTCCTTTCACACGAGGCAGTACTCTTGCCTGTGTCACAGACTGCTGAAAGCACTAGACTGATGACACCAGCGAGTAACATTTGTCGATATTACCTTAGGAGGGATTAATTTAAGCTTCCTCATATCACTAAATCTCCTTCTATCACATCTCAATTTAGCTATAATTGATCTCTTCTGTCTCTAAAGAGCATACTGTAGAATAATCTATATTATATCTGTGTTAAAATACACACCTCTTTTAGTCCTAAGCCCTCCTCCCTAGTTCTCAGAATGTCTTTGTTTACTTTCACTACAGCAGATGTTGAAAAATCTGCATTTCAGTCCAGCTGTGGGACTGCTCTCTTTGCTACAAGGGCCCTAGTCCTAGCATAAAACAAAAGAATGATTTGTTCCATAATCAGTAACAGAGGATATATAACACCCCCTTATCATCCTGCTATATTACTTTCATGACTGCCATGGGTCAAAGTCTCCAAAGGGTATTTTCTTGTGCAACAGCACTAAAACAGAGGTATTTCTACTTGCATCAAGCTACATTTTACATCTCTCAAGTTCTCTCTTGGCATGTACACATGGCAGAATTTATATAACAACATGACTAAGAGAGCCAGCATTTTATCCTACAGAGTTATCTTCAACACTAGTCCCTAATCAAGCATACTGTGTCAGCAGCACTGCAAATTAAAAAGATACATACTATGGTAGGAGGAGACATGAGACCTGGAGCTCTAGCAATAAGCTCCATTTCACAGTGCAGTTCTACACAGAACAGCAGTTGTAAATTGTCTGAACTACTGATGTAAAATAGAGCTACAAAGGTATAGAATATTTCATAAATGTCTTTAGTATTATCCAGTGCTGGCCCACATGACCACCAACAATAAAAATAATAGTGGTAAATCATACTTCTGGAAGACTTATTATAAAGCTGGTTCCAACCTTCAGTTCTAAACAAAATATAATCCTGCACATTTTGTTAGTGTTTTATTTGGTATAAGAGCTACTTTCAGGATGTGCCACTTGGCTAGCATTTTTGCCTCATTACCAAGAACAGCAACCATGCAAAATAATTTTTTGAAAATTGCAATTCTGTCATTAGAACTTTTATGTGAAAATACCACTACTGCAGTGACAGTGGTGTGGGTTTTTTTACAATCTGGATTATAATGCCTGCAAATTCAAGTAATACAATACTCACACTGAAACCTCTAAGGATGTTTACTTTTTTAAAAGTGAAGTGGGGCAGCAGGACAGACTTCAAAATTTAAAAAGGCCCAGGAGTGAATACACTGAACCCAGGGGCTTTACCTTTCGGCTCTGTGAAGAACAAGTTCATTGATTTGAAAGATTAAATGGAATTTGCCTTTTTGCACATTACATTATAAAACAAGTTGAATATTTCAACTAGTTCAACTATTTCTAGCACAAATAGAACTATTACTGCTGTTTAACTCTGTATCTGTAAATACTAAACTCTTGTCCTCTAAAAAAGGCTTTGCATTTTCTCCTTATCTGCTGGGATTGACAGTAATCCCAGACAGAATATTACTGTTTAAACATGGCTGATTAAAAGCCTGATAAACTTTGGGATATTTTGAAACACTCACTATAAATTTTTGTTTCATGTCAATTTTTAAAAACTTGTTTCTGTAGTGCTATTGTGAGTTACCATTTTTAATATTTTCTTACTAGTGCTGGCAGTCATGTATAAATAGACATGATTTGGATTCAGTCAATCTGTGTCACTGCCGTGGAAAGCAAATTTAATGATAGAATGTTTCCGTTAATTTCTTTTATCTCTAAACTTTTATTGTCTGTCTTGCTTACTTTTTACTATTATTTTTCTCTCAGGAAGAAATATGATCAAAATTACATTAGGCTTAGTCCTAAAAGATTTTGAACACCTATAATTTTAATTTAATTTATCAGAATCTGACAATACTTGGCACCATTTATCATGCCCATCAAAGAAGAGACAGAGAGGTTTGGCAGAGCAGTTGATTGAGTTTCCTTTTGTTAATGAAAACAATACTGCTGACAGTCCATTAAAAACATTCAATTTCTTTTTAATATTCCTGGAGTAGCAAGAATAAAGCCAGAGGGAAAGCTGAAATTGGAAGAATTGTTTTAGACTTCACTTCTCTCGTTTGTGTTTAGACTTACAAGGCATTGGGTCCTCTTGGATTTTTTTTTTATTTTTTTATTCTGATATCTGTGACAGAAGATAAAAGGAGGAATGGAAATACCCCAGAAACTTGCTTTGAACATTCAAAAGCAGCTCCACCCAATTTGTTCTGTATAAACTTGTAACCCACATTAAAAAGATAATTTTTAGGTTTTGTTCCTTCTGGAAAACAGATCTGAGTGTCCAGACTTACCTACCACACAAGTGTTCAAAACTACATTTTAATACTTTAAAATAAAATGTGAATTTTAAAAGTAAATCTAAAAAAAAAACAAAAAACACTTAGACTTTAATTATGTGATGCACTGAGTTTTGAGTCATCATGATAATTCATTTGTATTTTTAGGGGGGGTTCTGCAGTTGCACAGAATGGCAACATTTTTTTTTCTCATTGAAAAACAATTATTAATATAGCCTGCATGTGCAACTTGAGATCAGGCTTTTGCAGCAAAAGTGCATACCTAGAAATAAGCTTTTTGTTTCACATGCCTTCCATTCTCCTCACAGCATTTTAGCAAAAATAGGAGAAGCAGCTATATCTTCCTGCTCCATTTGCCAATGATATATATTCTGAAATTTAATCCGAAAATATATTAGGTGTTAATTTTTATTTGCTTCACTGTTTTGCTTTTAAAACAAAGAAATCTAATTAAAGGTGTAATATGTACACTACAGAAAAGCCTCAATTATGCCAGTCAAATTGAAAAGAAAATTGTGTGTATAGATGTAACTGTCTGCCCTATTTCCTCTCAGTCCTCCCACCATATGAACCCCAGAATATATAAAGATGATGTTCTGCCCTGCTCTCTCTGATACTGTTTCTTGCAGTCCTGTCGCAGTCTTTCCCTCCGTGATGGGTACCCAAAACTAATTCACAGCTGAGTGGTAACATTTGCTAAAAAGATAACCTTGAACTCTGCTTACCTGCCAAACAGTATTCAACAAATCTGTTCCATATCCTCTCTTCAGTTTTTATTGTCTCTGAATCTTTGCATTTGTGTAGTGATTGGACAAAATAGAGAAAAAGGAGAGGTTTATTAGTATAAACAAAACCTATGTAAATTATTCATGGAGATTCACCATATTCAGTTGCCAAAGCCTCACTCTTGTTTTATTTAAACTTTTTTAATAGTAATAATAAGATTTCAATGCAAATGAACCTATTCTAAATTAAGGCTCACTTCTCAAATACTTACTGCAAATAAGAAGCACACACCCTATCCTCTTACTGGGCTGAATAATAATGTGAAAACAAAGGTAAAATAGATAAATCAACTCAGATTTAATTTATTCATTAAGTATCACATATGTCCACACATGATTCTTATTTATGTTAAAAAGCATAAACAGAGACACTATGAAATTAACACAATAGCAGCACATTACAATGAAAATCAAAGATTATTAAAATTGCTAAATTGATTTTTTTTTTCTTCTTTAGGAAGCAGTTAAAAATATTGCAATTTCTTCCAGGGTTCAGAAAATTAAATAGTGGTTGTTATTTGGGTTCTATTGTTTGGAGGCTTTACCTTTTTTTTTTCCACTCAGTGAGAAATTGTGTCAAAATCAGAGAATACAAAGTGGCTAACCAGTGACTCAGCAGGACTATTTATTCTCCTTTATTGCTGTGGCAAGCAATACTTGCTAAATTTTTTTCCTCAAAAAACTTCTTCCTTTTTCCTTGAATTAATAACCTAACATGAAGACTGTGAATATGTGCTTGTTTTTTTTTTTTTTTTCCTTAATTTATTTGCAGGCCTGGAATCCCTCCATTTGGGAGTTTCAGTAATACTACTTGTGGGCACAAAGAACCATCCAGAAATCAGGATGTTTTAATACTAGAGGAGAATACAATTTTAAGCACCACAGAGTACAGTATTAATGTAAAGAAGCAGGATATATCAAACAAAACTTCATCCAGAGACTGCAGATGAAAAAACTGTGGAAGAAAAATCTCTATAATTGTATGATGGACTTGATTGGTTTAAAAGCTCTGACTGATAATAGAGAATATAGCTACAACAGAAAAGAAAAAGCTCTGTACTGAAATAGGGAAATTTGTTCATAATAAATGTTCACACAGAGATTTTGCCATCTTGATTATGAGCGGTGCAGGACATGAGGACACATTCAAAATACAATGTCTGGGGGAAAAAATATACTCTATTAAAATGCTGACACAAACTGTATCCTTTAAGGTTGCTCTTAAAATAATTCCTTAGGTTTATTGAAGAGATACAAAATGAAATATTTTTTATTTATACAAAATTTTGTTTCACCCCAATGTGAACCTAAAGAAAAGATCCCAACTTTATGAAAGCTCTGGCTTCAGGACTTATTTAAAATTTATGCCAATGTGAATTTCTCTGAAGTAAATATTTTAGGTAGAAAATGTATCATCTCTCCATGAGCACTGGCATTATTCTCTTCATCTCTGTCTCAGCAAAGTGAAACTCTAGCCCTTATCAGCAGAACTAGCTTCTGGTTTTCCTGACATGTTTCATCTTTCAGAAATAAAAAATACTGCTTTTCTTCATACAGAAAGACTTTTTTCTTTTTCTTTTTCTTTTTCTTTTTCTTTTTCTTTTTCTTTTTCTTTTTCTTTTTCTTTTTCTTTCTTTTTCTTTTTTTTCTTTCTTTCTTTTTCTTTCTCTTTTTTTCTGTAGAAGTGTACACATGCACATGCACACATATTGAAGAAAAGTGTTACATATAGACAGGATAGGCAACAGTAAAACTTACTAGTCTCTTAGATCTAATTATTGCAAAAATTTTGACTGCAGCTGGCAAGACCAGGTTACTTTTTTTCTCCCCTATCTTTCTTTAATTTCTTTCTTCTGACAATGTTGAATTTTCCATCAGCTATGTTGAAAGCATGGAATTTTTCCAGCATTTCTCTGCCATTAATGTTAAGGCAAAGGTGAATTAATAAATATTTATTTTCCTTTTTTTTTTTTTTTTAATTTTATTATCTAGTTTCTCTAGTTTCACTTTGTTTTGCTTGTATAGTACTGGAGAATTCTGTACTGATGTATTTTAAATTTTAACTTTAGTACTATTTTTAATAATCCCTCTGATTTCTCTCTTAAAATTTATTTTCATTCCTTAGCATCTACAGCAAACAATTTTTCAGAGGTTACGGTATTAGCAGTACTCTCTTCTGCTGAATTATTGTGAATCTCTTGCAGTATATACATTTTTAAGTATAGGAAATTTTAAAGTTACAGATTGAAATGATGCAATTTAAAAACTTTTAAGGCTGTTTTTTTTAAAACCATGAAGTGTCTTGGAAAGATCAAAATCTGTACTTAGACTTTAAATTTCAAGTAACACCTTAAAATTTAAGTTGACACAAGTTTGGTGAAGTTTTAACACTCAGTGACTCCATTATGATCTTAACAAAACTTTAACTGAAATTTTTGCGTCTACTCAAGACGCATCCCCAAGGACAATTGTATAGTTACCTTGGATTCACCTTACATGAAAAATTTGAAACTTAAGGAAAAAAAAGGAACACAGCACTGGGAGGATGTGTCTATCACACATGTCCTGAGAAAGAAGTGGAATCTAGAACTAAATGTACTGTAGTTTCACAGAAACTTTTACATATAGTTATAACAACAAATCTGTTGAAATTATTGGACACCAATTTGTGAAGAAATCAACCATCTCTAGGAGAAGTGAGTATTATTAAAATTAGAGCTAACTTTACAGAAAGCTATTATTAATTGCTATCCAAATTGAATTTGATATGGCAGAGTCTGAAATATTAGCTCAAGAAACCACAGAGCATGTCCGTCTATTAATTCATTAGGAGTGCAATTGCCTAAACACTGGCAGAAAAATCATGGTTAACAGCATACAGCTCACTGGAGCTACTCAGCACCAGCTTTACAGCATTTCCTTTACATTAAAACAAAGCAATGCTTCATGATGCAGGTCATCAGGTCTTCTGGATTCCTCATAAAATATTTTTAGAGATATAAGTGTAAAACAAATGGATATTTGGTGACACCTGTTTTGTTTCTTTTTTACTACAATCAACACTATTACAACACCAAAAACCACAGTGTGTTATTAATCTGCCTGGAGGCTGATCTCTACAGTATCAGTGAACCAGTTGCCAAAGACCTTTATAATCAGTAGAGTGCCAAAGGTGTACATAGAACATGCACTCCCATCCTAATTAGGTCAAATGCCTAATGTAAACCTTAACATGTACATTTGTTTCTCCTCAATAAGAAAACCTAAGGTCATTAGATTGGGGATGGATTTCCTAAGCAGAAACACTTAATATTAAATGACATAATTGCATTTTACTGTTTATATACATTTGTTTGCATAACTTTTGTCTTGTTTGACAGACATTTGCACCCCTGTTTTACGATTACAGTCTAATCAGGTAAAACTGTGTAGAAATCCAGGGGCCACTGGCTTCTTTGTTTTGAATGTTTTTAATGTTTCTCCAGTTACAGAAAGCAGAATATGTTTAGTGACTTATACTGGGATAACCTGATTTTGAATTATACAGAATATACACGTGAATATTTTTGATATAAACAAGAATTTCATAATGCTAGTGAGAAATATTAACAATTTTCTAAATGCAATTTCCTCACCCCTTTACTTACATACCTACCAAAATATATAGGTCTTCAAAAAAGTCACTGTGTATGGAAAAACACAGAGGGAATTGTTGCCTATTGTTTATGTGTTTCTATATCCATGGCATTTCTGGTGGGTTGACCTTGGCTGGACACTGGGTACCCACCAGAACCACTCTCCTCAGCTTGACAGGGGAGAGAAAATACAATGAAAGGCGTGTGGGCTGAGATAAGGACAGGGAGAGATCACTCACCAATCACCATAATGGGCAAAACAGACTGGACCTGGGGAAATTAGTTTAATTCAAATCAATTAGATCAATTCAAAACTGGAGTAGGTTAATGAGAATAAATCCTTTCCCCCCCCACCCTTCCCTTCTTCCCTGTCTCAAATTCACTTCTGAATTCTCTACCTCGTCACCTCAAGAGTTTCAGGGAGATGGGGAATGGGGCTGAAGTCAGTTCATTCCACATTGTCTCTGCTGCTCCTTCATCCTCAGGAGGAGGACTCCTCACACTCATCCCCTGTTCCAGTGTGGGATTCCCTTTCATGGGAGACAGTCCTCTATGAATGTCTCCTACACAAATCATTCCTGCAGGCTGTAGTTCACAAACTGCTCCATTGGGTTCACAAACCTTTCCATAGGGTGCAGTCCTTCAGGAACAGCCTGCTCCAGGATGAGTCTCTCACAGAGTCACAGGTTCTGCCAGAATCCTGCTTCAGGGTGGACTTCCCATGGGGTCATAGCCTACTTCTGGTACCCAGGTGCTCCGGTGTGGGGTCCTCCACAGGTAGTAGGTGGATATCTGCTCTACCACAGACTTCTATGGGCTTCAGGGGCACAGCCTGTTTTACCATGGTCTTCACCACGGACTGCGGGGGAATTGCTGCTCTGGAGCCTGGATCACCTCCTCTCTGTCGTTCTTCAATGACCTGGGTGTCTGCAGGGCTGTTTCTCTCATGCATTCTCTGGCAGCTGTTTTTCTGTAGTTTCCTGCTCTTCTTAACTCCATTATCTCAGGTGTTNACATATAGTTATAACAACAAATCTGTTGAAATTATTGGACACCAATTTGTGAAGAAATCAACCATCTCTAGGAGAAGTGAGTATTATTAAAATTAGAGCTAACTTTACAGAAAGCTATTATTAATTGCTATCCAAATTGAATTTGATATGGCAGAGTCTGAAATATTAGCTCAAGAAACCACAGAGCATGTCCGTCTATTAATTCATTAGGAGTGCAATTGCCTAAACACTGGCAGAAAAATCATGGTTAACAGCATACAGCTCACTGGAGCTACTCAGCACCAGCTTTACAGCATTTCCTTTACATTAAAACAAAGCAATGCTTCATGATGCAGGTCATCAGGTCTTCTGGATTCCTCATAAAATATTTTTAGAGATATAAGTGTAAAACAAATGGATATTTGGTGACACCTGTTTTGTTTCTTTTTTACTACAATCAACACTATTACAACACCAAAAACCACAGTGTGTTATTAATCTGCCTGGAGGCTGATCTCTACAGTATCAGTGAACCAGTTGCCAAAGACCTTTATAATCAGTAGAGTGCCAAAGGTGTACATAGAACATGCACTCCCATCCTAATTAGGTCAAATGCCTAATGTAAACCTTAACATGTACATTTGTTTCTCCTCAATAAGAAAACCTAAGGTCATTAGATTGGGGATGGATTTCCTAAGCAGAAACACTTAATATTAAATGACATAATTGCATTTTACTGTTTATATACATTTGTTTGCATAACTTTTGTCTTGTTTGACAGACATTTGCACCCCTGTTTTACGATTACAGTCTAATCAGGTAAAACTGTGTAGAAATCCAGGGGCCACTGGCTTCTTTGTTTTGAATGTTTTTAATGTTTCTCCAGTTACAGAAAGCAGAATATGTTTAGTGACTTATACTGGGATAACCTGATTTTGAATTATACAGAATATACACGTGAATATTTTTGATATAAACAAGAATTTCATAATGCTAGTGAGAAATATTAACAATTTTCTAAATGCAATTTCCTCACCCCTTTACTTACATACCTACCAAAATATATAGGTCTTCAAAAAAGTCACTGTGTATGGAAAAACACAGAGGGAATTGTTGCCTATTGTTTATGTGTTTCTATATCCATGGCATTTCTGGTGGGTTGACCTTGGCTGGACACTGGGTACCCACCAGAACCACTCTCCTCAGCTTGACAGGGGAGAGAAAATACAATGAAAGGCGTGTGGGCTGAGATAAGGACAGGGAGAGATCACTCACCAATCACCATAATGGGCAAAACAGACTGGACCTGGGGAAATTAGTTTAATTCAAATCAATTAGATCAATTCAAAACTGGAGTAGGTTAATGAGAATAAATCCTTTCCCCCCCCACCCTTCCCTTCTTCCCTGTCTCAAATTCACTTCTGAATTCTCTACCTCGTCACCTCAAGAGTTTCAGGGAGATGGGGAATGGGGCTGAAGTCAGTTCATTCCACATTGTCTCTGCTGCTCCTTCATCCTCAGGAGGAGGACTCCTCACACTCATCCCCTGTTCCAGTGTGGGATTCCCTTTCATGGNTGTTCCAGTGTGGGATCCCTTTCATGGGAGACAGTCCTCTATGAATGTCTCCTACACAAATCATTCCTGCAGGCTGCAGTTCACAAACTGCTCCATTGGGTTCACAAACCTTTCCATAGGGTGCAGTCCTTCAGGAACAGCCTGCTCCAGGATGAGTCTCTCACAGAGTCACAGGTTCTGCCAGAATCCTGCTTCAGGGTGGACTTCCCATGGGGTCATAGCCTACTTCTGGTACCCAGGTGCTCCGGTGTGGGGTCCTCCACAGGTAGTAGGTGGATATCTGCTCTACCACAGACTTCTATGGGCTTCAGGGGCACAGCCTGTTTTACCATGGTCTTCACCACGGACTGCGGGGGAATTGCTGCTCTGGAGCCTGGATCACCTCCTCTCTGTCGTTCTTCAATGACCTGGGTGTCTGCAGGGCTGTTTCTCTCATGCATTCTCTGGCAGCTGTTTTTCTGTAGTTTCCTGCTCTTCTTAACTCCATTATCTCAGGTGTTACTACCATTAGTGATCGGCTTGGTCCTGGCCAAGGGGGTTCATCTCGGAGTCAGCCGGCATTGACTCTCTCAGATGTAGGGGGAAGATTTTAGCAGCTTCTCACAGAAGCCACCCTAGTGGACCCTCCTAAAAAAAGCTTGCCGTGTAAACTCAACACAGCATTTCACAGAATTAATTTTCTCTGTAGCAGTCAGTGTAGGGCTATGCTTTGGATTTATTCTGAAATCAGTGTTGGTAGAGATAGAGATGTTTTAGCTATTGCTGAGCAGCACTTACACAGAGCCAAGGCCTTTTCTGCCTCTCACCCCACCCCACCATCGAGAAGGCTGGGGGTGAACAAGGTGTTGGGAGGGGACACAGCGGGGACAGCTGATCCCAACTGACCAAAGGGTTATTCCAGACCGTACCACATAATACCCAGTATATAAAGCTGGGGGAAGGAGAGGGGGACATTTGGGGTGATTGTCTTTCCATGCCACCATTATGTGTTATGGAGCCTTGCTTTCCTGAAAATGGCTGAACACCTGCCTGCAGATGGGAAATGGTGAATGAATTCCTTGTTTTGCTTGTGCACACAGCTTTGCTTTACCTATTAAACTGTCTTTATCTGAACCTATGAGTTTTCTTTCTTTTCTGATACTCTTCTGCTGGTAGAGGAGTGAATGAGTGATGCATATTTGCCAGCTGGAGTTAAACCACAGCAACCTGCAAGACAAAAATAATTCAAATATTTAATTTGCTGTGTAAGAGATTACATGCCTCATGTATTCTGGAAGGCTAAGTTGTGGCTAAAATGGACTGTACCTTGGCTGAATAAAGTAAGATACTGGCATAGCAGTACTGCAAACTGAAATACTGGAGCTCCAGCATGACTTTCTTCCAAATCATTTTATCCCTTTCTCTGAATATAACTCAGAAATTACAGTTTAAATCCAACAAAAGATACTACATATGAATTATCATGTGGAAAGTTATGAAACACTATAGTATTGCACATTTATATTAGGAATGGAAACTTCATGTTTCTGGTTCTATTGATGGAACCATGCCAAATTCATGAAAGTGTGATAATTTCCAAGGTGGCAGAAGAAGCATAACAGTTGAATGAATCTGAAACTACCCTTATAGAAAAAGATCTGTAGAATTAAATAGAGAATAATCACCTTTCTCCAGGAACTGTAAGCCTCTCTAAAGCAAGGATGTAATTCTCTATTAAATTCCATAGACTGGATTAAACCTTGAACAGAAAGAATCTAATTTCTTGTTAAATTTCTTAACTTTGTAGAGGAATTTTTTTATAACTGTGTTTCATTCTACAGAACCTATAGAAATGGATTTTCCACTTCACTAGGCCTTTGGCAAACTGCATTTCCCCACTTAGATAGCAAAAAAAGATCATCCTTTGTAAAAGGAGCATTTATGCTTACACTGACCAAGCTAGTCTCTCTTCCTAGTGTCAAAGGGTGAAAGGAGTAGATGT
The DNA here is from genome assembly GCA_013398275.1 of Promerops cafer. Taxonomy (NCBI): domain Eukaryota; kingdom Metazoa; phylum Chordata; class Aves; order Passeriformes; family Nectariniidae; genus Promerops; species Promerops cafer. The sequence continues at coordinate 494,001 of VZSE01005379.1, read as the reverse complement.
CAGTATGCTGAGATCTTCTGTAGAGGGAGGAAAGAGTACTCCTCACGCAGAGGAATCACAGCCCTTTATACATAATCTCTGCAAGTGAAGGCATATAGGTCACAAAGAGGACTAAAATTTCTGCTGTTCTTAGGACCATGGTTTCCACTAATAATATATATCTAGCTGTGCTTGACTCTAATGGGTATTTCTGGTGAAAGACTTCAGACTGCAGCTATCTTTTGACACACAAGTTTAACCTACACCACTTTGTGTGCATTTTGTCATCGGGATGGTTCTCCAGACTCCTGTGACTGTACTGATGAGAACAGGATAAATACCTCCACCTTTGAGGTTGCCTAGGGTGACTGATACGATGTAAGACCTATGGTTGACGTGTCCTTCCAAGAGGCCAGAAAAAAAATCATAGGAAATCTTAAATTACACCAGTCCTTATCTGTGTATTGTTGAATGAAGCCATAGATTTCCACAGAGTATAGTTCAGTTAGTTCCCATGTTCATCTCTCTGGTGATGGACAGCTAACTCTGGTCTTGTCAATTTGCAAGCTAAATGCCACTACTTTGTCTCATTAGGGACTGTTCAGTTGCCAAAACTTAACTGTTGAGTGCCTTTCAAAATTTTCTAGGATATCTAGTAGATAACTGAGGCTAGGAGATTTGGATCAAAAAGAAACAGAAGATCTATGCTCTTCTGGTCCAGCGTCTAGAAACCCAAGGGAATACCGCAGAGTCTGTGTTTAGCTCACTGCCAATGTTAGGCAGATGTGTTGAAACTGTATAACCTAGTTTATATAATAGAGTCTAAGTATATTTCGAGTTTTGTTTTATTTCTAGGTGTCTGGAAGAATTTTACAGTACATGGCAAAAGAATATGTAAAAGAAATCTTTACTAAAGTCTTCTGGATCAACCATCACTTGTCTGAGAACAAATTCAGACATTTAAGTGGCCCTCCTGTGTTCCTAGCTAAAGAAATTATTTATTATTCATTTAAAGGTTTGTGTTTTTTATATGACACATATTGATGAACCTCTGCTATTAGTCCTTTGGCTAGCATGTATACATGGAAAAGTTAACCATTTTTTACTTTCCAACAATCTAAATCAGCCATGTTCATATAGCTTCCCAATATTTTTCTTATCTGGTCACTTTTGAAGTGTCAATTCTTCATGCCAAAAATTCCATACTAAGAAATTAATCCTATCTTAGATTTCTGTGTGTGTATGTTTCTAAATGCTTTGAGGCCTCAGGCCAGCCGTGCAAAACAGCTTCTGAAAGCCCTGAGGAACCATTATAGTAGTGGGGTGCAGTGTCAGCCCAAAAGTGCTCTGGCCACGTTGCTTCAAAAAGCTGGAGAAGATGGACAATACATGCAGGAAAATTTCTGAATAACAGGTTAAGCCAGCTATTTTGAGGCTTGGTGATGCATTTTATTTTGGCAACAAGCATCATATAGACTTTATTAAAAATTATGACAGCAAACAGATAGTCACTTTTCATGGAATTATACTGAAGACATTTGTGATTTTTTTTTTTCTTTGAATGAATTGAAACTAACTAACATGTTTAAAAATCATGCAATGTCTTAAAAGGTGAAGAAATTTCAATTATGTTCTTGTCAGTTTGTTCAGTAAGAATTTTTCACCTAAAAAATTAAAGAAACCGAAGCACAAATATGCTCCCAAATATTTTGGACATCATGTACGACTAACATTGGTTTAAACTGTGTGTGGAAAAACAGTTTAATAAAACATATTAATAGTGTTTGAAAGATTATAATTTTTTTTTCAGGAGAAAAACCACATTGTTCAGTAAGGAAATATGCAGACATATGTAAAAGCTTTAATCACATGAAAAGCTTTATCTGGACAGAGTACATTAGTCTTAAGTTGTTTTTAGGGTAAATAATCTCTATAAATACAAATATTTTTAATCATGATGAAGGGCAAGCTAGTAACAAAGGGTTATTGAGAAAGACCAGTGAAAAATCCCATTTTATGCATCAATCTTGAGCATCCCATGAGCAGGTCTCTTCACTTAATTTCTTACAGTGTGCCATTAATGCCTCATCATGAATTTCTCTGTCAGGTTGAATCCTATTGACTTCAGTTTTGTCTGATTGAAGAGTGTTATATGTGGTTTTTACTTGTGTGAACAGTAAATAAGTTTTAAAAGAGACATTCCTCTCTAAATTATTTACGATGTTGTACTGTCAGCCAGTTTCTGTGAAACCCCACTGAAGCTGTGTGAAAGCACACCAAATGTGCTCTACCTTCCCTTCAGAAATGTGTCCCAAAAGAAGAATGGCTGTGTGGGGCAGCATCTGTGTTAGTCCATTAGCTCGAGGGGCAAAGAACTATGCTGCAGAAATACAGATTCCCCTTTCCTGATGGCTCCTCTGAGTGGTCTGTGCATTTCTCTGTAGTGGAAAGTAAACCTTACTTTCAATTTGATTCTGCTAAAAAATGGAGATTATGGATTTGAAATTCAGATCATACAGTGCTGTTTTTACATTTTTTATGTTATTAAACTACCAGAATATTAGCACTGCAAAGTCAAGCACTTAAATTATCAAATGCATTATTTAAGGTCCCTAAGCAATCTTAAATCTGCCTCTCTTTTGATGTGAGACCACATTATATTTTTCATCTTGTTCCCCTGCCTCATTTGTTACAAAGGTAGATATTGTTGAGACTACCTAAAAGATTAATGGAATTGTAGAATGGCTTGAATTGGAAGGGACCTTAAAGATCATCTAATTCCAACACCTCTGCCACAGGCAGGGATGCCATCCACTAGACCAGGTTGCTCAGGGCAGAACTGACCTGGTCTTGAAGAGTTCCAGGGATGGGGCACCCGCTTCTCTGAGCAGTTTCTCAGATTGGCAAAACTCATGGGGTTTTGCTTATAAGAACCTCTACCTTTTTTGTGTGTTTGTAGTGAATTTGTCAGGGAACTGAGGAGATAAGCGATTTTTTTTGTGGTTAATGCAGTAAAATATCACCCTGGACATATGTCTGCCATAAATGCCCTTAACTGAAAAATGATGCAATAAATGTTTATCATTCACTGCCTATTCCATTAGAAGAATGAAATACTTCTAATTTGCATTGAATGACTGAAATAATCTTCCTTTACTGACGATGGAAATGAATAGATGTTACTAGATTGCCATCACCTTGACCTCTGTCTTCTCCATCTTGAAAATTACTGGAGAAATCCTTATAGCTACAGATTTAATGTGAAATTGAAAGAAGCTACCTTTTGATCAAAGAAAACACACTTCCAGATATTTCATATGTAGCACAAATATTAACATTGAATTGTGCCGTGTGAATGTATCAGCTTAGCTCTGGAAACTGGCAGGCAAAAAGAGAAGTTTTTCCAATTTCAAGCCTCCATACACTCTTCATTAACATGAGCACTCATTGGCTTGGACTGGCATCAGGTCAAGAGTCTCTGCACAAGGTGATATTCCCAGTAGTGCAGTGGAGGATATGTGCTGGCAAGTCAAAAATTTCATTTGCACTTAGGGGTGAAGTTGGACAATAGCAAAATTTTTATTTTGGAGAATGTTATTTTAAATTTCTGAAACACAAGAACAATGTCCAAAAGAAGATTAAAGGGATTCATGCATGATAACTTTGATTTGGGGATACATACATAAGGACTCAAATAAAAATGGCATTCAGTATTTATGAGCTTAGAGCTAAGTCTCGTGTCCAGAAGAAGTCACATTGTGGATCTTTCTAAGTATTTATTCAGCCAATTCCTTGTGTCCTTCTGGTTAATTGAAGCATGTAGGAGTTTAATAATAAAACAAAATCTGTATATACAAGCACATAAATAACTAATGTTACTTGATGTATGTTTATCAGGGGTTTAACATATAGTAACATGAGTTTAATAGCTTGAATTTCTGGGGTAAGAACAAAAGGGAGAAAGTTCCTAAGTTGTTATGTATAGTTTGGCTCTAATGATTGCAAATATTTTTATCAGCTGAGGAATTATTTGCTCTTATTACTCTATTATCATGTGCCATAAATCCTACAGACCAAACTTTGTGATTATACATGTTGCTTATGCTGTGTATTTGAAAGAATAAAAAAAAAAAGGAAGAAAGTTTTAGAAATATTTTAGCTCATTTCTTTTTTATTGTTACTATTTTTCATGCCCTTCTACTTTGAGTCAGGTTGGCTTCTTTACCATGCCCTCCAGATCACGGCATACGCAAGTAGAGGAAAATGGTAGCTAATAAATTTTTGAAACCTCTAAAAATTACCTTCTGTAAAATAGCTTTTCTATATATTATAATGTCACTATTTTATGTCCTGATGTTGCCTGACCTTCCATTATGAGAAGCTGAGGCCCCTCTTCAATGGTGTGAAGCTCACATTTATAGCCTTGTGTGGTTGTAAGATATTGGCCCTTAAACATGTTACTTATGGCTAAGACAGAATTTCCTGTTCTGGGGCTCAGTATTATTTGAATGCATAGAAAGGAAAATAGGGGAAACATGATTTTGGTGGTTTTGTCTGACAATATATACTTCAGAAATAGATTTAAAACTAAATATAAAATTCTTATGCTAAAAGCCCCAATATTTCATTGACTACCAAGATTTTATTCCATCATGTGGATACTTTACCATGGCTCTGTGTGGAAATACAGCATTTGCTAGTGTAGAAGTCTCTTTCCAACAATCTTAAAGAATTTATTCCTACATCTATAATGACTTAATAAAGATTTTAATGAAATAGAGTGAGAGAAGTAGCAGATCTTAACTTGGTTATTTTGCAAAGTGATATGTACTTAAGGTTGTTAACACATTAGGTTTACTTTAGGGAAAAAGTCACTAGTTTTCCAAAATCCACAAAGCTATAGTATCAGTGTTCATCAGAAAAGTCAAAATTGAAGATTTCCAGTTCTGTCACTGAAATATTTTGAATGACTTTTGAATGGCTTTTTTAAAGGATTTGCCATGCTTGGTTATTAACCCTCAGTGTTAACAAACTCAGGAGAGCAAACACCTGCTACTTCTTCCAGTTTAGTCCTTGACCAGTCTCCAAGTTTACACTGTTGGAAGAGGAATTTAATCTTTCAGTGCAAAAATTATGCACATATTTTATTTGAAAAAAAAAAAAAAAAAAAGGAATCCCTTAACTTTATTGGAATTCTGCTTGCAGTTTGAAAACCTGATTTTTATGTTCACAGTTCAGAGAGGATGACGAATAAATATAATCTGGGCAGGATAGAAAAAAGGGTTAGAGACTAATGATTTCTTTTGTTTGGTACTTTATTTGCAACCATAAAATTTGTACTGTGCTCTTGATCATACTATGATGCAAGTTCATGTTTACCACCTCTGTGTGGGAAAGAGCTGATAGTACATTTGAACACTCTGCACATTGGATTCTTAGACCACAGGTTTCTAAACTCAGTGACATTAGATTGAATGTTTTCAAGGGCTTACTTTAGCTTGAAAATCTTTTTCTATTTAGTAAAATCTTGTGTTTTAAAGTGCTGCTGGAGCTGCACAGGAGTTTTATCTGCAGTAAGTCATGAAAGATCATAATATTGAGTCTCAGAGGTTTTAGATATATTAACATTCCAATAGAATGCTAAAGATCTTGTTTTACTAGCAAAAACTTGATGTAACTTGACCTTATAATAGGAAAATAGGATTTTTCTATTCAGGACTTCTAAAAGCAGTATCAAGGCAGATGTGGGAAGAAAAAACCCCATCATAATGTTTTAAATGACTCTTACAGTAGCTGCATTTGCAGTGCCAGAAAAGAAGTTGTATTTAAGTATTTCTTTTAGGAAATCCAAATTAAGTATTCCTATTTCTGTCTCCTCATCGTATCTCTCACAGATACATTGTATTAGGCTGTTCCTTTAGAAATATTGCAGAGGAATGAACATTTTGTGAAGGAATTCCTGAGTGCTTCAGTGCAGTTAATTTAAGGTAAGATTAATAGAAATTTCAGCTGAACACAAAGGCAGCCGAGAAGCCTTGAGATAGTTGCTTAAAAATTGCTTTTTCATGATTGCTGAAGACTGCATTGCTATTTTTTGAAAAAAAATATGTTGCTCACATATGATAAATCCTCTTGTACAGTCTAAGTTTTTAATATTGCTTACATATCTTCCAGTTTAAATCTTAGGTTGTTATTCACATTCAGATTTTGATGAAGGTAAAAAATGAATCTTAGTAAACAATAACGGATTAGATGGGTAAATCCTAAACACAGGAGGTGGGGAAACTGCAAAGCAGTAGAGGTTCTCATGTTACAGACTACCTAAAGAACAATCTTCATGTACAAAAAAGAAATAAATGACTGATACACCAGGAGGCTAAAACTATGTCAGACACTGAAATAGAAATTATGAGATGGTATTACTAAAAATTTGAAAGCTTGCTTTAAGTATCCTTCTACCTCAAAAATACTCCAAAGTTTTGGGACGCAAAAGGCTTTTAGGTACTGCTTTAATTTGTTTATTTTCCTTTTTCCTCCTCTTCTGTCATAAGGGCAAGAACAGCTGACTCTCAGGGTCATGGTAAATTGATTTTGTGTTGTACACTTAAAAGGAGATTTCTAAAGCTTTGCTTTACTATTACTTGTTCTCAAACATTTCCATTTTTATTATTGATTCTAATTATTTTTTCTTTGCTGTGAAATGCTGTAGGAACAAAAGACACTATTTTCATGGAGCAAAAGTATACTCCTCTATGGAGTACCTGTGAGCATTTTGGTGTTGTACATCAAATTCAAAACAAACTGGACTAAAAACTCCAATGCATTAGAAAATAACTACAATGACTCTTGTGTGTGTTTTTTGTTAACTGTGACAGATTTGGTGCTTTAAAGGGCATGACCCTCGATATAGGAGGTGGAGACTAGAGGACAGAGAGCTAATCGTAGGATTAATGTAGATTTTATTTATAATCTCTCCTGTGTTTATATGTTTTTATCCACTGTTAGTGTGGAAACAAGACAAATCCCCTTTTAATTCTTGTTATTAATGAAGATTTGTCTAAAAGCTTTATTGTCTTCAGTAAAAGCCTCATGCTTGGGAAATGCATAAGCTTACCCTTGCAGCTGGAGGACTTAGAGGTATTATTCCTCAGGGACTTGCAGCACCATCTGAAGTTCAAGAGGGGCGTTGTGGGGGCACATCTGCTGGTGCATCACATCATGTGGCATTCCGTTCTGACACAGAAGGACCACTGCTGAGAATGAGGATGTGGAGGGCAGCGCTTGCCACCAGCTCCGTCCCGCCATTCCCTCCTGGATCCTGACCGTTTTTACAGTTATGCTGAGCAGCACCAGCTTGCTCTGAAGAGTGTAGAAATCCTGAGTAGGCATATGTAGGCTCAGGGTTACTTACACAGGACACTGAGCATTAGTCCCACTATCTTTTGGCTCATTTAAGTTTTTTTTTCATAATTAACATCATAATGCCAGAACTCAGAAGAGAGGAATGCTGTGAACGGCTGTTGTGAATGGCATGAGGAAAGGGATGGATAACGAGTGCAATAATTTCACAAAAGTTAACCATTCTAGTTTTGTACCTTCTTGGCCAGAGCTGATTTGCTGAAGTATCCTTTTTCAAATACTAAAAAACCCCCTCTCAAGCTCAGCTGAATGTTGCGCAAAGTCCCTTGCCATACTTTATGGTTGGAAGTATTTGGTTCAAGGGCTCACAAGATTTGGTTCAAGATTCACACCATTTTTACTTTTGGAATTCCTTAGAAGGTACTTTTGAGCATTTTTTTTGTTATCTATACTTTTGTAACATGCCTTTTTCCTTTGTCGAGTACACAGCTGCTGTATACTCAATGAGACTGTTTCGCCAAGGTGAAGATTTGGCATGAGCTGTCCAAATTTTAGTGCTCTATAAGAGACATAACTAATATAAACTGAATGGCTTTTGGTTTTTGTTCTTTATTGACAACCTCAGTACAGGATTATTTTGTCAGAAATGTCTGTCTCTGCATCCGAACCAATATATTTTGAAGGCTAAGTTATAATCAAATGTTTTATTATCTTTGTGTCTGTTGATGTTCTATCAGATAATATGCTGTTGGTAGCTTGCACCTGACCAAAGTACAACATTAATAAATAGATTATCTGTGCTTTCCTGTGGTTTGAGCCAGCATTGTGGAGTGTGCAGGCTGAGTTAGAAAAGGAATGTGGGAAAGAAAAAAACACCCAAATACGCACAAGATTATAACAAGAATGACTCAAATTATGAGGGAGAGAAATCTTATGAAGGTTTTCTTGATGAAATTACTTTCTTCACTGCATGAAAATTAGAGAATCTCTAGATCCAAGCCCCTTTAATACCCCAGAAAAGACTCTTGCCACCACAGGAAGTCAATTATCTCTATGGTAACCAAAACAAACAGTGAATATTGCTTTAGCAGCTGCAAAGAATAAAAATTGCATCTAAAATTAATTTATGTCTTGGGATCAGACCCTTGAGATGAGAGAACTGGTCCATAAAGTACCCCAGAAGAGCTAGTAAAAGGAAAAGAAAGTCACTGCCTTTGAAGAGCACAGGGAGCTGTGCTTGGAGTGCATAAATTTGCTTTCCCGCTTTTAAAAGAATATTGTCAGTGTGTCCATATTTGCATGGATACTCCCTTAACTTCCCTCTATATTTCCCATTATTTTTGTCAAAGGTTTGACAGTAGTTGCCTGAAAAGACAGTTACCTCATAATCTCCCTCGCTGCACAGAAAAATCTCTTCTTTATTGCATTAATTACTTTAAGATGAACTAATTTATTCTTATTTCCTTCCTTGTCTAAAAAATTCATAGAATTTGTTTTATAAATATTTCAGTGGAATAAAGAAAAAGAGAATGAAAACTTGGAACTACATAAAATTTCCTTCACGTTTATAAAGTGTGAAGACAAGCTGAATATAATAACTAGTAAGGTGAATCAAAATAGGGAAAAGGCCACAAAAATCATGTGATTTCTGTGTAACAGTGCGGCTATTCTAGATATTTGTGCACTTGCAGCCAACACCAATGCCATATTTCTCTTTAGAATCCTCCTTTTCTACTGCTGCAGGACAAACTGTTCTGAGTTTAAAAACAATTGTATTGATATATCTGAGATATCGTCTGTATAGATGGGCTTTGGTTCATGCTACAGAGCCTAGGGAATAGCATCCTTATCAGAAGTGCCTTCTGTCAAAAACATTTAGGAAGACCTAGCTAAGATGAGATCATTCATCACATATACCCTGTTTCTGTCATTAGTCACTAAGCAGCTCTGTTAGCCACAGCCAGAGAGAGTACGAGTGAGCCTCTGGTGTGCTAGGGCATGTCTCATGTTCTTACAGCAAGCATAAATAATGCCCAGAGTCTCAAAATGCTTCAAATCTGGCATCTCCTACTACAACACCTCAATAAGTGAATTTTCAGAAAGCTTTTTCTCAGGTTGACCTGCTGTGTATTGAATGCCTTGAAAGTCTGGCCCTTTGCCTGAATTTTTGTGTCATTTTTCTTATTTGTGTATTATGAAAAGTGTAATTTAGTTTTGTCTTAAAAGTGTGCTTTCCCCAACACCCCACCCCTACTCCCCCTTCCTGCTTTAAAAATATAGTATTGTGACATTTGTATTGGCAAAAAATCACCACAAAAGTCTTAGGAGTGTTAGTAAGACATAGCAAAAAGAGCGTGGAAAAATACACAGACAGGCGAGAATTGCTGTTAATTAAGTTAAATAAGTCTTGCCATATTTTTCAGGTTTTGCTGTGAATTATCATCTTTCTATAGTATAATGCAAAGAAAAAAGCTAGTAAAAAATTTTGATCCATATCCTTTCCACAGCCTATGACATTTTCTCCAACTTAACAAAACAAGAAAGTGGAAGAGGATTTCTTGCCATTTGAATATTATTGCCAATTATTAAATGATGAAAGGACATTACAGCCAGCTCTAAAATGTCCCCAGAGGGAAGAGCCTGTGCTTGGTCCATTTTTTCCTTTTGTTAATTTATTAAAAATTGAAAAGAAAACTGCCATATTAGAAATATTTTGAAATTATGGTCTGTGGCCTAAAGTTGATTGCAGTCACTAAAAATAACTCAGAACACCTTTTCCTGTTAGCTGTAGAGATTCATCTTCTGGCCTGGCCAGCCAGTTAATAAGTGCAGCCAGACATGACAAATCTGAGCCTTGGCTCCTGTTTTCATTCATTAAATTTCATTAAAGAAAATGCAGACATTTGAAATAAAGTCCTGCTGTCACTTTAGCCATTTCTTTCATTGAAAAGGGATTCTGTGTGACTGCAAAATGTGCCCATGAGATAACACTTTTCCCAAGTAATTTTGAAGTTTAGACATCCAGGCTGTATTTGTCAGAACACTCATTGGGACTGACAAAGCAGGGCAGGCTGGTGGCCGCTGTTTTGGGACCAAAATCATGTGGCTATATGTGACATACCTGTTGTGAATAGTCCCTAATACATTCTAGCTCCCAGCTTGTGCCCAGGAGCTCTTTCAAAAAGTGGGAATTCTCATTGCCTAAAATCGTGCCAGGCAAAGTCTGAGTAAACGCCACCAGCGGTCTTGCCTGAAAGGGATTCTGTGCGTTACTTACCTCACTAGCACACATCAGTCCCCAGCGTGGGCACCTATCCCTGTGTGAAAATTCCTGCCTTTTTCTACTCTAATTGAAGCAGGAGTAAAAATGACCAGTCAGAATCAGTTGCCTATATTTTAGAAGGCTGAATCCAGAGGAGGTAAATATAATTCCTATAAATACTTATTGTGTTCCAAACATTTTCTTCAGATGTTATTTTATACTTATCACAAAACATCCACACGGGAACTCAAAAAGGAGAAGAAAAATCTTTTAGACAAACTGATGTGAAAACCTCTTGCAATATGCTCTGTCTTGGGTCAGCCAGGAAACAAAGAAGAGAATCGAATAAAATGTAGTAAGAGAAAACAAATTACGGAAAACTCTTATATAATAACTTTATTTCTTGAATAAGGATAACATTAAAAAAAATCTACGATTATGGATTATGTTAGTAACTCTACTGTAAATATTATTTCAGTGCTTTAAAGAGGAGATGTACACTTAAGTAATCAGACCCTGAATTTTTACACCTTCTGTTCTAGAACCTTAGGTATTTTAAAAGTTATTGGTAAGAAATCTGCTCAAATCATCTCCTACATGTTCAGTGCAACTCGACCTTTTTGTAACACTGCAGGACTCTTGCTCAGTGTTATCCAGTAGGCTTTGGAAAATTCTTAAATATAAAATGCAAAACAGTAAAAGGGAAATACAACATTGTAAATAGGAAAAAAACCCTTTAGAACATGGACACATGTCTTTACACTAGGAAGGGGTTAAAATCTAGATGGTATGACAAGACATACTAAACAAACCAGGAAAATTAGGAAACTTGGACAGAATTAATGTATTTCAAAAAAGATAATGAATGAGTAGAATAAATTACCAGTAAAGGCAATTGAAAAAAAGATTATAAATAAAATATGAAATATAAAGTATAAATGAGGTTGGAAGACTTAGATTTATTTCCTAAGAAAGAGAAAAGTGAATGATCACACAGGGAAAAGTGGGAAAAGTGGGAAGGTGAGACTAATATGTTAGAAATGAAAGGTTGCAATTGCATTCAATAATTTACTTTTCATACTTCATTGAAGTAATTATTAAAGATAATTTATAATATGTAATTAAGAAACAGTAGTCAAGATGAATTTTTTTTCCTGGCAATTTGGAAAGACCCCTTGACAAAATGAAAAATTGTCAGAGAGCAGTAGCACAAATAAAGACCATTATGTATAAGCTAAGCATGTGGTACTTTACCCGGAGAAGTTACAATGTAAATATTTAAAGAGAACAGATGAATGTGAGGGCTCCCAACATAAAATAAAGGGGAATAATAAATACCCTGCAAGTTTGAAAGGTCAAAAGTCTCTCAGACACAGATTAAATTTTCATGGTGTTTTTGCTAGAAATATGACTGTGTTCCCTTAACAGAACCATGACCTCAATTAATTTGTGTTCTAAATAGAGGAATAGCAATACAGAACAGGCTTTTTATTGTTGCAAAATAAAAATAAGTATGCTAAAAATCTTCCATACAAAACAGACAATTTATAAAACTTTATGAATATAAAGTTTTTCCTTAATTCCTTTTGCACATTAATGTCATAATCTTTAGGAGTAAAATGGTTTGCTGTGAAGCATCTGCAAATGTTCAGTAGAAAACCACACTAATTTTTAAAAAATTATTTTTTAGTTAAAGAGAACAATAGCACTATGCACGGATATGCAGCATCATTTCAAAAAAAGAGAAAACAGGAATCTAACACTGAAATAACCTGAATTTAGTGGGATGGTGCCTGTATATAAGGATACTTTCATTCCTAATCCTAGTAGCATTAGTGCCTTGGGCAATATGTTGCAGAAGACAAAGACTTTCACTATTGCAGTCACTGCAACAATACTAAGACATCAAGAACACTAACCTCAGCCAAATCTTTTAAAGTTGATGTTTTTTAGCTTAGTGTTTTGGCTTTCTCAAGGGCATATCCCTTTTAATGTTAATTTATTTGCAGTCTTTTATCTCCATAGGAAGAATCAATGCCATTTAATACTCAAACCTCCTGGAGGGGAAACAGCAGAAGCTGGGTTAGGTAAAGTCCAGAATGAACTTTCAATCAGTATAGCATGAAAATGTACAAAGACCCTGAGTTAATTTCTGCCTCCTCACATCTGGTAGCCCACAGGCTACCATTACTTTATTCTGGCAACATTTGCCTCAAAAGAAATGTGTAACAGTCCAGTGTCTTCCCTGCTCCTGCCCAGTCCTGTGTTTACTCTGACAGAGGAGTAAGAGGGTAGCTCTCTTGTAGATGTGAGTGGCCCAGCAGAGATCACTGGGCTGAGTTACCAAGGCGGGGACACAGCTGAGATTGCTTTACTGCAGCTGTACCATATTTCTGGCCCTGTGGTTTGAATGGAAGCCTGCCACATACAGCAGGGACTACAGCAGTAAAAGGTGAAACTAGAGTTTGCAGGTGACATTCCAGAACTGGAAGTGTTCTGGTCTAGCTGCACTGAGTTACTAATGTTTTGCCATAGGTGTTCGTTATCACATATATATAATGATTCAGATAATCGGAAGAAAGTTAAATGGAAATATTTCCAAATGTTATATTCAGCTTAGTGAGACTATTTTGTCAAAGCTGCCCTTAGAGACAATGGAGGGGAGCAGTTTGATAAGGCTGATTACAAGCATCTAAAATTAGATTTTTATTCTGAATCCACTACAGAAGAAGCCACTCTTTAAAATGGCTGTAAACAAAACCTACATAGGCCACTTTTAATAATGTAAAAGGTAGACTTTGCGAATACTTTACACAGTCTCCTTCTTAAGTCTCATAGTTTGGATATCTTGTCTATAGCTTTGGGTTTTATTTACTCTGTTTTGGTGCATTATTTATTGAAGGACAGCACTCATTGTGCTGTTGAATTCCTTGGAAATAATTTTCAATTTTAAACAGTTGACCCAAAAAGGCTTTTCAGGCCAGCAGGGTTTTGGTAGTGGAGGGCTACAGGGGTGGCTTCTATGAGAAGTTGCTAGAATTTTCCTCCTTCATCCAAAAGAGCCAGTGCCAGCTGGCTCCAGGATGGACCCACTACTGGCCACTACCCCCAAGGCCGAGCCCATCAGTCACAGTGGTAGCACCTCTGGGATAGGAGACCATGGGTGGGAAAACCTGCAGAAATACAGCCAGAGAATATGTGAGAGGAGCAGCCCTGCAGACACCCAGGCCAGTGAAGAAGGAGAGGCAGGAGGTGCTCCAGGGGCTGGAGGTGAGATTCCCCTGCAGCCTGTGGTGCAGGACGTCTGCGACTCCATGCGAAGCCTGTGCTGGAGCAGGTTCCTGGCAGAACCTGTGGGCTCATGGAGAGAAGAGCCCACTCTGGAGCACATCTACTGGCAGGACAGGCATGGGGGACCCACAGGAGCAGCTTGTTCCAGAAGGGCTGCACCCTGGAAATGACCAGTGATAGGGCAGCTTGTGAAGCCCATGGGAAGGACTCACATTGGAGAAGTTCATGGACGACTCTCTCCTGTGGGAGGGACCCCACACTGGAGCCGGGGAAGGGTGTGTGGAGTCCTCCCCCCGAGGAGGAAGAAGCAGCAGAGAAACTGTGATGAACTGTCTTAAAATGAACTGCTGAGAAGTGTCCAGTGACTGTGTTAAAAGGTTTTGCATTGTCTGTGATAAGAGCTTTGGTAACTATATGGTTAACTCTATAGTTATATAGACTTAATTACTCTATAGCTGTTTTCTATTACAAAAAAAAAAAAAAAAAAAGTGAAGGAAAAAAGTCATTGTAGTATGAGGAAATTCTGTTTATTGCAGAGGTGTGCCTTAGGATAAGATGTAACACACCATTCTATTTCCATATACTGTCAATAAAAGGAAATCTAGCTGATTAGCTCAGATGTAAATGTTTGCATCTTACCACTTGAAGCAAACCAAAAAGTACACCCGAGTGTGGTGTAAGGAAGGCCTGTTTGCAGATCCCTGTTTTTGACTCTGCTTACAGGCTCATCCACTGTTTATAACTTTAGTCTTACTGCTCTTGAGACAAGACCTTTGTTTCATTCCTGGCTGGGAAGCCAGGATCTCCATATTTTTGATGAATGTATTTACATTGGTTGAAAGGTGCATTGAAGGAGAGTCTGTACTCACTATGCTGATAGCACTCTTGTCATACTCACTAATCCTTTGTTTCATTGTGCCAGAAGCCTTTCCTATGCAAATCAAGTCACAGGGGCACTTTAACATGTAAATCGCAATCTGCCTCACATGTGAGGAATTGATGGATTTTAAATTCCTTGTCTGTGGGCAAGTAATGAATGGTACTTATTTAACATAGACTACTACACTAGGTGCATCTCCAGTACTTAGTAGCACTCTGTACCAAGTCTAATATAATGTTCATGGTTTTGAGAATACAAAAGAGAAGGACCAAAAATCGATGCTAAATGTATTTATTTGCCTCTTTTCATCAGTAGTAATCCTGATAAAACATTGAGTGGTCTAGGATTTTTGCTGAGAATGTGGTACTTTTCTTTCATTGCGTAGTGAAGTCTTACTCCTAGAGGAAAACATTACTGAATGTTTACTTGTAACTGAATCTAAAACATTTCATATTAAAAAGTGAAAAATAGAAAATTTGTCAAGTCGGAAGAGAACTGATTCACCAAATGACAATATGGTATGGACAGAATCAGAAGCAGAAAAAGTTAGACAAGTTAATTTGTGATATTTAATCACATAGAAATTATTAATTCTGAATAATATGCCACCTGGTGTATAAAAGAAATGAGGAAAAATATATGACCCAAATTTTTTTGGTGAAAATTTAAGTGAACTTCAGGAGAAGGTGGGGGTTTGCAAGGGAAAACACCTGATACTAAAACTGGTATCAAAAGATAAAATGCTGTGGACTGTACTTATCAGAGAAAGGTCACAGATCCTATGATGTATGTGACCATATCAATATGAATGTAATATGCTGGAAAAGATAGATTTTTTTCTTTACCATAAAAATAGAAGGTTTGTTTCAATTGATTTAAGTCAAAAACTGAAATTTAACCTAAAGATTTAACACATGATAAAGTGTTTGCATGCCTTGTTCTAGCCATTTTCTCTGTCTGCAGTGTGGTCTACTCTCTTTTTAAAAGTTAATTCATTTCTACCTAAATTTGTACATCATTCTGCATTCCCTATCTGTTTACACTAAAGAATAACACCTGTGAATGGGGTTAGTTTTAGAAAGATGAGAGGCCTAGATGATTTTGATAGATAAAGAACATAGTTATGCCTACTGGGTTTATCATTAAAGAGAATATAAATATCTAGGTACATTTTATGGTCAAAATTGTAAGTTAACTTTTTTCAGCACTTAAAATGGAAAGATTTCCTTTTAAAAAATGCACACCAAAATCAACAGTGTGACTTTTCTGAAGTTTTCCTTTTATCTAAAGACAAAAGTGTGGTGCAGTGCTGTTTAGGAGATCAGAAAACCATTTACAAGTGGAAAGAATCTGACATACCATGCTTGTAAGGCTGGAAGAATTAAAAGCATTTAAAGGGTTCTGAGAAGGATTATGCTCAAACCATCTGAGAAGGAAATTAAGTCCATGTAAAATTAAAATCCAAATCATCTTTGGGATTATATATACATACATATACATATGTATATACACTTACATATACATATACATATATATATATATATGCACACACAGGCACACACATACAAGAGTCATTTTACCATTTTCCCCCGTGACCCCTTCCCCCACCCAAAATATGGAAATAGTCCCTCTGATCTTTTAGTGATATGTAACCAAAACCACAGTACTTTATTTTCAGATCTTCTCTAATTCTCCAGACTAAGAAAACATCATGACATTTTTCAGAAACACTTTGAGGAATGAGAACCAGCTCACTGAATGTAAGTGTAGAATATGAAGGACTACATCCAAGTAAGTCATATCCCTTTATGAAGAGAAATAGGCATTTGTAGGGCATGAATCATCTGTTTTAAAATAGGTCAAAAGATTTGTACCTTCAAAAGCCCATTTTTCTTCTCTGACTAAAAATGAAATTTCAGTTGAATGACTCAAGTGATTCAGACACCATAGGTGTCTAAAATGAGGTGAAAAGTATATTGCCCATAACTATTTTAATGAAATTATTCATTTGAAAAACACTTTTATAAAGTTGCATTATCATCTCTCACTTGCCATACAAGTATGTCCAAGTATACCAAACATTTTTCTGTTGGGCTAGAGCTACAGCATATTTTAAAATTACTATTTGAAACAATAAAATTTCAATTTATTACATTGGTTAAATTATTTTATTAATCGTTCTCTAAAGTCTTCTCTGGTACAAAGGCTTTTTCTCCCATTTGGCTTGCATTTCTCTCTCTCTCTCTCACATAGTGCTCTTTCTGAAATTGTTTGAACTTGCACTGACAGCTGACAGGTTATTCCTGTTTCTTTGCTTTTATAGGAAACATGCTTGAGATTTTTACCTCCTCCCTCTTTTCTCCATGCAGCAGCTTTACATAGATGAGTGTGAGCAAATAGAATCCTCAAAGACCACCTTTTCTTCTGTGGTCTAGTGGTCACAGAGGTCAGGTTTATCTCAGCTAACTTAGGTCACCACTGCAATTTTCTGTAGCTCAATTAGTTGCTATAGCCTTCTTTTGTAATCAGTAGTGAGAAATAGGTATTTTAAGGCATTATTAAATTAAATACTAAATTCCTGTAGACGAATTAGTCCTGAGAAGTACCTTCTTCTCATTCATTGGAAAGAAACTTAATATGCCAATCTCAGTTATAAGGCAACTGTACCTATCTCACCAAAAATGATCCAAGGAGCAAACTTTTGAACAGGAATTAGTGTATCTAGGTTCTTGGCTCTGTATTCCAGTTGGGTCTTTCTTGCCAGAGAGACAGAACATGTACAGGACTGAATGGGATCTGGGCAATATCAATTAGTCTTGGGGGCCAGGACTTGTTTTCTTACTTTGGCCTACACATAAATGTTTACTTAGCAGATTGTCTGCATTTAGTCAAAAGAATCCCACCTAAGGCCTTTCCTTGTATTCATTGTATCCTGGACAACAAAGCAATGTCAAAATTGCCTAGTTTCCCAGAGCAAAAAAATCAATTCACTCTGTCCAGCCTGTAGGGAAATTTTTTTGTGTGATATCTTTAATTCATACAGCACAACTGGCACTACTACTATCCTAGATGAAGCCTATCTGAAAATATGGCATTTATAAGAAACAGACCTTTCTTTGCCTCAGTAATTGCAAGAATGGGCAAAACCAGAAAGAAATGCAAGACTGAAGTAAAACGGAAGACATTCAGTGGCATGGAATGGTTGTTGTGTGTGTGATCTGGGATTAGGAAATAACTTGGAAAAATGATTGTTAGGGTACAAACAAATTCACAGTTGCCATGTTTTGGCTGCTCCTGGCATGACATTTTCCCCTCTATTTAATATGCCAGTTCATACAAAGCTGTGATTAAGTAATAAAATGCATAGCACCTTCAAATAAACAGCTCGAGGACAAGTGTGGCATCAAGTGGAAATTTAGGCTTTGGTGGTGATGCAGTAGTTAGAAATGTTAGAGAATCATACCTTAGTACATTACACGACTGTAGATAGTAATCTTAAATTTGTTATTCTCTTTATGAGCCATCCAACTCTTGTGATGTATGCCAGTTTCTTAATTTAACATTTTTACAGTACTTCTCTGGTGATGACTGATTCTGTTTAGTTAGATGCTTCTTAAAAGCACAATAAGATGATATTTTATGCCCTTTTTCACAACATTTATTGCAAAGTTATAATGTTAGTAATTCGCTGTTTTTTCACTGTTATTTAGTGTTTTTTTCTTTTTGCTGCAAAACAAAGCTGCAAAAGATTTGATAATCCCTCTGAGAAAGGTATTTTTGCCTTCTGTTAGAATACTTCAGAATTTGACTTTATTAGGATACCTTTTTCATGTTAAATCCATTATGCTTTTTAAAAGTAATTTGAAAAAGTAGCTATGTACATTTTCAATTTTCTTGCAGGAATGTTCACACTCCTATGTATCCAAAATGAGAGTGAAAAACACAGTGGTGAATTTTCATTCCATTCTCTTCAAGGCAAATCCTAACTGCTTGCAAAGGAACCTAAAAGAAATGCTGTGGCTTTAGAAACCATTTAAAGGCTCTTTTGTAGGTCAATTGTAGTGTATGAAAAGGTGGTGACAGTACAAAGAAGTGACCTTTATTTATGATCTTTAAATGCTCTTGATATTTTCAAAATAAGTTTCACAGTTTCAGTGATCCGGTGGAAGGGTTTTGTTTTGTTTTATTTTGTTTTGTTTTGCTTTGTTTGCTAGTGTTTGAAGGTTTAGACAATATAAGGTCAATAAGGGACTTGTTCTGACTCTGTACCCCTTCATTTCTGCTGATATGAGCAGTATTGAGACTTCTGCCCTTTATAGCAAATAGAGTTAGGTTTTTAAGAGCACAGTATAGCATGCACAAAATTTTTGAGGCTGTATTTTTAATGTTTACATCTTTAAAAAAGAATATGCTGTATACTCTCCAAAAGACACAAAGAGGGCAAAGAAAATGCCATCCAAATAAATGCATGCCAAAGTATATTTACAAGATCCTTCAAAAACCTTCTCTAGTTTTTTTATCTCTTCTTTATATTAATTCTCTTTGTGTTCTCTTTTATATACATGTATGAGTTGTTAAAGAAAAGTGTGTAAGAAGAGGAGTTTGTTTCTGTTGTCACAGTTTGATGTCTATTCATCAGTCCATAAAGCTTTGTCTAGTTTTGGTTTTATCTTTTGGGTTTCTAAAAATCATTGTACAATGAGAATATATGTGTTTGTACATACTTACTTATCTGTGTATATTTTAGTAGGGGGATTATTTTGCCTGGGCCAGCTGGAGGACACCTGCTTGTCCACATGAAAATGTCTCTGCACCTCTTTGCTGCCAGCATGGGCTTAGAGTGTATTTCTGTGCAAATAAGCTCCTTACTATATATTTGCCAGGTCTCAAATGATTCAATAATAGTATCACCTTATGTAGCTTGGAACAACTATACCATTTTGGGTGAACAAAGTGCTATTGCATTAATAAAAACAGCAAAAGTGCTGTTCATTATGTTTTAACAGATGAGGAGTTTAAAATCCATCAGATTGTCATGTGTGAGACAATAACGTCATTTACATATTAAAATGCCCCTGTGGGTGGATTGCCATAGAAAAGATCATTACATAGTAGGGCTGTTTTTCCCCTTCATCAAAATCTCTTTTAAAATGTCTCTTAGAGAAACAAGTGAAGTGAAAACTGTCTTGATTATATATCTCATTTCAGTTCTCTTGTCTTTAAAAATCAGAGAAGTTGAAAGCACAATGAAAAAGAAAAAAAAAAGAAACCTTAAGAAATAGGATTAAAAATCTTTGACAGACTGAAAACAGCTATGGAAAGAGGAGGGAAAAGGTGGAGCAGAGGAAGAGAAGTATGTATTCTGAGTTTATCAATACATGACTGGAGTTTGCACAAACAGAATAGGCCTAAAAAATTTATGTCAAAACCCAAACTGGAATGATTGTTCCAAGATCAGCTACTGTTGTGTACAAGGTCAATAAACAAGAACCTATTTATTCTACAAAAAAATCAATTCTATGAGTGCATTTTTCTTCTCTGCTTATCTATTAACAGTACAAGAACAATAAAGTTGCATGGGTAGACAAAAGATGACTAAAGTATGTAGACTGTAGTCCCACTATATTGCATGTATAAGACTTTGATTGAAAGAAGTTTTTGGTGTAGTAATCAGTCATGCATATCAGATTTTGTACTCTCATAATTCCAGAATGACTGCTTTTGTCTGACAGATAAATGCTAACACTGACAGTTCTTGGAGTTAGAATTTCCGTCTCTAAAACATACCCACATTTATGGATGTCTGCATGCAAATTTAGTCCTTGGACCTCCATAGAACTGATGCTACGAAAGCATCTAGACCAGTGTCCATACATGTCTTTTAGACAAAAGAAGAGAATAATTTGAAAATTAGGCAATGAAGACCTAAATTTCCTCACAGACTTATTTCGTGGCAAAAACTGCACACACAGGTGATTTTTGATTGTCCGTATGGCTGCAATGTTTTGTTTGGTGTGGGGTTTTTTGTGGTTTGTTTTTTTTTTTTTTTTTTTTTCCTTTCACAGAACAGACTGCAGTGCCTTTTCTGTGATTTACATCCACTTCCTCTGATGAAGCAATGCAATGATACTTGTAGAATGAAGCTTGAACAGTTTCCTAAACTGTAGCCTGTGGACTGCCTATGACTTGCAGAAACGTCTTGCTTTTTCTATATAGATTGCTACTGATAACATAATCCAGCCCTCTTGTTTTTCATTTCTCCTTATAAATCATACTAAAAAGAAAAAAAAATCATCAGATTTGAGATATCAATTTCCTAACATTACGGTCTGAAGAAAATGATGGCTACTGTGTCAAACCATTAGTTAGTTGTGAGTGGTCAATGTGTACAGAGGGTGGTCCATGGGACAGATTCAATGTTTAAACACATTCTAAAAAGAAGTTTCTGGAAACCTTATCTTTTAAAAATGAAATTGAAGCTGACAAAATGTCTCTGCGCTGGCTGCCACAAATTCCTAAAGCCTCTAGCTGCTGATATAGAGATTTTTTTGTGATTGTATATTCTTGAGGCAAGTTTAATAAAAACATTCTGGTTTTGTATACTCAATCTTTTTGTCTGTGCGTTTGCTCTGACCCAAAACCTATTAAAGTCAATTAGAGTGACTGTGTAAATTAAATGATGCAATGATAATGTAGGAGTCATTGTGCTGTGACTTGCATTAAGCTCCAAGCCAACTTCTTGTAACTCAGCTATTTCCATAAACCTCAGCAGATTTGGACTGACCAAGTGATCATTCAGTTAATGAAAATATCATACTCTATCTGTTGATAAACCTCTCTGTGAAATAGTTTCTAATAGTACAGAGGGTTTTCCACGTCTTTGCCTCTAAAATTCCTTTTGTTTGTTGATTGTTAGTGGTCTATATGAAGTAGCACTGATATTCTTTGACTTGTTATCAAACGAAAATTATACTTAATATAAAAATTATTATTAATATCATATTGATGACATAAGAAATTAATAAATCTTAATTATATTGCTTTGGCTTAGTACGTATAAATTCTGTCTAGTACATGCTTAGGAAAGAATGGGGCTTTTTGACTCCCATTTTAAAGAAAATAATACTTAATTTAAATTGGCTGCTCCTATGCTTTTTTTTTTGTTTTGAAATCTGACATTTCCTTTTGGGAGAAAACATGATATATACATGAATGGAGCAAGAAAAAATAGCAGAAGATAAGAAGAAAGTGGATTATGAAGATGGATGTTAATTAATTTGCTAAAAGACTGCAAGGATGTGTGACAAGATCACTGCTACCATCACAGGGTCTCTAGTCTTTTAAAAATATTTGTTTTTTGTTTGCTTTTGTTTTTGCCAGTTTGGTACAGTTGAATGTTTTTCTGTTGGTTCAGCATTGATTTTAACATGAAACCAAAGTGTTAAGGAGGTAGAAGTGTAAATAGCAAAACTGGAACACAGAAGATGGATAGATCAATAGAAAAGAAGATAGGAAGTACTAGAAAGAAGGCTGTTTCCATTTGCTTTTAGGGAACATACTGAAAAAATTCTGTTATTTGGTTCCCCTTTTTAGTTTATTCTATAGGTATTCTTTAGTGACCAAAAAAGGAGTAAAAATCAAAAAGCAGAAAACAACATTGTTATCTTGGGGTGCTAATGAGGACTGAAGTTCCCTAAAAGGTAAGAATGAGAAATAAGATGCCAAATGAAGTAAAAGGTGCTTTTTTAAAATAAACACCCAACTTTTCTCTCAGAACTATCCATCAGATCAATAATGCAATAGTGTAAGTATTGTGTACATGCATACACCCATCCCACTGTAACAGCACTGTGGTCTTGGTGCTCCAGCAATACTGTAAACTTGCCTGGACATGTGTCCACGTAGTTAACAGTCCTAATCCAATCACCATACTTTTTATTTGTTTCATCCAAATTTTCTGGGTTTTCTTTCAATAACAGTTTTACTCCTGTCATGTAATTTTCTAAAATGGTGTTTCTGTCACAATTGTGATTTTTTTTTTTTTTTTTTAAAGCAAAAGGGCTTTAATTGACTCCCATGAAAGTAAAATTAGCCCCAAGCTTCATACACTCAGATATTGAAAATCCTTATATTTTCAAATCTTTCTTTAGCTTCACTACAGTTCACTTAAACCTGCTTGGGACTTCTAACTCAATGCTCTTCAGATACAAAGATCAAAAGTCTTGCAAGCAGCTGTTACTCATGTCACATACTCCAGATAAGGAAAAGTTAAATATTTGGTCTGAGCTAGATGCTACCCTGTGGAGCCAGCACACTTGATCTCCAAAGTGTCTTCTCCCAGTCCAAAAGTTTTAGGCTTGTTGTTCTGAATGTAATTTTTAATGGGGAGTTTAAGCTCTTTAATAAGGATTATTTATCTTTAACTCTGAAATCAAACTTCAGTTAGATGTGTGTTTCTTAGGTAGTTACATCTAAGTGAGAAATCCATTGTTAAGGAAGAATTTGACTCTGAGCATGTATCTGCCATAAAGCATCGATACCGCCCTGAGTAAGATTCCTCATGATTTCCCAGTCAGGAGATTTTCTCTCAGTGTTACAATTGCCACAAGAAAAAATTTCCTCAGAGTTATCAACCAGAGGCAGAATGCTAAGGAGCACCTTGCAGCACCTTAGATTCCTTTTCCTTGACAATGGACAGTGCAAGCTTCAGTCTCTTTAGAATATTTTTATAAATAACATTCAAGAGATTCTAAGGTACCAAATATTAGAACAAGAGAGCAAGCTGTATATTTTTTCAGTAATAATCTTGATATCACACTGGATAAGATAGAGTGCTGCTAGCAGAACTTCTGCCTTTATTATGACAGACCATCTTCTGCTTGTCTAGTACTGCTGGTGTGCTAATACTAAGGGGGTCACTCATTCATTCCTTCAATAAACATTCTGTCTGAGTATGAAATACAAGGGACACAGTACATATTCTATATGATTTAAATTTGTCTTTATAATCTTACTTACATTTGCCTGTTATCAAGAAAATGGCATGAAAACGAAGACACAAGCAAAATATGCCAAAGCTTCAAAATTTGAGTCAGGACATTTTTTGGCAATGTAGCAGATTTGGACTAATTACTGTACAGTGCCGAAGGCATTCTTGTCAAAAGCATGATGAAATTCTTTCCTTCCACGTTCCCATTAATTTACTTTTACCTCTGCGTAATTTCTGCTAATATCACTGTGATTCTGTTTTAAAAGAATCTGAAAAAAAACCCCCTGACCCACACCACCTCAGGCGAAATTCTTGAAGTTTTTCTGCAAAACTCTTCAAAATTTTCAGGATATGCATAGAATATATGGTTGGAACTGCAACATCTTTGAAAGTGACTATTGCCTTCACTGAGATAGGATTCATTTTTGTGGGGGGAGTTAGGTATATCCCAATCTTCTTCACATCTCTTCCTTTAGGAGCACTGGGGGTCCTGGGAGAGCAAAGAAGGGACATTCCATACATCGACAGTTCTGATTGTTTTTTATTTATGTGGGATACTCAGAGAACCATAGAATACCAGATTAAAAGTCACACCAAGGATCATCTGGTCCAAGTCTTCTTGGCAAAAGCATAGTCCAGACATGATGACCTAGTACCCTATCCAGCTGAATCTTAAATCTCAGTGTTGGGGAATCCACCACTTCCACTGAGAGTTAATTCCAATAGCAGATTGTACCAGCTGAGAAAAATTTTCCTCTTGTGTTCAATTGGAGTCTCCTCAGGAGGAACGTGTACCCATTACACCTCACCTTTTTCACATGACTCCTTGTAAAAAGAGACTCACCATCTGAAGATGTTTCTTCTGCTTGTTCTCATCTTGAGAGGCAGCTAGGGAACGTTTGTTACTGTTTTGATCATCCTGGTTTGTTCCCCAGTTGCTTGCAATGGGGTTGTCAGTTTGGACCCCTCCCCAGGGTCTGTTGAAAGCCCACCTCACCAAGATGGCCAGGCCTGCTACCACAGGCTCCCTTGCTATCCATCATAAGATAGGTAAAAATAAAACACTATAGTTTCTACTGTTTGGCATGGAAACCAAGTTTAATTTGCCCCTATATAATATTTGTCATGTATAGAAGAAAACATATAATGATTAAGTTAGCATGCTCAAATAGAGAAGAGAGAAGCAGGAAAAAAAAAAAGAAAATGTATGTACCTAAAAAATATCTCCCCTGAGTTCATATATTTTTAAGCATCATGCTTAGTAATAAAATGAAGATTTTCATTTTACTTGTCTCCTAATCAGCTATCAGAAGAAACTCCCAGAAGCTTTTGTGCTGACATTCAAAGGCTTCGTAGGCTGCTAAAGCTGCACATCTAGAGAAGACAGGAATTATATGCCTTACAAGCCAAGATTTTGCTGGTGCCAACTGGGGCAAGCTGTACAGTTGCTGTGTGAGATATCTCTAATAAAATTTTACTCACCTAGGGGGACAGCTGAACCACAGGTTTCCATCCTTCTTCTGTTGCTGTTGCTGTGTGTGTGATCTCTAGTGCATCATTTTTTCTGTTGACATAAACATAGTTTACCAAAGAAGTATCTTCAGTAAATATTTTAGAGCAGGCTAATATGGTTTCTATCTCAGTGTTTCTTTAGAATTGAATTCCAGGCTTCTGAGTGACACCAAAGAAAACAAAACCATTTTGTTTCAGTAAATGAAATAAATGAAATACACTAATTCATATGAAACTCAAATAGTGGCAACTGAGGTTTCCTCACACCTCACACCCTCCTTAATTTTCTTTTGAGGGAAGACTTCACAGCAGCAATTTTAGATGCGCAGCTGAAGCACAAGGGTAATTTCATTTGACTGTTGAAATAAAACAGCACTGACACATACTTGGGTGGAAAAGCATAGAGAGAGATTTTAACCATACTGAGGCTCACTTAAAATCTAGAATTCCTCTGCCAACAAACAAGCAAACAAAAGTTTTTGATTTGCTGCACTGTACTTAAAATCAAAGCCTTTCTTGGATTTTATGGATTGAACCTCTTACATCATTGGAAGCCAGTTTTAATTTACCAAAATGGCCTCTGAACTGTAAAAAGATGGAAGATAGGATACAGTTTGTGACAGCTAAATAACTTGCACAATTTCTCAGCTTTCCAAGAAAATCCACACAGACACATATTTCAAACTATTTTTACTTTTAGGCATTCTAAAGATAGATGGAATGATAATGACTTACATGTATCACCATACTTTTCATAAAGAAAGATTAAAAATATGTCATAAAATGAACATATAAAATAGCCTGACAAAGGGCAGACACACAGTCACATCTGTATTATAAACTCAGTAAATGCTAAACACCGAGCACCACTACAAAAAATGCATAATGGAGTGCAGAGAAGATTATTGTACCTAATTGAAAAACTGCAGCAGGGAAATCTGGTTTGTGTTTAATTAGTCGCACTGAAATCTTTTGCTCTATTCTACCCAGGTTCTGATACAGCCCTCACCCAGGCAATATGTGAGTATATCCCAGAAGATCATTAATTGATGTGACTAGCATTTGTCACATCTTGTTCTCACTCCTTTCTTTCAAGTGGAAAATTATCTGAAGTTTTTTGACCTAGGAAGATGCATATACTTGTATAATTCATGCCTGAGATGCAATAGATATTTGTGATTGAAAATAAGGTCAAGTGAACTCTTACTGGATTTGAAATGGCAGCCTCTGAAATTTATGTAATGATCACAGTATCTGGGAATTTCTGCTGAGCTTTGAGAGGGGACCACAGACAGCTTTATACAAACCTATTGTGTTTCAGACTAGAGCTGCAGTTTTGCTTGCTGGTTGGTTTGGCTTTGTGTTTGTTTTGTGTGTGTGCATTTTCAAGTACTGTTTCCTTATTTACAGTAGCATAGGAGTTTTCCTATGTAATAATGCACTAAGATTCATTGGTATTTACCTCAGAGGAATATATGAACTACACATAAGCACAGTGGCTAGTAGAATTCAGCAATGCTATCAATTTTCAGTGTATC
Source organism: Promerops cafer (assembly GCA_013398275.1). NCBI lineage: Eukaryota > Metazoa > Chordata > Aves > Passeriformes > Nectariniidae > Promerops > Promerops cafer. Next base: position 467,191 of record VZSE01005379.1, on the reverse strand, counting down.
AGAATAATAATAAAAAAGAGAATGGAATGACTGTATATTGCTATTCTTTTATTTTTATGTTTAGGTTCATGTTGCGATGTTCTTTATAGATCTAAGAGTTTTTGAAGAGACTTTCATATTTAACTATATTGTCTTACACTGTTTTCACGAGTAACTAAAAACCCCCAATTTACTGGCATGGAATAGTTAATTGTAAGAATTTCCTTATTGCCAACAGAATATTTTATTTTTTACTTCATCTTTAGTTCGTAGTTGGATATTTGTGACTGTGAGGAATCTATCAAGGAAAGTGAAACTAATTATTACCTTTTCTCCCATAACATGGTAATTTGATAAGCTGGTGATGAAGCACTGGAAAAGAAAATGAGAAATTGAAGAGGGCTGCTGGAGGATACAAAGAGATATCAGGCAGATCTGGAAAGAAAGCCTTGGAAATAGATTTTATGAGATAAATGGAGTAACATGAGAAGAAAAAGATCTCATTAATCTCTCATGTTTTTCTCTCTTTACAGATTGAGCACTAAAACAGAAATAATGCAGCTGTTTTGAGATCAGCAGTTTTGTTGCAAATAGAAGTCTGAGGAAACAGTTCAGTGAGCACCAGAGTGTTATAGGGATAAGGATGTAGATTCTCCCTTAGCTCAGCCTTTCAAACCATTCCAGCCTACTGTGATTGTTCTTGAAAGGGTAACAGAGGCAGGACTCCCAGACCCATAAATCATTTAGGAAAGTCTGTTATATTAAATTTAAAAAGGAGGAAAAAAACCCCAATCCCTCTGTTGCAGTAATTCTGCTCCATTGTTGATTTACTGTATTGTAGCTTTAGGATGAGTCCTGCATGCTGCTTTGAATTTGACCATTTGATGGAATGTACTGTAGGGAGGATTTCCCTTTGCATTAAAAAAAAATACAAAAATTAAAAAAAAATTCATTACTTTTTAATCTAATAAAGATTAGATTAGTAGTGGTGAGCCTAAAAGATACAATTCCTTTAAGATCACGTTTGAAATTTTCAAACTGATTTAGAATTTTGCCTTTAATAGCAGTTTCAAAGGTTTAGGAGAAATGAAGGGTGGATATATACATTCTGATGATAATTCTGTCCACAATTGGCTAAATTGTGGACACCTATTCGATTGTGATCTTGTAAAGTGGATTGAAATGTCCTTCAGAACTGGTCCCCTGTCTTTTCTACTCTTGCTCTGCAGTTACCATGGGAGTCATCCAGACTTTAAGATTCTCAAGGTCAAAGCTAATCAAAACCACCTTATCCTTCTCCATTAATTCAGTATCTGCACTGTCTGTTCCTTACCTCAAGGACATGTAATACTTCTGCAAAAGAAATTATCACTGCCTGCTCTGCCCTGAACTGTAGTACCATGATGCTGTTGACAGCCAAAGGTACATGTTTTTAGCATGTTTAGAGGATGTCTGGTTGCTACGGCACAGTCTGAACCTGCTCCAGCAGGTCAGATGAGGGATGTGATGTGCTCCTTGAGTTAGCTCCTCAGTTTCTCCATTGCTACTGTTGGAACATCTGCAGCTGCAATAGACCTGGCGTGTTGATTTTGAACTGGAAGGCTTCTACTTGCCTTGGTCCTTCCTACTTGCATTTCAGCAGACTGTATCCAGGGTTCTCAAATGAAGACACTGAATTTTTCAGTGGAGCAATTTCAAAGGTCTTGGTCCTTTTATCGTGCAAGTAACATCACACTTTGTGCTAGTGAGACACATAAGTCAGTGTATTTCCTCTTTAATGGTCCCCAAAGTTGTGTTACAGTGGCTTCTAAGTGAGGAGGCACATAAACAGATTGTAACTGTGAACTGGTTTTGGCTTGATCTGTGAAATACAGTACGGACCTAGATAAGGCAAAGAGTAAGATCCCTTCTGGATATGAATTGTAAAGCCTATGTTGTCTGATGGAAGGAGAGCAAGAAAAAGGATAATGATGTGCAGAAAATGTGTGAAGAAAAAAGTCTAAAAGCCAAGGAATTAATGAAATTTTGTGAGACATAAAGAAAATGAATTCTAAGAATTCTCAGATTTTGATATAGATTTTCACCAAGAAATGTAACATTTTAATCCTTAAAATGAAGTTATTTCACTGAAAAATGGGCTTAATGTATTGCTTCCTAGAGAAATACTAAAAAACCTAACCCTGTATCAACTAAAAAACACTGACCTGAAATCAGAATTTGAGACTGAGCAGAGAACTGCATTCAGCCTGTGGCAGCACTACTGTATCAAATTCAATTCAGAGCATTTAATGTATAATTTTCTTTCTTGTCCACTGGTTTCAGGTATTTTCTCTATAGAGATTTGAATGAATAAAAAGTATGTCACTCATTTCAATTGGAGAGACAGCTGCTTCAATGCTCCTCTCTTTTAAAAAGAACAACTGTCTGATGCAGATTCTCATCTGGCAAGTATATCGTCACTCTTAAATGGTGTTATCACACTCATCCTCTCCTTTCCCCTTTATATTGATCTTTAGAATAGACAGAATGTTTTAACCTTTGGAATTTATCACAATGGCTTTTCTTGCCTTATCAATTCTAGTGGGTTGAGCTCTCTGTATCTGCATTGAGATCTTTCCTATCTTGCTTTTCTCACATTTCAAGAAGTCTGTCTTGTTGCAAAACTCTTGTTAGAAGACATATATAAATGTTTTTCAGTTTCTAATCTGAAAAAGAAATGGCTACACTCCCCAGGAATTAAAATCAGGTCTCCAAAGGAAATAACCCTGCTTCAGAAAATCCAGATGTCTAAAAAAAGATTATTATCTCTGACATGATCCCATCCCTACCATGCCATATAGTGTTTTTCTTCTCTCTTTGGATTCGATCATATTTCTGCCAGAACATTTAGTTTTATTTAAATGCAATGACACAAACATTGCTAATCTGGTTTCCCTTCATTCGTTTGTGTACTTGCTGTCAACAATGGTTTTATCAGCCATCAAAATCTAATTGAAATGGCAGTGCTGCATGTAGTCATCCAATAATTACAAAATAAATAGACTGAACTTGCAAATGCATTTGAAAAAAAAAAGCCCCTAAAGTGACATAAACAGAATAAGGTAATTAAAGAGCTCCCTCTATGATTTTTAATTCTTTTAAAGTGCATATTTATCTGAAGACATCGCTTCTAAGCTCCAGAGGTAGGTTGCTATGCCTTGTTTCTGTAGTTCAAAAAGAAGACTGGCTGGATGGAGTTAATTTGGAAAATTGTTCTAGTAAGTAGTACAAAAAAGCACTTCGTCATCGTACCACCAAACCATGCTTTGCCTTCTCTTCAGAGAACTCCTGCAGCAATACACACATGACAGTTAATAATAGATTATAAAAAGCAGTGCCCTTTATCGTCTGAACACCAAATCTTTAGAGGCTTGCAAACAGAACAGTCTGTTCAGTGATTGTAGAATCGTGACGTCAAAGGCCTGCTTCTTATTTGAAATGTCTTCATGTTACTCTAGATACTCCACGCCCTATCTTAGAAAAAATCAGGGTTGTGCATTGTAGTACACAGACAACACAGTTTTCCCTTAATGGAAACCATACAGCAGTAGCATATTTAAACTTCATAAGAAAGGGTAACAGACCTCTTAAAATAAGCCCTGGTCATGAATGTATATATATAGAGTCCTGATGGGTTGGCATAGCAACTATTTCTTAGAACTCTGTTGCTGCCTAAGTAAACAGCTAAAGCACCGAGAATGTCTCAGCTAAGCCATGCCCGTCTGTAGTACCAGCATGTACTGTTCATGAATATTTTCTTCCAAAGATGGGGATATTCTAGTGCTGCTCATTTATGCTGCCATTGTTGTCAGTGTTTTTATCAAAACCCCTAATTTCTTACTGATTTCATGATGTAATTTATCCAAAGATTCTATTCTTTTTTCAATTCAGAACATAGCTTGGCATAAATAGTCTCAACCTAGACACTTTTTTATGCCCTTAATTTGAATAATTTTAATGGCATATTTTTCTGAATGGCAACAAAAGCTAAATGTGAACATAAATTAGTCATGGCAATCACTTAAATGAACAGCATACCAGATTGTACATATCATGAAACGCTATTCCATAATTCAGTCTTTTTATTTGTGGCAATTTTTATTAATTGTGTCACCCTAACATATTTTTTAAATGCTAATCACTTAAGCTGGTAGCCTTTCTTAACTGCAAAACATACATTTAAATGTATATCATCTGATCCTGAAAAACAATTGAAGCTTCTGATCCTTTAAATAAATATTCATTTATGAATAGTTTGTGATGAGTTTACAAAATGATTCTTTAAAATGGTTAATCATTTATAATGAAGTCTAACTGAATCATATGTGTCATAATCAGTTCAAACACTTATCAACATGCTTATAATTATCTGCAGCAGATGGTATTAATGTCCATAATATACTGGTAAATATTAATAAATACTGTATAGATGGCAATAATCTGCTCATTAGAAGTTACTATTGATAGATACACCTCCCTACTATTCTGTTCAAATCTTTAAAAAATGACTAACCATTTTAGTTAATAAACCTTTGCAAACCATTTATCCATTTCTAATGAATGAAAGAATGTTTCAATTAGTGAATTCTAAGTGTCTGATTCCCAGCATGGAATGTTAGATTCTCTTTGATGTGGTTTCCCTGAACATTTTTCTCTGCACCTGTCTCCCTAGTGAGCTTGACAATTCATGCCATCAAGGCTCAATAATACACTTTCCTCTCCTTGGGCTTTAATTTTTCTTTCCTAGGAACCTCTTAAGGGTACTCTTCTTTCTGCTGCTTAGAAAGGTGTAATGCGTGGGGGAAAGCCCTCATATCCCACCTGAGAGCATTTGGGCGCAGAGGATGGTAGGGAACCAAAATTGTTTTGCTCCTTCTCTGATGTATTTAGATATTATACAAGATACAATGCCTGCTAAAATATATCACTACAGCATTGGGAGTGACTATAGTATTGTTTCGGGGAGGGATTTGTCTCACTTCACATTAGTCCTTCCTAGTCTCTTTCAGTAAACTGCCTCTGAAGTCAGTGGGAAGAAATAAGCATCTCTGAATTGGCACACGAGATCTTGAGAGAGGTGTCTTAGTAGGTTTGATGAGTCAGCCTCTGGAATGGTTCAGTTCTCAAGCTTCTGCTGACTGTGGAAAAAAATTGGCAGCATGCTTTGGCTGTTTACCAAATTCTAGATAATTGAAATTAAGTGACGTGAATATGTCACTTGTGTGTGCTTCAGCTAAAGGTTAAAAATCCTAAATTATTCGTAAAGTATCTATGCACCTATATGTGCACCGGGTATCTAAACTTCCACTGTTGTTGGTAGTGGCCTGTCAACACACCAGTCTGGAGACTGAAGAATAGCTATCCTCTGTAAAACATGGAGATCTATTCCTTCAGATGAACAGCCTTAAGGACTTCCTTGGCTGCGTTGGTTATATTTCCAGTGATTGCAATAGGATTTTGTGCTTCTACATTACATATAGTTGCCTACATTTTCAAACAACAGAACTGAAAGGATCTGAATTTTGTCTTCATGTCCAAATAGCGTGCTTCAATGAAGAAATAATCTGTGTTGACTTGCAAACAAAATTCCAAGTTATAGTTATGGCTGTGGTCTGTTCCAAAGCCTGCTGAGATGCTGTGTGACTTCATTGTCTTTTGTCAAATCCCACCATTGGAATAAAAATCTTTAGCAAGCATGGTGTCCTGTAGGCTGGCTTCTGTTTCATCATAAACATGGCAAAGCTATTTCTGAGATCTCAGATGTCTTGGCTTAGTGCAGCACTGCTGCAGAGCATGCAGTGTCACTGCATGCTGGAGGAGCGGGATGCTATTCCTGTAGGACTTCAGTGTGTACCGGAGTGAGTTTATTTTTACTGACCTTGGGTTAATGATTAAGTTGACTTTACATATGATGCTGTGTTGGATTCTCAGCTCATCTGGGCAGTTCCAGTATTTTTGGGAAGCAGACAAGTCTTCTCCCACAGTGTCTGGCTGTCCTGACAGAGTGTGACAGAATGATAGATGCAAGCACTTGTAAATCTATGTCTTGTATCATTAGTTCTTAGATATGTTGTAGCCCCTACCTTGAAACTGCACATAACAGACTTAGTTGATGCTTCTGCCTCTCTGCATTTTCTGCATTTATATCAGGCTAGAGATTTCACATTCCTGTTAAGTTACTGTAGTTGTGCACTGCAAGGCTGCTCTGGATAAGAAATCAGCAATGTATTTGTCAGTCTCTTTCATGCTTACACTTTGCAGTTTCAGTAGCATAGTCTAAAGGCTTTCTGTGACTGACAGTGGTTTTTAAAAAGCACTCCCAAGTGATTTATGGGCACTTCCTACTGGAATATTTTATCTTTGACTATATTGTTCAAATTTTTTCATTCAAACACTGCAACAAGAAATTATTTTTCTATTTTAACTTTTTTGGATTTGGGTGATGCTAGTAATCCTGGGCTTGACAACTGTCTTCTGTAAGAGTACTGCCCTGTGTCCCATCTAACAAGCATCACAGGGACAACAGTTTCTTTGCTCACATCTGTGTCTTGATATCTTTAATGGGTATGTTTTATTGAACTATTTGGGATATGACATCTTCTTTCAGCAGTAGCTTCAAAGATTTGCATACACAGGTTGTTTTCCTCTCCCCATAAATGCATTTTGTAATTGCGAGCAGTCTTTGAGTAATTACTATCTCAGGTGTAGACATTTCTCACTTTGTATTAACTTTTTTAGATTGGAGGTGTTGGGGGAAAAACACCGTTCTATGTGGCCTATACTGCAGTGAGTATGGCTCACCATGAAGCCATCTTGTACTTATGCAGTTTTTTGACTGATTCCCCTGATTCTTGTATCATGCAAAAGAAACTAAAATTGGGGTCTGCTATACCCTCTACAATAGTATGTCTGTCCAAGACCAGCTATGATGTAGTTGGATTAATTTTCATCCCAGGGAACATCAGCAAAATGTGGCGAGGCAGACACTTTTTCTACCCAGGAATACTTGCCTGTATCTGTCTTTTGAATTTTGTAATTTGGCACCAGGTCTTTTTTCTGTAATTTTTAATTTTTGCTTTTGCCTAGGCAATATTTCATTACTCTAGACATTTGGCAGTGAGCACATTTTGTGTTCTATTCAAATAGCTCGAGTCTGTTCAAAAGTGGTTTTTGCCTGACATTTCAGTATCTACCACACTGCATAGCCAACATGTATTCTCTGACTTTCACAAAGATGTCTTTATCTATCCCATCCTCATTGGCCCCTTTTCTTTGTATACTCTTTTTCTTCTAACGCAGTTGATATTTTGAAAGAAAGGTGCTGTTCCAGCAACACTGCTTCAGTTATCTTCATATGTAATGTAGAAGAAGCCATTTCAGGTTTTCTAAAACATGCTAACCTTTGGCAAACAAGTATCACTGTGGGTTTGCCTGCTCTGTGTGTTTGGGGTTTCTATGTTTTTAAATTTTGATTACACTGAATCACTGCTCTCAGCCTGAACTCTACTAAATTTTTAAATTAACTCCTTTTATCTGAAAACGCTGTTCCTGTGTTAAATAAGACACTTGAAATTCCAATGAATTTCTTTGGTTTTGTGCTTGCAGTTGTTACTGAAAATATCATATGATTTTAAAATAGGTTAGCCTCACTGCAGGCTCTGTTGCTCATATAATGCTAAGGAAATCTTCATTTAAAACTTTCCGTCTACCCTTAAATTGCCCATATTTCCTATGATCTTGTCTTTGCAGTTGATGATAGTCCACGCTATGTAAATAATTTATTTTTGCTAATTTCCACTGCATTATGGAGATATATATGCAAAAAAAAAATTCCTTTGTATCAATACTTACTTTTGTGACTTAGCAGACTGATTTCTCTTTAATGTAACGGTTCTGTATGCCATCATATGTAGAGCTTTTCCACCACTGAGCTCTCAAGTCTTCCTTGCAGCCTTTGCTCTGCACTTTGTTGTGCTTAGCCTTTTGGATGACATGTACCTGTTGCTTTCTGTAGAGCTTCTTTGGGATGCCCGAGCATTTACATTCCCGCTGCTCTATCTCTCTCTATTAGTGGTTTATCACAGGTTATCTTCTTGTGTTGAGCTGATCCCAGCTGGCATCCACCCGGTCGTTCACTCACGTCCATCTTTAGTGGAATGGGGGCAAGAAACAGAGGGGAAATGTGAGAAAACCTTGTGGTTCAAGGTAAAGATAGTTTAATAAGTGAAGGGAAAAACACCAAGGGAAATATGACGTGATGAAAAGGCAATCACTCACTGCCTCCCACCAGGAATTTGATGCCCAGTTAGTCTCTCAGCAATGGCTGCACTGGAAAAACTCCCTCCCTCAGTTTTATTGTTGAACATGACCGGTTTGTGATATGTTCTTGGTCAGGTTGGGTCAGCTCTGTGGCCTTCCAGCTTCTTGCCCACACCGCAGCTCACCTCCTGTGTAGGTCAGAGTGAGAAGCAGGGAAGGTCTTGACATTGTGCAAGCACTTTTCAGCAACAGATGAAACATTGCTGTTCTATCAACGTTGTTTTTTGTCACAAATCAAAAATACAGAACTGTATGGGCTGCTGTGAACAAAATTGACTGCATTCCAACCAGACCCAGGACATTCCTAAAATTTCTGAATCACCCACCAGCTATACTCTGAAATTTAATGATATATTTTTTTATTTTATCTGTCTTCATTTTAAATTATTAAGAAAAATCATGCAACATTTTTGTGTATACATAAACCTTTTCAGAGGATTTGTTTTATTATTCAGGATTTTCTCTGAGATGCATAAATTCCATTAAAACTTGGACCATGCATTGCAACTTATGTAACATCATTTTGGGCTTTTCTACGCTGAGGAGTATAATAGTGCTTCTCACACTCAGACCCTGATGAATCTGTCTTCTGCACTGTCATTCCAACTTTGGAATAACATTTTCTCTGCCTCTTCTTCACGCCCTTGTTCTTGTATGAAAGAAATCTGAATCTGAAGGAGGAGCATGGTGTGCTTCAATTTTGTCTTCCAGCTTGAGCAGTCAAGGGAAGGGACAAAGGAGGCACAGTCTTGGCCTCCAATCTTGAAACATTTTTAGTTTGCATCCTTTTAAAATGGATTACTTTCCAGTTTTTCCTGTATGGGCTAAAGATCGCTTACTTAGGGAACATTCTCTTGCTATCTCCTTATGGGCCTGAATTGTGACCTTTTCTTTTCCTAGTTCCTTTTTTATGTTTTTCCTTTAATCTTTTTTCCTACTTCTTTTTATTTCTGATTTTACATTTCTATTGGAATTCATTTCTCATACAATGTGATCAAAGAGGGGAGAGAGAAACAAACGGGGGTGGGAGTGAAATGAAGAGAAGAGAGAAACATAGCAGTAAGCCAGCAGTGCCTCCAGATCTTATTTCTTCCTTTATTCCAGCTGTTGTTTACTACCAGTAAACTTCTGGAGCAAGAATGCTGTAAGGTCCTAATGATCACAGGTCATTGCAGCAGGGCCTGACAGGGCCACCCTGTCAGGATGCTATTTATCTTGCAAGAAGAAATATGAATCCAAGATCTGAATTCATCTGCGGCAATAATATAAATATCTAGGCCAACTGGGATCTGTATTTAGTGATGATGGTGATGATGATGACAATAACAGCAATAATAATAATAATTCAATAAAAAATTAAGATCTACTATTGGTTTCTGGTCTTGCAGTTCACAGTCCCTGCTTATGCATTAACAGTAATTTATTGTACTGTCTTATAGAAGTGCTGAAAGTTTTCATTAGTGCTTGTAAATAGGATTAATATGCTCGTCTGAAATGTGTACAGAAGCTGTAATGAAGTGGACTGTTTCTTTTAATGTAGTTTTACACCTCAGATTTTTGTGTTAAGACAAAGTGTTCTCTGTAGTAGACCATATGATGAGTGTATGAATGTTTTTATTCGAAAAGTAAATGCACTGGATACTGAGACCTATCAAGCAGCTGTCTTGCATACAATGTGACTACATTATAAAACATTTAATTAATATATGGTTGTAGATTTTTTTGTGATAATAGAATGCGATTGTTTTGAAGGAGGTATTTTGATGTAGAATATTGATACACTGTAGATTAAAACTTCTGTAATTTCTCCTCAATAACAGCAGATTAGAATTATTATGATCTATTGTTCTCAACAATCTGAATATTCCTTTTTTTTCTGTTTAAAAACATACAGAATGGGGAAGCACAGGCAAAAGAATATCTGAAACCTGGGAAAAAATATAAACTAAGGAGTTCACATTTTAAGTTCCAAAACTATTGCTTCAGAAAGTATGCATTGATTTCACAGTCCTGGGAAACAATAGTGAGGCAGAACTTTGGTCACGACATATCTACACATAATTCTTTTAGTGCAAGCAACAGCAATTTCAGAAGTGCAAGGTAAAATTTTGTCCCATTCCTGATGAAATCTTAGACAGAGGAAAATAATGCCTCTCAGATTTTATTTTTTTGCAGCTCTTCTACTAATCATCTGCTATCTTGTATTTTTCAAAAGCATAAGAAATAAGTCAAGAGGGTGTTACAGAGTGGAGTGCAAATGTTCTGTTGAATTCTTGGTGGCTGAGGTCAGACAATATTCTGCGTAGGGTTATGTGATGTGGTTACAGAATAGGAATACTGTGGGCAAGAAATAAAAGTTGTGGAGGGGAAATACTCTAAGGGTCTTGTGTGAGATGCTGCAATGGCTTGAATGTTAGGTGTCGATGCAGACTGAACATGCCTGGGGCTAGAAAGCTCAATCCAAAAAAAAAAAAAGAAGACATAATGTTGAGCTTTACAATGCCTAACTTTTATGCCTCAGACCCTGGATTGCAGTCCAGGATTCTCTAAGGCATCCACACTCTGTGCAATGTGCAGGAAGAGACAAACACCTGCAGAATGTATTCACAATAAATAGCATAGTGCACAGGTGCTGGCTAGAGGCAATCCATAAAGAAACATGGAAGAAAGGGATGTTTCTGAATGCCTTCCTCTTTCTAAAGTCCAGGCATGTAGATATTGTGGGGTTTTTTTGCAGCTAAATCTATAAAATAAGCAAGATAAAAATTAAACATGTATTTTTATCTTTGTTCTATATGCCATATGCCTTTCAGAGAAAGCAGCAATTGTGTTTTGTATGGAAAGGGTACCAGTTAAAGATATAGTCTGCCAAGAGCTGTACACTGTAAGAAATGTGGTTTGGGGTCATGTGTGTGGTTGTTTTGAAGAAAAAGCACAAGGCAACTATTGCCTGGTGCGGCGCATGGTAGTGACTGGGAGAGCACACTCAAGATTTCTCTAGGGTCAGTTATTAAAACAGGAAACATTTCCACATGTTGGCTCTGGATATACCCCCTGAATGGAGCTCATGTAGTTGGTGTGTCATCCTGCAGAGCAGAGTTGTGCCAAGGAACGAGTTCAGATACCCAAAGCAGTGCTGGAAGTGACAGCTGTGACTGAGCCAGCAATCCCAGCTTCTCAGCAGAGCTAGATAGGTTTAAAATGTGCTCTCTTGATAGTTCTGTACCCCTTCTTGCTGAGGAGATAGCCTCATCACTGAGGCTATTCCAGGGTTTTCATACCACACTCCATTGCTTGTTGGAGACATGCCTGAAATGTCCTAATTTGCTATTGACTGCTTCATTAGACTGGTCTGTATTTTCATACTGACTGGAGCGAGCTGTTCAATGCTTCAGGGTAAAATACCACCTGTGCTATTTTTTTTGCTATTTTTTGGGATAACTGGTACCTTGAGAGTGCCACAAACATAGGTACTGTTTCTATTTACACAGATATGTACACTTCTGTCCTAAATATGTGACAATGTGTAAACTGTGTGAGGTATAGGCTTTCAGGTATGAAAGTACACAGACAAATGCTCATTACAGTAATGTTACCCTCCCCCCAATCCATTAATACATTGTTTAAGGTTTGACACAATTGGAAATTAAACTTTGTTGTGTAAATGAAAACAGGCTTTCATTAAGGCCTCTATTGTACCCATTGTTTGGTGATAGAATAGGTAAGGTCTTTCTGTGTTAACCCTACAGAATCCATTATAAAAGCATTATCCACAATCTTTAATAATAGCTGAAATAGCAGCAACAATAGCAATAACTGTTGGGGTTTACTTTTGTAGAGAGGAACCCTTTCAATTTTTTTTTGATCATTTATTGATCTGCCTTTCTTTTTGTTTAAAACCTGACAGAGCCTTGGGGAGCAGTGTCTGCAACACTGATGGAGAGCTGCAAATACTGTTTCTGAGCATGGGGGGCTTTTCTTTCCTGGTATTTTTGAAAGATAGGCTCTTGATCGCACTAGCAGGGATCTATTGATTTATACCTTAGGCTCAGCTCCTGAGAACAAGTCATCCTACATTCTATAGGCTGTATAAAAAAATGTTATTGTATTCCCATGTGTTGACAAATTCTGTGAAGGATACATATTATTAAAAGAACTTCAGTGATAATACTTGTAAAATCTTAGGATGTAGGCAAGGCATGACTTTTGTGCCACATATAGCCCCACCAATGGTCTTGCAGTAGTCCAATTCATGTTGCTGTCCAAACACTCAAACACTCTGCCAGTCTATCAATCTCTCCTCTTTGCTTTTAAAGCTTTGAAATTCAGGGGGAAAGGTTCCACACAAAAGCAGCCTCCTTATTTTAGTACTGGGAGGGCACTTGGAAAGAGTCTATCTTTAGTTCTCTCATACTCACGCTGTTGACCAATGGCTTCTAAATGTTGCTTCCATGATGAAACAGTTCATATTCTACTAATATTTTTGGTGAAATACTGGAATACCTGGAAACATTATCTGCTGAGTGTTAGTGCTGGGATGTCCATCCACTACATACTTGCCGTCTTAAAACAGGATGGTCAGCGGAGTTTCTTCACTCGTGTCATAATAAAAATTATGTCTGTATTACTTCACCTCGAGTAAAGTAACTTTCATGACATGTTGTGAGCACCTGAAAAGTGTAATGCCTACAAAAACTTTTCCCACTTAAATAAAAAAAGGGTCAGTATGCAAACTTCACTCTGCTTTTTTTCTTTTAGTTTTGTGACTAAATCATAACATTGCAAAAATTGCATTCTGTTTCATTTTAAGTAGAATGTTTTAGTTTTGGTCTGAGTAAAATAAAAGGTTCTGCAAATTTCTTTTCAGAAAAAGAAAAAAAAAAGTGCTGAAAATGAAGGTATTTTCCTTTTCCAGATATCTACGTTTTACAAGTTCAACTTAACATTTTTCATTGCAATTTTAATTTCAAAATGGAAAAATGCATTCAAGTATCTTAGTTTTTCTAAATTCAACATATTCACTTGAGCAGTACTTGTGTAGTTTAAATTTGCTTAGAACTTCATTTTCCATCGTAATTTTTTTGCCTTACAGGGTTTGCTCAGTCATAATTTGTACTTGCAAGTTTCTCTGGAGATATGAAAGTGCTGTTGGCAAAACCCAGTTATCCTGTTCATATAGATAGCATGAATTCTTATTTGACTTATTCTGGTGAAATTGTTCCCTTGCTGAAACCATCTAAGACAAGATGGCAGACAGCATTCCTTATTTCCTTTTTCTCAGGAAAATTGAGAAAGTTTCACCCATTCTATCATCCTGTCTGATGAACAACAATTAATTGGAAAACTATTTAGGTACAAGAGATGTTATGTGCAAGATTCATTTAACTTTTACATTAATTGCTGGCAGCTTGCCATTCTTATCTCTTCTTTATTTGAATTTGCCCTTGCATCCTTATGCAAATTTTTTGTTGTTTTTTTTTTTTTACTATAAGTTTCTTACATGAAAGACAGTTTTGTTTTCATTTTTTTATAATTAATTCTCATAAAAAATAAATTGTCAAGATGTAATGCTTCACTGATGTTATCCTTCAACTTAATTATGTCATAAGATGATCAGAGGCTGATTTCATAAGCTTTTTGAATTTGAGCTATGTTTTAAGATATTTTCCAACTACCACTGAAAAAATTCTTGTCTAACATTTTAAAAATAAGGACAGACAAAAAATGGGAAGTACCACCTTTAGATCTAGACACTGCAAATTGCTTTCCCTCAGGTATGTGGGTGCATCTAAGTCCTCTGTTTTTTGTTGTCTGTAACCAAAACCCTCCTGTCCATATTTAGATATTATTGTGTTAAGCATAGTACATTTGGCAGGAATGGGTGCAATACATAACCATGGACTTAGCTGTAATATCCATTTGCAAAGCTGGCTCAGGAAAATGAGACTATAAGCATGGGAGCAACGAATTTCTTCAGTTAACAAACAAATCTGTGTCTGATTTGTGTTCCATGTGCAGTTCCTCCTGTCACAAATATAAGTTCTTTTTCTAGCAGGGCTTTTGTTCTTGTTGTGTGAGGTAAACACTAATATTTACCTTCCAGATATTGTTTCCAAATATTTTCATTTTAGTAGGCCTAGATGGTCTTACCATATCTTTTTCAACATTTTTCCTGTGTCACCACTGAGTTCACCATATGTGGTATTTAGAGTTTCACATAAATCTGAGAGCTCTGGCTTCAGATAAGACTAGTGACAGGTGATAACCATTCCAATCTTAGGAGTTAGGACCACTTTCTGCAGCTCCCCCTCCTGCACAATTATTCTGAGGATCATGATCTCCGTACTTTCTAGGGTAATTGTTAAAAATTCAGTTTGATGTACCAGTATCTCACACTTTAATCAGTACTACCTCACTCCTGTCAAATGTTCTGGAGAGAGAGTACACAACCCTCAATTCTTTCTTAGACTTGTGTTTGATTTGCAGATCTGATCACTATGATAAAAGAAATATATTTTTTATTTTTAGGGAATGGCCTTAGTCACATTACTGGTAACTGCATTTTAGCAGCTAGTGAACAAGTTTTCTAAAAATGCATGCTTCACTTCCCTAAAGTGACTAAAGAGCTGTAGATGTTTGTGAACACCTCCAGGGGGAGATCCTATCTGCTGGAGTTTCACATGCCTAAGTTTTAACAATACATGTCAAAACAAACAATTTATTTTCAAATGCTGTTGGTGTCTTGCAATTAAAGACGTGAGCCATGCCATATCCAGTTACTAAGGCTACACAGAGTCTCCTTCTGTGCTTGACCGTACTGACACACAGGTTTCATTAATGATTTTGGCTCATTAGACTATTAGGACCAGACTGCTCTTACCTGACTGGATGTGAATCTGGAGACAATTTCCTTTTCACTACTAAAGAACCTTTGGACTAGGGACTCTTTTCTTAAGATCTTGGAAAGTGTTTATGAAGGTTTGCAAATATCTCTCTTTTACTTTATTTCCACAGAAGCACTCCTATTCTCATTACAAATATTCACACTTTACCATTTAAGGACTCCTTGTATTTCTTCCCTGTCATTTTGGGCTGGAGTGATGATCACAGTCTTAATCACATCAAAAACAAACTTATAACCTTTTATGACTTGCAATGTTTTCCACATTCATTAGTCCCAGGAATCTGCATGCTTGATTGTTTAATTTGAAATCTGTTGCTTTGTTTTTCTCCAAAGCTTAGCAGAGATATAGGTGATATTCTTCTGCCTTTTTTTTTTCTCCAGATCAAAACATGAGCTTTCTGACTCCTAGAACATTCTGTGCTATTAGAATCAAAAGACAGTAAATTGACTAAGGTAGGCTTTTCACTTAAAAATATCTACCAGAAATCTTTTGATATATATAATAAAAAATAATTATTGGATTGTCTAAATACTTCAGTATTGTTTTCTTTTTACATTTCTAAAAGACTCATATACTTCTTTTTACCTATATTTCAGTAAAAACTTGTGATCTCTTTTTCTCTTTAATGACCACTGAGTATACTCACTTAGTGGCCATTTTAGTGACTGTATGATCTTAGAACAATGAGTTGGATTCATTCTTGATTAACCTTTATTAAATTTGAGCTTTTCTTTTCTCGATTGACCTTTATTAAATTTGAATTCCTTGAAAGAGAATGTCAAACTTCTAGAATTGTTTTGGTCTCTCATACCTCTAATAAATGCAGTATTGCCATAATGTTAGAGTTCTGCATGAATCTTTTTAAAGTATACTTTTACAACTGCATCTTTTATTCATTAGCCAAAATCCACTTTCAGTTCATTTCAAACAATTATATTCAATAGCTATGACCTTATAGTCGAAAGAGTAGCTTCCCCTCACCACAAATTCAGCCACCTGTCATTATCCAAAGCACTGAGTGCACCTGCATGTGCCCATATGGATGAAGGAGCTTTCCTAGTTACTGTTTTTGAAGATGTGCATCTCTGTGAGAGAGACACAACTCCAGAGAAGCAGACAGGCAAGGATGTAAGCAGGGATCAGATGTATTTTGAACAAATCCTGAGAGTGCAGCTTGAAGAAAAGGTAAGATTAAAAGCTTTTGAGAAAGGTTGAAAATAGAACTACCAACTGTGTCCAAAAGCAATGTTTAACACATTTTTAATTTCTTTATTTCTTGCTAATTTCCGACTTTGTAATGAAAAGCAGGATTCTGAACGTTTTCATAAAAAAACAAGATTATCAAAGAAAGTTCTGACTCTATTACCAGTTTCTCTTTGAGATAGAAATCATAGTTACATTTTCTTGCTTAGGTAGAAGGCAGACACAAATATATGTCTACATATGTGTATATCTTTAGCCTTCTAATGCTGATTTTGTAAACATAAATATAAATATAAATAAATAAACATCAGAAAACTTAGTCTGAATGGAGTGATCTGTATTCCCTACGTCTCTCTGCTTTTTATTTACTGATTACACATTACTTATTCACTCTCTGTTTCTTACTCCATTGCAAAATCAGTGTGTCAAAACACTGGTTATTGGTCTGTGCTGTTGCAGAAGAATGTGCCAGCTACAAAACATAGACAGGAGCATGTGAATTATGACAACATATTTTTCTTATACAATCTTTTTCCAGAATAAACATAAGTAAGCATAGCATTTGGACTTCATTTGGACTTTTATTTATTGCTTATTATTAAGGAGTTGTGGTCTTTGATTAATATTAATTTTTGTATAAGTTTGTGCAGATATCATTTTTATTTTTTTTAAAGGAGATTGAAATTGGATTGCTGTTTCAATAAATAGCTGAATACACATTTACCTTCTGAAGCATTAATTGTCTATTTGTTTAAATATGTATTAGGCCTTTTATGAAATATATATTATTTACTGGACTGCTAGTTCATAACATAGGTCTTAATAACATGCAATTCTGTGATTCTAAAAGGTTTTTGTAATATCAGTAGTCTTTTTCACTTAACAGTGCTATTTGGAAATTTCTGTACTAAAACAAAGTCCAGCGTATATCATGAAATACCTGCTTAAGAGCAAAATGAGGCAGTTTATTATTGATGAAGAAAGACAAAAATTTGCCATCTAGATTTCTCTGTTGGTATCTGAATATTGCAAAACTCAGATTTATACCCTTCCTGCTTTTCCCATGGGGTTGCTTTACTGCCTTAAAACCTCATAGTAAAAATCCACCTGCTGAGTAGGCTCTTTTCATCTTTCTTACTTCTGGAGATCTCAGTCTGTTCAGCTGGGATGTTTCCCTCAGGAAGACAGGAACAGTAAAATGGTTCTCCCCTCCTGTTTGTTATCTTCCAGCAGACAGTTCTAGTAAAGTTACAGAGATATATATATATTTAATGTTTGCTAATAGAGTATTTGAGATTTATTGTGATATATTTGAACAGTCACTCTCTGACTTATATCCATCCTCTACATCTTGCCTTTTGTATGCTGACAAGTATGTTGTTTCCTTGCTTTCTTTGCAGATTTTTGTTTGGAATGCTGGAAGTTAAGGTAGGGCTTTGAAAAGTGACAACTTGGCCCTGTGCTAATAAGGGTTTTCCTTGCTTTGCTCTAAAAATATAAACATTTTACTGTTAAGGAAGGTTTGCACTTCCACTTTCAGCCTGGAGACTCTTAGTGATGCATTGCTGAAGCTCAGTTAGAGGTGTAGAGATGAGAACGTGCAATGGTGAGACCTTCAAGTTGGAATGAGGCCTCGGCATAGCCCTTACTGCAGTTCGTGTGGATGCTGCCAGCACCCTTCTCTGCACTCTTCTGCTCACTGATGAAAGAGAATGCCATCCTCCCATGGGTGCTGAATGTTGAATGCAAGAACATGGCAGGAGCTTCCTTTAGCTGGCTTTGCATGTTTGTAAAAACTAATGTGAGCTGTGATTCTGCACAGACCTAGCACTGTGACAGTCTTTCGGTATGGCATAAAAAAATTGCTGGCATAAAAAAATACTTTTTATTGACTTTCCACTGCAAATTTTTCCCTTTTTTTCATGAATGAGATGCTTCTCTATAATTTTATTTTATATGAGAGCAGTTCTGTAGAAAACAGAAACTTATAGGATTGTAGATCTTTGCATTCAGACTTCAAAAATGATATTCAGCATTTTCAGAAATCAGTGGCACTGACTGGTATTCACATGGATACCATTGCTTCTGATGGGAGAATATCATCGACATGATATGTGGTTGATTTGCAAAAGCTGTCACTAGTAACAGCATCTTATTTTTCTGTCCAAAATTTGCTAACAAACATCCTGCTTGTGGAATTTAAGATATGAATAGTGCTGGCTTGTGAGGGAAGGAGCTGGCTTTTGCTGTACACACATATACACTTCCCTACTTGTCTCTGGCAACACATCACAGTCTTGATTAGTGATACAGCCTAATATTCCAATCTTTCACATCTCCTGAGTCCAGATTTCCAGCCATGCAGAACTGTGCCATATTTGGAGGTTCAGTGGGGTGTGATAAACAACTCATTTGAGACTAAAAGCAGTTTTTGAATTTAGATCTCCTGAGGTAAAAGGCTAGTTCACTTATAATTTATGTTATCTAGCTCATTCATGACAAAGATTTTCTGCACCAGAAACACCTTGACAGGTGTTAGTACAAGACACTATAGTTGCAATTAATGCAACAGCTTTATTAAATTTGACATTGACATATGTATTAATAATCCTTGGACTGGCATAAGAAAATCACTCAGCTATAATTTGAAGGTTTACTTATACATGTGCATATTTGTGCTTCATGTATCACACCTAAAGGCCTTTTTCCTTGTCTAATGCCTTCTGTCACATCAGTATTATAAAGCAGATGTTTATTATAAATTATAACTCTTTAATATATGAGTTTGTAAGGATGCAAAGTGAGCTTATGGCTTTTCAAGATTGTGCCTAACAAATTGAACTACATATTAACATCAATCCTACAGATTCATCTACAAATAAGATTACCTGAAGTACAATATTGCATAACTGAATATTAAAACTCTTAGAGAAAGAATTTACCAACAGCTGAAGTACTAAAACATATCAAGTCTAAAAGAGACAAAAGACTGTTAAAAACTCCCCATCATACTCTGTTCTTCACATTAATATTCTTGCTATCAACCTTTACTGCTGTTAAAAAACTGTACAAACTTTAAAGACCATGCTCAAAAACTGTGATCTTTCAAGCCGTGGTCTTTTACGAAATGCTCCACACTTCTTTTTGTTTGGAAAATGAGGAAAAGTGCAACATGAATAAATCTGGAAAAGACAGGTTTTTATATGTGCCTTTTCCATAACTGCAAGGGAAAAAAGTAGTCTCCTCCACTAACAGAGTGAAGGATTTCTGCATTGTTTCTTTTCTTAATATTCTTTTCCACTCTCTGTTGTTTGAATTCCTTCCTATTCTGAAAAAAAAAAAAAAAAAAAAAAAAAAAAAAAAAAAAAATTCAAACTGTTGAGTTTTTATGACATGGTAATTTGAAAATTAAAAAAAAACCCTGAAGTAATTGTAATTCATTGTCATGATATGATTTCATCTGTAAATCTGTTAACTGCACTTTAACCCTTAATGAGTTGATGGTTTTGAGTCGACCTATACCAGTAGTGCACAAAATTTTAACCCCTTTTCGTTTGTCCAGAATTAGTGCTTTTGAGTACCTTAGCATGCATGGAAACAAATAAAATTATTTAGACCTAGACAGAAGGAAATGGAACCAAACTAGGAAAAAGAATGCTCACAGTAATTTCAAAAATAAAGAATCTTCTGAAGATGTGTTTAAAAATGATTTCAGTTTTTCATTTAGGAAAAAGCAACATTCCTGTAGTTCATATATTTTGAAATTTCTTTTTATGAGAAGACTAACAGACGTACCACACAGAACAAACTTGCAGTGGTGGTGAGTTAGGTGATCTTTCAGTCTAAAATTAAGGGGAAAAGCTAACATGCTTCTTCTGACCCACTTTGTGCAGATGACCTGAGGTATTTGAGTTCTTTCTGAGATGCTGTTTAACTTTTTATCTTTTTTTTTTTTTTTTAACTTTAAATTTGTTACTTAGCTTTTGAATTTTAGGTTACATCACATACTAGGGACTCTGGCATTATTTTTTCTCTAAGTCTTTTTCCCTCTTTTTCTGTCTTGGTCTTGTTTTCTTTTTTTGTCTGGGATTTATATAACAAATTACAGATGTCTACAGTGCAGGTGTGCAATGTAGATGTCTCTGTCTGAACTCCTATGGCTCACCCTAAAGAAAGTAAGACAGTACTGAATTACAGTTTATTTCATCCTAATGCAAACATTTAAAATGGGTCAGAAGAAACACCTTAAAAACGCCTCTTCCTCTCTGTTGACTGCCAAAGTTGACAAAGGGGAACAACAGAAAGGGATGTGTGCAATAGCAGGAGTCTAAAAGTAATATAGGCATCTAAAAGGAAGTAATATGGAACACATTTTGTTATCCACTCTCTTATAGTGTCTCGGTTTGAGAGGAAGTGAGTTTTTTGGGAAGTTTTAGTTAAACCAATCAGTGGTCAGATTCGAATATTGACACCTGGTGTGACCCCTGAAGACGTGAGTCACCTCTGAGGACACACAGGGTTAAAAGCAGAGATTTCCCAGAGTTCGCTCTCTTTTGCTCCAGCCATGGGAGAGTGCACACCTTCCCTCTGCCCAGCCACAGGCTGGGTGGGGAGGGGAAGCCATGGAGGCCCAGGCTGAGGTAGGCAGGAACCCCAAAGAGAGAGAGAGTTAGTTGAAGAAAATATATTTTCATGGGGGGACTGGCATTGGGCCAGCATCAAACCATGACATATAGTATTAATTTCCATGAGTGTTGCTGATGCAAGCTTGTCTCCGTTTGGGAGGAAGTGAGTTTTTTGGGAAGTTTTAGTTAAACCAATCAGTGGTCAGATTCGAATATTGACACCTGGTGTGACCACTGAAGACGTGAGTCACCTCTGAAGACACACGGGGTTAAAAGCAGAGATTTCCCAGAGTTCGCTCTCTTTCGCCCGTGGTAGCCCAGGGAGCGGCACCGTCTCTGCCCCGCCCGGCCACATGGCTGGGTGGGGGAGGGAGCCATGGAGGCCCAGGCTGAGGTAGGCCGGAGCCCCGGAGAGAGAGAGAAGGTGGAAGGGAATGGAACCGGGCCAGCTCCTGCAGGACCGAGGGGTGGAGAAAACACCGAGGTATCTTTTGTCCCCCCCCCAACCCCAGAAGAGAGAGCGAGCGAGCCTGTGCCGGCAGAGGAGGCGGCGGGGGGGGTGATGCCCAGCATGTGGGAGTGCCACCGTGAGATCTCAGTGCCCTGAGGGCAGCGGAGCTCGGACTTTTAACCCTTTCCTGGGTGAAGGAAACTTTGTGAAACATTAGTCCTCCTGGCTGGTGGTTGGAGAGAGAAGAGAGACAGTCTGGGACCTGAGATGTTAAGAAGATGTGGAAAAGCTGAAGTGGGAGGAGATGATGGAGTGGCTTTTTCAGCTGGACTTTTCTTGTATAGCCATAGACTGAACCAAGCTACCTGTAATACATGAGACTGCATTTGGGTGGATGCTATAGCCTGAGCCAAGAGACTGACCTGCTGTAATGGTATTATATAAAGGAGTGAACAGAGGAAGATGAAGAGGGCGTGGTGGTGCCTTCCATCTTCAGGGAGAAGAGCTCTGTTCTTGAGAAAACCCTCGGCCCCAGGGGATGAGAAAATGGGGGGGACTGTTGTCCCAAAAATGAGGCATGGTTGTTTTTTTCTCGGCATTTGGCAAAGCATCCTTGAAGAGCCCTGAGCAGTTTCGGTCCATGGATGGTGGTGAGAGCACTGTACATGGAAGGAGCATGTCACGATGGCAGAGTTTCTCCGGGCGGTGCCATGTGTGACAAAGAAACATGGGGAGTTTCAACCCTGTTTCGTGGGGAGGACTGTGGTACAAGAGAGACTCCTCTCTCCCTTGATGGACTGAGAATTGATTACTTGAGTGTTAGTAACCTGATCGGGACTCCAAGATTGTTTGTCTCACTGTGCTTTGGTGAATTTGGGTGGGAGGAGGAGGAATGGTTTAAAAGGTGTTTTCCTGTGTAGTTTTTTTGATGTTAGTTTGTAGTTTAATAAAATTATTGTTTTTTCTCTCTCTTTTTCTAAGTTTAAGCCTGCTCTGCTCTGTTCCTGATCACATCTCACAGCAGTTAGTTAAAGAAAATACATTTTCATGGGGGCACTGGCATTGGGCCAGCACCAAACCATGACAAAGCTCAATCTCTGCCATAGGGAAGGCTGCTCCTTGCAAGTCTCATTTTGGTTTCCAGTGGTTGAATTTTTTAGAAGAGCTGTTGAATCTCCATTTTATCAAGGTGCAGGAAGGAATATCAGCATTGCCCAGTGATGAAGGAAGAGAACAAATACAGCTCATTACATATTTTTCATCCAGTTTCTGATAGAACAAATGCATTTCAACTTAATAAATTTTGATGAGAATTGTTTCTTTTTTGGCTTTGGCTCTCCACTTAAAAATAATTTTTACATTCTAACCACTTTTGTACTAAAACTCAAGTAACTTTGGAGCAATAAGGGAGAGTAAAGCTGAGCTAGGATTTATTTTAATTTTTAAATCAGTTCTCCTTGCACTACTTTTATATTTTTCTTATCAAAAGGGTTACAAGCCAACACTTAAACATATTTTCTTACCTTTTTAAGACAATGCTGCGCTTAGAATGTTGGAGATCTAAGCAATGTTATTCCTGACAGTACCTTTCCATGTCTTCATATGGCAGATTTCTTCTCCATTCCTGGCAAGTGATCTTCTGATTTATTATTTAAGACTCTATTTCTAACCAGCCCTCTTCTTGTAGCTTAGCTTGTGGCTGTGTTTGTTTCCATCAGGATTCCTAGTGCACAGCAATTGTTCATGAAATGTTCAAAGTTGGTTATGCCTTGCATTTTCATTCAGGAATGCAAACAGCATTGGATTGTTTGGGAGAAAGGTGGGGACCTGTGAAAATACCCCAGTGGAACCAGACAACTGAAATGATAGCAGTCACCAGCAGGACATTTGAAATACATACCAGCGTGGAGGTGTTTTCTCGAGTTTTGTGTTTTTAACAGTATGAGAGCTTGTGACAGAGAAGCAAAAGCTCAGAGAAAGGAGGAGAGAAACAGGCTAGCAAGGAAGGAAAAGGACATGTTTTCAGTAGCTGGATAAAAAAATAAAGTCTGAATGGGTTATTTTTGAAGCTGAATGTTACCTAGTGTTGGGAGGAGAGGGTTTAAACTAGAACATTTGTCAAAGAGGAGGGAATAGTTTCACTCAAAGTGACCTTGCAGCTGTGAATGCTAAAAATGTCACTGTGGGAAAACCCCATTTTTTATGCCTAATGTTGTCCAAGCTCTCCCTGGTTTGAGAAGTAGAATTCCTGCAGAGAGAGAACACACTCTAACAGACATGACTGAAACTTTTGTAAGAGTGAGGTGCAGAGTGCCCCTCATCCACCTCTGCTGCCCTCCAGGATGAGCTGAGCCTAACAGCTGAGCCTGTGTGTCTCTGTGTATCTCTGCTGCCTGGAGTTGTCAGAGAGGTAATGAAATAAATCTACTGTTTGCATTTCAGCTGGGGTTTGATGGTTGCCTTTGGTTACCTGTGTTTGTCGATTCACACACCTACCAAGAGCTGGAGGCACTAAGCAAGGGATATGCCTTGTCTGATTCCAGTTGAGCTCAAGAAAACCAGTATGCACAATTTGTTGTAGATAGAGAAGGTTGAATCAAACATATCTGAAACATCAGTATGTTCCTCTAGTTGATTTTCTCTTCCCCAAAGCAGTGTAAAATTAGATTAATTGATCAAGTCAAATAATCTAATAGTACGCAGGGGAGTAGAATAGTTAACACTGGCCTAAATGCACTGATGAAAACAGTAGTTTCCAGCAAATACTGATTTTTTTTGCCTCTTTCTTCTGTCATTTTAGCACTTGAGAGGCCTGTGGGCTCTATTGTCATTCTGCTGTCTAACCACTACTAGTTGCACTGGTGACAATATATTTTTTGTAGGTCAAAGTGATCCTCCACGTGTTTTACTGCACTAAACCTGAGGGATTACATTTGTCCTTTTTTTTTTTTCCCTAGCTTCTGTTCTCTTTCTTAGATTATACCTGTGCTTCTTATCAGCACAAAACTTGGACATTCTTCCTCACCCTGATGAGGGCAATAGATGCAAACATTTTGAATGCCAAACTCTTCATTATTGAAACACTTGAAAAGCCTCATTAGTAAGAAACAAAACAGAAACACCTACATCCGTTTTACTTATCTGTGTCATCAGTGACAGTTCAGAAAGACAAACATGTTTCCCCTCTATTACTGGCATCATTCAAATCATAAAGCTTGAAGGAAAACAAATGCAAATAAATACATGAAACTTACTGAAATATTTAACTATTACTTTAGACTAACATGCCAGCTGAATTTGAGCCAGCAATGTGCCCAGGAGGCCAAGAATGCCTAGATTGTATCAGCAATAGTGTGGCCAGCAGGACCAGGGCAGTGATTGTCCCCCTGTACTTGGCAGTGGTGAGGCCACACCTTGAGTCCCATGTTCTGTTTTTGGCTCCCCACTACAAAAAATCATCCAGGAGCTGGAGTGAGTCCAGAGAAGGGCAATGCAGCTGGAGAAGGGTCTGGAACACAAATCCTGTGAGGGGCAGCTGAGTAAGCTGAGGGTGTTTAGCCCAGAGAAAAGGGGAGGCCTACAAATATCTGAAAAGAGGTTGTAGCAAGGTGGGAGTAGGTCTCTTCTCCCAGGTAAAAAGTGCGAAAACAAGAGGAAATGGCCTCAAGTTGCTCCAGAAGAAGTTGGTTACATCAAGAATCCCTGAAGATATTTAAAAGATATGTAGATGTGTCACTTAGGGACATGATTTAGTGGTGGACTTGACAATATTAGATATATATTTGAAACTGAAGATTTTAAAAGTCTTTTTCAACCTAAAAATTTCTCTGATTCTGTGATTCTATGTATTGCAATATGATTCAGTACTAAATAACACCAGGAAATACTTGGCAACATCCTATTTTTTTTTTCAATGACATCCAGTGCTCCTTGAAATCTGAAGCAGAATATCTGTATTATTTCCATAGGAGGTAAGATAAATAACCTTTCAAGAGCATTTCAAAAGGAGAAGAAAGGATTTAATTACTTCCTTTTTGATCTAAACCCAGAAAATAATTTGTCTAAAACTGAGTCACTGAGGAGTACACATATGAAATCCTCACAGATCATCTTCTGCATAGTGCATGTAAAAAAAAAGCTTCTGTGTTATTAAAATTTTTAATTACCTTGGTTGTGTTTTTTTTTGTTTTGGTTTTTTGGGGTTTTATTTTGTTTTTTTGTTTTTAAGCAAAGCACTATCTACAAGTTATTGGGCAAACTGTTGTCTGCATCCTGTAAAAAATACAACTAGTAAATGTATCAGCTGCACAAATATATGTACTACGAGATGAAAGAAAGTACTGTGAGTGCAGAACTGCTACCACACTCCCCACAGTCTCATTCTCACTTGTTTCTCTGGTACACGTGTGGTTGGTTGGCAAGTCACTTGATTACAATGTGCGAAGTGTCTAAGTTCAAAGTTAGTATTGCATCTCTATTTCCCCTTTGGAGATTTTTTCTTCCTTACCAGTCTTTTTCTTGTTTCTACTTTTTATTTTTTGAAATGAAATGTTATAGCCCTTTATTTCAAACAAACTTTTTCATTTCACATTTTGCTGTACATCGCCCCCCCCAGAGGATTAGAAGATGGCTGAAATAACTTGAAAATAAAGCCAAATATTAAGCTGAATTTTTGTTGTTGGTTTCTCAACTGAATTAAAAAAAAAAAAAAAATCCACGTTTCACACAATTCTACTTGAAAGGCTTTTGTAGTGAGTGTAGAGATGCATATGAATAAGCATATAGCACATAACTCATGCAGTAAACATTTAACGTCCCAGATGAAATGCCTATAGCACTTGGGTCAATGTAGATCGTTGTGCCTGTGTGCTGTCAAGGTCTTCTGAGATCTTGTGTCATGCTTTTCATTTGCTCCACCTGGGTTCATAACTTACTTTCCAGTTATTCTGTCATTTACATCACTCGTTTTTTTTTTTTTCTGCAGAGCTGCTAGTAAGTGAAACCACTTGTGCCCATGAGGAGACACATTTATTCTTTTATTGAAATGTGTCCCATTTTGTGTTTCAGCACTAGAAATATGACAGAGTTTCTGTTTATTTTTATGTAAATGTATTAGGTGGCAGTGTTTTATTATTTATTTTGTTGCCTCTTGAGCTCTACATGCTAATAGCAAATCAATTCTTTCTCATAGCTTTCTTTTATTCAGATGTTTATTCAGGGTTTCTATTCCAATGGAAGAGTTAGAAGATGCTTAATTTTTTTTACACTGCATAGTTTAAGTACAAATTCTTCAAAGTGAATATTTCTACTACAGTAGTAAAGCCTGGATTGTGAGATGTGTTTGGAAAAGTAATTCTTGCACCTGCATTTGCTATAGGTAAGCCCAGTCTAATGTGTCAGCTGAGCTAATGGGGAGCAGCCTGAGGAATGAGAAATAGGCTGAAGAAAGTATGGGACAAAATAGCTTGGAAAATGCAGCATTTTATTATTGTGAGTCTCACTGTACTGAGAGCCAGGGAAATGTGTGTTCTGTCCATCTGTAAAGCTAAACAAGATGAAACTGCATTAGTTTTATACAGGAATATTATAATTACAATAGCATCAATAGCAATGACAAAAACAGTAATAATAATAATAATAATAGTAACAAAGGATGAAATTAAATTATTTGCAAAGCCTATACTGAGTAAAACAATCAAAGATTTAAACTGACTACATTTATTTACAATATTTTCTTTCACATTCTCATCTACTTTTAGTATCACAAAACCTCTATTATTTTAGTGGGATGTGGCTGCTGCTGCTTTATTTTGAGCTTTTCAAAGAATTTATTATTGATAATTAATTTTAGATAGGAAATGCAGCTCCTTTCTAGCCATCAAAACTACCCTTATGAAATTAAGCAACAAATAAGAATAAACTTTTGACTAAATATGTAATGAAAAAAAAAGTCTGTTCCTCTTATAGTCACATCTTACATTTTTACTGTTGATGTTGTCTGCCTTTCTAAATTGGTCTTAATCTTCTTTTCAGGGTTGGTTTTAGCAACATCACTGTGGTAGAACTTGTGCAGACAACTACGACAGAACCCTGATAACTGGTCTCTTTTCATACTTGATGACTGGTACTGAGTCCTGATCTACTTAGTCTACTGAGTCCATCTTCTACTAAGACAATGAAGTCCATTGACTTTAGCTCAGCTCAGTTAGGCTGAGCTGCTAGTGGCTTGTCATATCACTGATTTATTGTTATTCCATCCTTTTTCTTTTCTCGGATGCAGTTGGATCATCCAAATGCATCCTAGACTGGATGTGTTAGCTAAAGCCCATTGCAGCACTCACAGAAGCCCTCTGGATGGGAAAGCACTTACAGGTATAGAGGGGGTTGGTGCCTTTGCACTGTGGAAGGTTTCAATGTTTAATTTGTATAGTTGCTTAGTTGGCTCATAGCGAGTCTGAGAATCCTTAACTATTTATCCTTACAGCATCTCTGAGAGCTAGGGAATTGCTTTTCTCACTGTTTTACAGCTAGAGAGCTGAAATGTGCTGCTAACCAGCTTGCCCAAGGTCACATCAGAAATCTGCAGTGCAGAAGGAAGCTGGCTAGAGCCCTAACCTCTACCAGTGTGATCCTCCCTCTACCAGATACAAAGTAAGAACAAACTAAAACTTAAGCCTCAGAGGGAGTTTTTCAGGCTGCTTTGGCAGTATGTTTTTTTTCTAACTATTTCTATTAGTTAAAGTTTTTCCTTTACACTTAACCTAGATGTTCTCTGCTGCAGCATAAGCCCATTAGTTCTGTCCTCATTGACTAAGGAGAATAATTTGTCCCTATCCTCTTTACAGAAACTCAATGTATTTGTAGACATGCCTCCCTTCAGTGTTCTTTTCTTTAGTCCGAACATGCCCAGTACACTTAACCTTTTCCTGCAGATCTTATTTTATCATTTTTGTTGCTCTCCTCTGAACTCTTTCCAATTTGTCTGCCTTTTTGAAAATGTTGTTCCCAAAACTAAATGCAGTAACCCAACAGAGGCTTAATCAGTGTCAAGAAAACTGCAATCCCCAGCAATCCCCAGGAACAATAAATCAGGTAAGGAAGGCAAGAGACTGGCATGGCTGGGTAGGGAACTGCAGGTCAAACTAAAGGAAAAGAACAAAGGCACAGGCAGTGGAAACAAGGACAGGTAACCTGGAAACAAGGAAGAGTACAGAGATGAAATTTGGTTGAGTAGGGATGGGGTGAGGAAGGCCAAGGTGAAGCTGGAACTGAACCTGGCAAGGGAACAAAGAAAAACTGGAAGGGCTTCCACCAGTTTGTGAGCCAGAAAGAGAAAGTCAAAGAAGGTGTACTGCCCCTGTTAAGCAGTGTTAGTGAACAGAAGGCTGAGGAACTCAACTGGGGTAGCACAGTCCCTCCCACTGTCAGTAAAGATCATGTTCATGGCCACCTGGGAACCTGCATAAGTCTATGGAACCCAATGAAATGCGTTCCAGAGTCCTGAGGGAATTGGCTGATGTAGTTGCCAACCTGCACCCCGTGATATTTGAAAAGTCATGGTAGTCAGCTGAAGTCCCAGGTTACTGGAAAAAGGGAAACACTGTATCTATCTTTAAAAAGGGTTGAAATGAAGACTCTAGGAACTATTGACATGTCAGCTTCCCAGCTGTCCCTGCAAAGGCCGTGGAACATATCCTCCAAGAAGCTTTGCTGAGGCACATGGAGGACAGGGAGGTGATTCAGGACAGCCAGCCAGCAGGTCAAGTCCTGCCTGACCAACCTAGTGACCTACTTTGATGGGGTGACTGCATCAGTGGTCAAGAGAAGGGGGTTACAGATGTCATTTATCTGGTCTTCTGTAAAGCCTTTGACAGAGTCCCTGAGAATATCCTTCTCTCTAAATTGAAGAGAGATAGATTTGATGGGTGGACTGTTAGATGGATAAGAAAGTTGTTACCCAGAGTGGTTAACCACAGCTGCATCATCTACTATGGTTACATCTGGGGATAGCAATGAATAACTCAGAGTCCCAATGGACATCAGCGATGAGTGGTGTCTCTCAGGGACCAGTGTTATTTAATAACTTCAGTAATGACATAGATGAAGGGACCAAGTACACCCTCAGCAAATTTTCAGATGGCACCAAGCTGAGCAGTGAAGTTGACACACTTGAAGGCCAGGATGCTATCCAGAGGGACCTGGACAAGCTCAAGAACAGGGCCAAAAGGAATCTCATGAAGTTTACCTCCAGAGTCAACACAGGCTGGGAGATGAACAGATGGAGAGCAACGCTGCTGAGAAGGCCTTGGGGGTGCTGCTGGATGAGGACTGGACATGACCCAGCCATGTGCACTCAGCCCAGAAAGCCAAACACGTCCTGGGCTGCAGCAAAAGCAGCATGGGCAGCAGGGAGTGGGAGGGGATTCTGCTCATCTACTCCACTCTGGTGAGACCCCACCTGGAACACTTCATCCAGCTCTGGGGTCTCCGGCACAGGAAGGACATGGACCTCTTGGAGTGAGTCCAGTGAAGGGCCACAAAGTTGATCAGAGGAATGAAGCACCTCTCTTATGAGGAAAGGCTGAGGGAATTGATATTGTCCAACCTGGAGAAGAGAAGGCTTTGGGGTGACCTAATATCAGACTTCCAGTATCTGAAAGGAGCCTACAAAAAAGATGGAGACTATTTACAAGAGCATGTAGTGACAGGACAATGGGGAATGGCTTCAAACTGAAACAGAGTAGGCTTAGATCAGATATGAGGAATAAATTCTTTATTGTGAGGGTGGTAAGGCACAGGAACAGGAAGCCCAGAGAAGCTATGGATGCACCATGCCTGGCAGTGTCCAAGGCCAGGCTGGATGTTGCCATGAACAACCTGGTTTAGTGAAAATTGTCCCTGCCCATTGCAGAGAGGGTTATAACTAGATGATCTTTGAGGTTCCTTCCAACCAAAGCCATTCTATGTTTCTATAACTCTATAAAAACCAATATAATTATGTTGCTTTTTTTACCTGTGATGTGTTTATTATCTAAATTCAATATAATATTTGTCTTCGTTAAAGTGTGCTATTGTGACTGTATTTAGTTTTTAATTTACAACAAAGCCAATACTTTTCATGTAGCATTATTCTTGCTAACATGCTATCATTTTCCATACCCACTGACTTGGTAAATATACTTAACTTATTACTGTTACTGCTTGCTGCCTCTGACTAATCTGAATCAGAGTAAGTCTTGTAAATTAAGATGGGTAGGGTCCATTCAGATTCGAGTGGACTAGAAGGCACATGAGAGTGGATGGAAAAGAGAAATTTGGTGGAATTTGTTGGATTACTACTGTTTTACTAGGATATTACTGAGTTCTGATTTCTGCTTTTAAACCCATTATCATGTTCTTCTTTCAAATGTCCCTGCTAAAGAGCTAACAATTCCTTGGTTTTTCTTAACAAAACCCATGACTGTAAGAAGCTTTGACAAAAATGTCTTTGTCTTTTTTTCTTCTTAACTAGTAGCAGCCTTTCTCCCAAGAAATGTAGGAATAAGAAAGAAACAACAAAAACAATGTTTTAGATTGGGGGATTTTTGGTGGGAATCTCTCAAGGGTCCCTGATACCATCCTACAGTGGACTTGTCTTTATTGAATCACATTTTATCTACTTTCAACAAAAGTAATCTCTTAAACACATCAAGGTCATATATGGTAAATATGCCATTCAATGTATTTTATATATATATATATATATGTGTATATATATGTGTGTATATATGTGTATATATATATAATATCTATAAAATCTTTGCCCAATTTTAATTATTATGGTAGCTGAAATTGTGTCATATGTCTCTGTCTTTTAACCTGTGGTTAGTCATTACACAGCTGCCAGTTCTCTGTTTTCTAAATATTTGTGTATTTCTATGGTGTGCCAGTCCATAATAGTTCAGCCTTGAAAACTGCTGCATGAATTAATAGTTCCCCCTGGTGACAGCTGGTATACAGTGATTTACATTTGTCAGCATGTAGCCAGATTTTAATTTATTTACTCAAAATATTGAAGATTAATATTTCAGTTAACCTAAATATGAAAGGACAGCCTGCACAATGCTGAATGTAAATATCTTAAGTCCTGTATCAGCTATTATGGAAAAAAAATCCTAGTTAGATATTAGAAAACTAAGCTCCAAGAGAGCTGCTGAGTCAATGTAAACCAAACACCTTTGAGTGACATATTTGCCTCCATTGTTCACAAAAAGCCACAGCCTCAGCCAATTTCTAATCACACTCCACTTCAACACGAGGCACTGTAACTCGGAGCAGAGGGAGAAAGTAGTTTGTTAAGAACTCTAAATCAAAACACTCTGTATTACACTGCAGTTGAATTAGCATTCTTTTGTTAGAGGCTGCTACCTGACATGCATGTAGCTGGGCACTCATCAAAAGAGAATTTGTAACTGTGTTAATTATATTCTGCTTATTGTATACTGGCCTTTAACACTGTGGAAGAAACAGAGAAGTAATGTTTTCTTTGTCTTCAGTTAAAGTTTGCTTTGCCATCACAATGTCACCAGTAATTACCTTGTGTTTTTAGTATTTTGGAAACTAACTGTCGTGTGGTGCATTTGTAAAGTTGGATCCGTTGCTAAGGAAGAGCAGCTAGAGCATTTGCAGAGATGTAGGTGATAAGGACCACACAAGGCTGATTTAGATAGCATTTTAAGTAATTTATGATGTAAGAAAAGAAGGCCCATAACAGGGTGTTGGCTTGGTCAACCTTCATTGGCATTGCAGCAGCTTTGCTCCTAATCCAGTTTATTCCTTTTCATCTTTATCACCTGTTTCAGTAAAATACATAGTAACCTTTAGCTGCCTGCACTGACCAAGGCTATGGAAAGTAGTGTATCGCTGTATACACGGTAGCCCAACAACAGTGTAGAGTGTTGGAGTCTCTCAGTCCAGAATTTAATGGGAGAAATGCCATGTGAGATGCTGTGTCTGTTCCTTCTGTGCATAATTTACTGGGCAACTTAAACTATGGACCTGTTTAATTGTCCTAACAGTGGACTTTCTAGGCCAACAACTAAATCAGCTGCAGTGCTTGCAGTGCTCTGCATTTGCAAGCAGGCCTTATGATTTACAAAATTTAAAATGTTTTTTTCAAAGACATAGCTTTTGTAACAATTGCCAAGAAGGTTGTCAAAGATAAAAATACCCCGTGGTATAATGAAAACCTTTTTTTTTTTTTTTTGTGAAAGACATATAAACATTCCCAAATATTGCTAATTCACTAACAGTGAAAATTCTAGAGAGCTCCTCTGGTAACACATTAGTGTATTACTGGCCACAGTAATACATTAGTAACTTTTCCAGCACTGCTCTGTGGCAGTGATATTTCTTGGATAGCAGTGCAGTAAGCCGCTGGCAGCTGGAGAGCAGGAACAGGGAGGGAGGACTTACACTGTCTCATTTGTAGCCTACTTTTTTTTAAATGAAGGTTGCATGAAGCAAAGTTCCCTGTTTCACCCAGATGATAATTTTCAATGCTAAGTTCCCATTACAATTTTAAGCAAATTATATTTTTATCCTAGTATTTCAGTTTCTGTTCAAAGTATCACAACAAATTCCAAGTTCTTTAATTAAAAAGATAGATATACATCAAACACCCAAGGTGACTTTTAAAGATGAAAGATTTTGTTTATGTAGGCTAGTTAACCATTCTAGTCTATTGAATATTGCTCTTAGGCAGAAGGAAAAAAA